>CM053028.1:106167278-106192373 GCA_028564925.1 Lithobates sylvaticus | reverse complement strand
CTTTCCCATGTTCCTGCTGCTACACAGAGTGATAACACTAATGCGCATGGTTGTGCTTGGGCACACCCGGCATACCTTGTGCGCACGCTTATGGTCACTTGTTTGTTTTTCCCTTCTTTTAAAACATCAAATTTATGGGTGTATGATTAGTGAGGATGAGCAAACTGGACACATTCTCAATTTCAGGAGGTTTGTTAAATCCAATGATAGGTCTGCAAACCTTGACCATAGCACTGAACCTTACTGAAGTTTAGGGGAACCAAAACTTTCTATTATTTTTGTGGCCTTTTTAAAGGCTAATTTACAAGCTTTATTTAACTTAGTAACTGGGCACTGTCATGGGGTGCCAATGCAATTTTTTTTCTAAATACTATTCAGCTTGGTGAGAGTATTTTTAAAGAGCAACATGAAAAAATACACAAATCCTTTATAAAACATGTTTGGGGAAGGCCTTAAAGTGATACTAAACCCACAACAGTAAAAGCAGTCTGTATATGCAGTAAAGCATGCTTGTGATACTCACTATGGAACCTAGAGGGTTAATCCTCTGCATTATGTAAATAAGCTGTTTGATCCTGTCTTCTCTGATCCTCCCCTTCTTCCACTGCCTCCAATCCATCTGCTGATAGTACCAAACCGTGGAGGCACTCTGTACTGTATATGCTTAGTTTAGTGTGTATCGCCATAGAGGTTTTTTTTTTTTCTTTGGGGGAGGGTGCATGTGATTAGTACAGGGCTAATCAGCACTGTACTGACAGAGGGTCAGGGGTCATGCAGTCTTATAGGGCAGTCAGAGGAGAATAAAACCTCCTGTAAAAGCTTTAACCAGTGCTTGATAGAAGTCACAAGACTGCTATATGCTGCTGATGAGAAAATGTATTTAGCAGTTTATATTTACTAAAGTAATTGCATTTCCATATTCTGTGTACTGTGGGAGACCAGTTATAGTGAATCCAGGGTCCTGGGTTTAGTAATACTTTAAGGCTGCGTGTGAAGTTGCAGAACAGTATGAGGTTACCCCTTTAAAAGTGACATTAACAAAACGGGTTACCACTGCAAAATTACAGATCTTCAGGCAGTTGTGTATAAACAAACTGGCCAGGTATCCTGGGTGATGTCAATGACCAAATATGGTTAATGACATCACCGATTATACCTAGCCAGCTGCTGTTTGCAAACAAGCTATCTGGGAAGTTATTGCTGTACCAGTAGTGCTGTCAATTTTAAATGACAGATTCCCTGGGATCAGCAGCTGGCTGGAGTGCTGAAATTTTGCAGTTGTTGTCTGATGGGACAAGATTGATGGGCAATAGGTTGTGGTGGTGGGGTGACATCATCAGACAGTCAGTCACAGTGATTAATGCTGGATACTCATTGCTGGATAATATAATTTGACAACAGATTTACATCGTATTTGCTTTTTTTTGTGGTTTTATTAAAGAGCTTTTTGACAGTGTGGGTGTCTTTGTTTTTTTTTTGTTTTGTTTTGTTTTCTGGGGAATAAGTAATCTAGGGGTTACTCATGTTTTCTGTAATCATTCCCCTGAGAGGTGGTTGAATATCTGAAGGACCTCTTATTTAAAAGAGGGCTTCTAGATTCCAATAAGTTCCCCCAACATATCCAAACATCCCTTATGAAAATGTAGGGATGTGAGGACGAGGCCCTTGTGTCCTCAACATGGAAACATGGGGAAAAAGTGATGTTTACATCACCACGTGGCCCTGCCCTCAGCTATATAACAGCTGTCATTGAGAAGAAGCGTCACTCAGTGGGAGCCTCCCATGGACACGGAGCTGTTATGGCGCTTTTTTTCTTTCTTTTTTCGGCTCGTTGGGCGAAGTAAGATGGATCTACATCATGGGACATTTTCTTATTAATTTTTTTTTTTTAATAAAGGACTTGCCCCAAAGTGTCTCTCGTCTTTTGACACTTTTTTTGTGAAATGGTAGGGGTACAATGTACCCGTTACCAATTCACATAGGAGGGGATCTGGGAGTCCCCTTGTTGAAGGGGGCTTCCAGATTCCGATAAGCCCCCCACCCGCAGACCTCCACAACCACTGTGCAAGGTTTGTGGGGATGAGGCCCTTGTCCCCATCAACATGGGGACAAGATGCTTTGGGGGCTGCTCCAAAGCACCCTCCCCATGTTGGCATGTGGCCTGGTATGGTTCAGGAGGGGGGGTGTTCTCTCGTCCCCCCTCTTTTCCTGCGGCCTGCCTGGTTGCGTGCTCGGTCAAGGGTCTGGTATGGATTTTGGGGGGACCTACTCCATTTTTTAAAAAAAAATTGTCACAGTGTTCCCCTTAATACCCATACCAGACCTGCAGGGCCACGCAATTTTTTTTTTTAATTTTTGGTTCGGGATTCCCCTTAATATTCATACCAGACCCAAAGGGCCTGGTAATGGACTGGGGGGAACCCATGCCGTTTTTTTCAATGAGTTTTATGTATATTGCCGAGACCCAACAATTCATTAAAGCTGCGATCAGTTTTACATGTCTTTTTTCCTTTAGAAATGTCATTTTTGCTGTGGTACTGTTCTAAACACAGGAAAACTGTGCCACTTTACAAGCATACTATAGACACCCCCCAGGCACGCTATTTAAAGGAATATTTCATTTTTATTGTTTCACTTTAAGCATTATTAAAATCATCGCTCCTGGAAAAAAAACTTTTTTTTGCATTGATACTTGTCACCTGGGGCAGGACCCGGGTCCCCAAACACTTTTTATGACAATAACTTACATATAAGCCTTTAAAATTAGCAATTTTTGTTTTTCATGTTAGTGTCCCATAGACTTTAACGGGGTTCCGCGACTTTCGAATTTGCCGCGATCACCATATAATGTTCGTTGTTTGCCGAACGTCCAAACAACCAAAGTTAGGCCCGAACTTATGCTTGGGCCGAACGGTTCACCCATCCCTATTAAAAACCCCAATAAACACAGTTATCTGAAATCCTGCAGTCTTCCAGTCTGTTGACGTTGCAAGTCCTTCCTCTTTTTTCTCAGTGGCTGTAGTGGGCACTGCTTAGTCCAGGAGAACTATGAGCCCAGGCTGTGTGAAGACATCCCAAGTGGGATTGTATAATACAAGGCTCACAGATAGTAAGTTGGATGAAGCCATTCATAATTAAAATATGGAGGTAAGCAGTACTGGACCTCGAAGATGTCAATTGTAAGAGATCTGGGATTAAATCACATCCATCGGTACTGACAGTATCACATGATGGGATGCTGTGGTGCTACTGCAGTAAGCCAGTTAGTGAAAAGTTATATGTGAACATTGGCAAATGGGAGCTGTGCCAAGCAATTAGTTTGCATGTATAATATGCTGTTAATGCCATGTAAATTCCTGATAAAGACAAGTTCAGTCTAGGTTACACCATGGCAGAAAGGTATACACATACATAAGACAACCTTCATAAGTGTCAAACCTTTTCTCTGCTCAGGGACCTCCGCTTAATTATTTTTTAGGCTACAAGATGCTTTTAAAATCCAATTTCTATTTCATTAACACGTCTGCTACTTTCTTTTACATTTCCCATTGACTCACTATCAAAAGTGTCAAAATATACACAAACAAGAAAAAAGAATGTTCTGAAAGCTGTCAAAGAGACTCATGATTCATTTCATAATAGTATGTTTTCCAGGATGTACCGTATTTAAACTTTTTGCTTAAAAGTCTCCATTGTACAGACTTGCTTTAGGGAAAATTGCCACGGCTATGCTGGAAATGATTTCAGCCCTAACATGGACACGTAAAGTGTAATAAAACAAAAGTTCACTACAATAATGTTCTTGAATCTCCAAAATGTACTGTAAATGTTATTGTTAGCTTGACTGTCATGTGTGCAGAATACTAATGACCGCGAAACAGAAGATTTTCTTTTCATTTTTTTTAAGGTATTAACAGCGCAGAAAAGGGAAATAACTGGAGCTGTTTGACGTATGCAGTCCTGTTAGCAGTATTCCCAGGAAAAAGTGTACTGTGTAGTAGTTCATCGCCTTCTGGCATTTTTTCTGTTCAGTGAACATTAAGCTGACACAAGTCCAGCAAATTTACAATCCCTTAACCATGTTTGTATACTGCCAAATGCTTCCAGTTATTGCTGAAGTTAACAAATGAATGTGCATAGGACTGTGATGTGAATAGATATATGTCAGCCTAGGCAAAATAATGATGATAATAGCCAAAAATAACAGCAGGAAAAAATATGTATATATTTTATATAAATAAAAAGCTACTCACTGGTGACTGAATGCTTTAGACTGAAGTTATACCCCCAAATAATCAAATATCTAAACACTACACTATTACAGTAAGACTACTATTCTAAAAGGAATTCTGGGGATAATGTCAATGTAACCCATTACAATTCATGTTTCACTCATCTGATTTTGTAAGCTTTAAAGTGAGTGGTTGCTATGTATTACTGTACAACACCATTGCTGTTTACTGGGCATCACTGAATGAGCCAAAGTCAAAGCTACAAGAACTATTACTTTAAAATGAATTGTAGGGGTGTTGTCTGCACATGGCCAGTTGATAATGTGTTTCTGCTGTGCCCTGACCCAAGGCAGCTATCTCTCCTACTCAGACTCCCACCATGTCTGCTAAAACCATCCTTCCTTAAAGGCAGAAAAAAGGGAAACCCTCCATAAAGACTTGGGTAGCCATGGGAACACAAGGCTCAGACATCAAAGGCTTTTTTCAGCAGCCCCCACTCCCACTCAAAGCAGCCAATATGGCGTATCTGGACCTGGTCCTGGCCTCGAACTCTCTGGATGGCACTCTGGGACAGGCAAGCCAAAATGCTCCCCCACAGGTGCTCTCTGCTTTAACCAACCCATCAGCTTCTATTGAAGGAGTCTGGGACATGCAGGCATACAGCCGATCTCTACCCATAAGCATAGCTCCCAACTGTCCCTGATTTCAAAGGAACTATCCTTAATTTGAAGTCCCTCTGTCCCCCTTTCATCCTCATGTGTCCCTCATTTTGGACTGATCTATATACTTGTATATAAAATGTACTTTTCAATCTTTCAAAAAGTGTTTACCAGTGCTAAATCTTTCATTTAATTTCTAAATTGCTGCATTTGTAAATTTGAAAAGCCAGTATTAATAAATAGTAGTGGTAAACAAAAAAAACAGGACTGAATGCTCCCCCAAGTGGTCTCTGATCCTATATTCTCTTCACAAACAAAAGGTTGGTGTCTTTCTCTTCCAGGAAACACACTTTATCTGAGATCAAAACCCCATTTTACAAAACAAATACTATCCCGCCTGGGTTTATAGCACTTTTCTGCTTTCCAAATCTCGGGGTTGTGTCGATATTATATATTAATAAAATATTTAAGAGATAGACCTAATATGACAGACTTTAACGGTACCAGTAAGGGACATATACACAAAATATACTTAATAGCTTTATTACAAAGAGTTAAAAAATATTTTACAAATGTAAAACCATTGGAAAAATACTCAGGCATCAATGTATTAGAGATCTCTGATATTAAATACTGTATGTCAAGAGGTCGACGGGTTTCACAACTTTGCTTCTTCAGGACAGCAGCTGTATGTAGATAGCTGTAGATATGCATAAATACACACGCCTAACAGAAGGTAAAGTATAATATTCCATTATTTTTTTTCCTCTTTCTTTTGTTTTCTCCCAGTGGCCAGAAACGCCTAGCAATTCATTTGCAATTACCAAAGGTCTCTCTATCCAGAATGTATGGGATTCAATCTAAATTAATGTGTGTGTCTGAGTGTGTACACACCATTGCTGGATGGCCATCAATAAGAAATGTGATTACATTAACCTTGCATGCTTTTATTTTTTTCTCTGTTTGTTATGAGCTCAGTACTGGTACCAGTTTACATTTATACTTTATTTTTTTACAAGTTTAAATTTATTCTCAAATAAATGAACCTGTGCACAGATATGAGATCTCGAGTTTCATTCACTCTGACACTGGAAAAGTAAATGATAATACATTATTTTGCAACTTATGGCATCTTATGGATTCAGTATGTGTTGTGTTTTGTTTTTCCTTCCAAATTGACTCATGTCCTGTTAACCGCTTCCCGACCGCCCACTGCATATATATGTCAGCAGAATGGCACGGGCAGGCAAAAGCACGTACCTGTCGGGAGCTCCGTGACCCCGGCCGCGGGACCAGCGGACCCGATCGCCGCTGGTGTCCCGCTATCGGGTTATGGAGCTGAAGAACGGGGAGAGGTATGTGTAAACAAACCTCTCCCCGCGCTTCCTACTCTGCCTGTCATTGATTGGCCGTTCCTGGTCATCGGGAAAGCCGATCAATGACGTCAGACGTCAGCCCCGCCCCCTAATGTAAAAAAAACACACATGTCACAGCCCATAACCCCTCCCCCTAGTGGTTAACCCCTTCACTACAACTGTCATTTATACAGGAAACAATGCATTTAAATAGCATTGATTGCTGTTTAAATGACAATGGTCCCAAAAATGTGTCAAAAAATGTCCGATGTGTCCGCCATAATGTCGCAGTCACAATAAAAATCGCTGATCGCCGCCATTACTAGTAAAAAAAAAATATTAATAAAAATGCTATAAAACTATCCCCTATTTTGTAAACGCTATAACTTTTGCGCAAACCAATCAATAATCGCTAATTGCAATTTTTTTTACCAAACATATGTAGAAGAATACGTATCGGCCTAAACTGAGGAAAAAAAATGTTTTTTTATATATTTTTTGGGGATATTTTTATTATAGCAAAAAGCAAAAAATATTGCATTGTTTTCAAAATTGTCGCTCTATTTTTGTTTATAGCGCAAAAATAAAAACTGCAGGGGCGATCAAATACCACCAAAAGAAAGCTCTATTTGTGGGGAAAAAAAAGGACGCCAATTTTGTTTTGGAGCCACGTCGCACAACTGCGCAATTGTCAGTTAAAGCGACGCAGTGCCGAATCGCAAAAAGGGGCCTGGTCCTTTGGCTGCCAATTGGTCCGGGGCTGAAGTGGTTAATGTGTGTGGAGGTTTTATGTCTACATGTTGTCTTCTTAGACTTTAAGTACTTACAAACCCATCAAGTTTTCCTATAACTTTTTGTTTGTCAGAGTACAGATATGTGGGTGTGTCTGTGCATTTTTGACTGTACTTACTGTTGATGGACTCATTATCTCTGCTGAAAGGTGGTTCCAAGCAACCACAACTAGTGTAGTCATTGGAAACCTCTCAGAGAGGTGGAGTGAGGTGTTATTAATGGTTTTTGAGTTTTGTATTTAGAGTAAATACACAAACATGGACGGATAATCCAGAGAGTACCCAGACTGGGCAAATTACTGTGAAACGCAGAGGACCTTAAAGCATCATTTTTATGTATGTATATAAGGAGAAGCCTTGAATGGAATTAAAGCGGTTCGGCACACATTTCATTTAGTAAATCTCTTTGCCTTCCAAATCAGGCAAAGAGTACTAAATGAAATGTGTTTTTTTTTTTTCACTTACCTTGTAATCGATGACTTCCTGTCCTCTGTCTCTGGGGGGGTGGGCGGGGTCTCTTCGCCGATCGTCGTCACACCGCACTGTCTCCTGGGATCTGGTGTCATTGATCCCAGGAGTCTGTGCGGGCATCTTCCGAAATCTCGCGAGATTTCGGCCACATCTTCCGAGATCAGATGTGCCGACATCTCGCGAGATTTCGGAGAACGTGAGCTGCACTTTGCCGTTACTGCGCACGCGCGAGCTCGGCGCAGTAACGGCGGTGCATGCTGGGCCATCTAAAGTGCCTGTGGGGTTTCACATGCCCACAGGCAAGATGGCCCCCAGCAGAAAAGCAGAATATAAAGAATTTTATCGGAGGAAAACCGTCTGCGATCGAGATGGAAGATGGAACAGGTGAGTCCCCCAATTTAGCTAATCATCCTTTGCATATTCCCCCAAAAAAAAAAACACAGTGCAGAACCGCTTGAATTGCAGTCAGGCCTAACTAAATTCTAAAGTATATATTTTTTTGGGTGGTCTGTTTCATTAAACAGAGTGTCTGTCCTCTCTCTAATATAACTTCTTGTGGCCTGCTTGACTTGTAAATTGATCTTCACTGAGAATCAATTAATATGTTAATATTTACAGAGAGAGGGCATTGCCTTTTGTATAGCTTGCAATGTTTGAAGGCAGTTTCAATGCTTTTTTTTGTTTAACAAAATACAGATTCAATGCTCTTTAACAATTTAAAGAGAAAGGGGTATCACACATCTCAGGTTGAGTCAGCATTAAATCTGTACCTTTTTTTTTTATAAGAAAAAAAAAAAAATTTATTTTTCTTTTAATGTTAACTATTTTTCTTTCGTTCCGATATCACCTTTATTTTTGGTGATTCTTGAGTTTGGTTTCGATATGGTGAAATAAAAAAAATGAGGGGAGTATGGGGAACATTATATGGAGAACATTTAAAACAGTTAAAAATGTTGATAGAGACTATTATAGCTTCCCTATAGCATTTTGGGGATTGGGCCAAGTTCCAACAGTTCTGTTTCTTTTTTTTTTTCTCTTTCGACATTGGATCATTTTTTTATATAAAATTTATGTCATTGTAGCTATTACCAACTACGACAATAGTAACAGTAACACCGAGGTTTAGCAACAATCATGTGACTATTTTCTTTGTATATGTAACACACAATCCTCTCTACAGTCCTAATATGTGGCAGCCATCATATGTGGTCATAGGTCGTTTTATTTTTTTGGTCAGTTTTATTTTTTGTGCCATAACTAAGTTCAAAGAGCATTGCTTGAATATCATATAGATATACTGGGACTTGTGAGACTCATAGTGATTGGCAAATAGCAGGAAAGGCAGGACTCGTACAGTAGCTGCACACAGTAGCCAAGGACGGAGCTATATGCACAAAAGTTTGGCACCAGCCAAGGCTAGCCCATCAGGGTTTGTATAACTGAAAACAGTTTCATTAAAAGTCCTCCTGGACACTTGAAGGGTCATACACGCACACAGTGGTATTCAGCAGAAGGCAGGGCAGAGTTACTTGCAGGCATATGACAATGGAGGAAGAAAGATGGGGGATAGAAATCAGACAACCTGGCTGAAGGGCATAACCATTCAAATTGTTAAACGTGTCAATGGGAAAGGGTCTCATTATTATGTCGCAGTATATCTATAACAATTCTAATCAAGGGTCCCTAATACTCAGAATGACAAGATGCGCATTCATTTGAATGCATATGTCTTAAAAGTACTCATATTTTTCTTTCTCTACCTTTGTCCACATTAATAAAGTATAATCTCAGAAAGCCAGGAAAGCTTGTCCAAAGGCCATTACTGTATGCTGTATCCAATTGGAATCACCAGGGAAGGCTGTCCCAGAAGCAAGGGCAACACAACGAGATTGGCATTATGGACTTTCGTACTATTATTATTGGACTGTTGAGAACAAGGATCCTAATGTTTTTTTTTTAATTCATGTTTTTTTTGGTGTTCTGTCTCTTATGATTTTGTTATGGACTTTACATCCAGAACAAGGGATGACTACCGATACTGGGATTCATAAATGTGGACTGTAGAGATGGAGATGGAGAGTTTAAACGTTTTTTTCCCTCAAATAATTTTTTTTGTTTGTTTCAGAAGGCAAAGCCAAAAGTTCCAAATATTAAAGAAGATTACACATAAACCATTATTTTAGTTATGGCCGAGTCTCATATTCTCAACTCGCCACAAGGGGCCATCTGTTGCCTTATGAGTTTATGTGAAATCTCCATTAATAACTGTAAAATATTGTAATTATGAATATATTTCATTTAGCTTGTATGTATTTAGCTATGGAGGGCATGCAACATAGCTTCACAGAAGTGTCTGTTAGACCAGACAATTCGGTGCCTAGGCTTGTGTATTTAAACAATGGGACCCAAACCTCATTGTTCTACACATATTCACATCAAAGGATCCCATGTTGGGATATGCACTGAAGGGAGGCCAACCCGCAATCAATACTTAACTTCCCGGGAAAAGGTCAAGCTAATCTCCTGCTCAGAATAGTCACAAGGATTTGCCTTAAAGGGGGCTGACTTATGCAGAGTATAGGGATTGAAGATGTAGCCAGTCCTTAGGGAAGGAATAGGGAAGCCCACCAGTTTGAGCCATGCCATGCCAACCAATGATGCATCAGCCTGTAATGATATACACAGACTAGATGGGAGGGAAACACACACTCTATGGCAGAGCAGTCACGTGAATGGAACCTCTATGGGAATGGTAAGTATGGAAAATTTCCCTTGTACTTGTATCTAAATATGTTGGTCTTAAGTCTTTTATGTCCTACTGTTTGTAGATTAAATGTTTTAAGGAATATACTCCGTATTCCTTCATGTAATCCATGATTCTTACCCTTTCCCTGTACTAATAGATAGATTGTGTGTATTAGTCTAGGCCTACTTTACTATATACCAATACATTTTTGTTATTGTGTTAAAGCTTTCACTCATGGTCAAAGAACTCTCATTTAACCTAGATCATATCTGAGAGATATTAAATCTCAAATATAGTAAATGGGTAACAACATTAATCAAAAATCGTTCATTCTGTTTCCGTACCAGAAACTTTTTGGAGTTTGTCCCATCAGGAATTTTCATACGCAAATTCTAAATGGGCTGTCAAAAGTTGTGTACATACTATACGAAAATCGTACGAAAATTCTTTGGATGGAAATGTTTGCCTGATTTTCTTATAATGTGCCTTTAGTGTTTCTCCTTCCCCGTGTAATTGATGTATGAATGTTGAATGAGAGTGGACTGGATGGAAGAGAGAGATTGCTTTTTTGGATAGTAGAGGAGGTCGTTACCTGAGTGGAAAAAGACTGGGGGATGGTTGATTTAACCCTGGCTAGAGACATACATTTTTATTAACCTAAATTCAACAACACATTTTTAGTGATTGTGGTGCTCTTAGGGATCACTTGGTGTTTGGATTGCACACAGCAGGACTTTGTTTTTCCTCCTTTTTTTCTTCCTTGTTTCAACACAGGTCTTTTGAGGCACTTAACCAATTTTATCACTATTGTTGGACTTTCACTGATTCACAATATTTATATAGCGGTCATAACCCTCGATGGGGCGGCCTTAACTTTTGGACTTACCGGTTACCTCCGCTTGGCTTGTTCTTCCAGGTCTAGGGGTTCCCAGGGTTAGTACCCAAAGACTTTGGACGCTGACACCATAAAAGTCCTTTAGAAAGGTTTTTATTTGCAGGGGTAACATCCAGCAGACACAGTCTCATGTGGGAACAGAGGATAAGGGTGAAGAAACTCAGGCACCTTGAACTGCTAAGTATGTGAAAGTCTTTAATGCCAACCCAGACAGTAGCCACTCGCAGCTGGGTGCTTCAATGCTGAACAAATCTCTAGCCAGAGATTATGGCAGTCAGCACTTGAATCCTGAACTTGCAAAGTCTCTGACCTTGAATTAAAGTAGCAATCAGAAGTAAACAGGAACCTTTCCTCAGACCTGGAACGTTATCCGTCTCCTTGGCAGTATTGGGGAAGCGTGGATTCTCCAGTGTCCTTGACAACCCAGCAACCAGGCAATTCTCAGGGTGCCAGCTTGTTGGTCCTCCTCCGAAGAGTCCTCTCCCGGTCGCTTACATGAGCTGCGGTGCCCCTCCAAGTTGAGAGCGCACCCGGACGCCTTGAATCCTCCCTCAGTTACTGCGGTTCCGAGACTCTGGAACATATGGATCCTTGCCCCAGACCAAGCAGGTCTGTGGAGCTAGTCAGAATAACCATGTTGCGGGGCGGCACACGCTCTCGTGACCGGGACCCCTCGTGGGGCAACCCCGGTCCAGATCCAGAAACAGGCACTCTGGCCGAACGAACCCAGAAGACGTGACTCCAGTATCTTACGTACCCTAACGCACCCACTGATTGGCTAAGGGGAATGTTGATACCCAAAACGTCCAACCAGGCCTTGAACTGAACCTGTCATGTGCACCTGACTGTACACATGACCAGGCAGAACCCTAGCAAAGCCCAGCCAAACTGATGCCAAAGTTAACCTACACAATTAACTCTCAGAACCCCTTTACTGTTCCTGAGAGAAAAATAACTAAATTTACAGATAGCGGACACCTTGCAAAAGTGTCACCGCTACATTTATTATAAGGCTCATGAAATTTTTGCATATGAATTTATGTTTTTGGATAATTGATGTAGCGGGTGTCTAACTCTGTCTCTCTCACCTCCGCGATGTACACAGGCTTTCCAGCCTGAAAGAGGGAGAGAGCTGCCTGTCATGTCTGCATGGGCTTTTTCACCCCCTCCTTCTTCCTGTTTCACTGACTGAGTTTAATGTAATGTGAGCTGACTTACACAGGCTTTTCTGTTCCTCCCTGTGTTCCTATTGGCAAGAGGAAGAAAGCCAATTAAAGGAGCAGTTACAGGAACCTATAGATGGGGCTGATGCAAGGGATTCTGGAATGTGTAATCCCTATCTAAAACAGCCCCATAGCTTTATATGGGGACAGAAATACAAGAGCCAGCATGCTCTAGGAGTCAGGAAACAAAAGACTCTCATTTTAATTCCTTAAGGGATGTCAGTTACCATGAGGCAGTGAAAGAGATCAGACCTGGAAGAGAGATGCTGTCTCTCAGATAATCTCCCTGCGTGATTCAGGGCTCCACCACCAGTCGGGACATCCAGCCTGAGAGAGGGGGATCCCAGGTGTACATCGAGATGCACCTGCACCGACAGTGAAGCATTCCAGTGTGAGGTGACCAGTCGCCAGGAGAGCCTGCCTGTTCCAGGACATTCGCTTGGTTCTCGATCGCAGTATTTGGTGAGAGGGCATTTTTCCCATCTGCAGGGAACAGAGACACTGCACCATAGGAGGAGTATGAACACTGTACACAAACAATATTGCTGGTAGTCATCTTGCTGTCACTTGTGGTGCCACAGGGATAAGGGATAAGGTTATCCATTTCTGGGACACTGTATACAGACATGATTGTCCCCTCTACTTGCTGAGGAAGATCCTGCCTGTTTCACTTGACAAGCTGGACCAGTTGTGTTGTTTGGGCCAACTATACAGGAGTTAAAGTGCACCAACGAAAGACACCAAATCTTATCTTTTCTTCAAAAGAACTGAAGCTACTAGTGCCATATGGATCCGCACACACATATTCAGGGGTGTGTGGGACAGTTTATCTAGAAAGTTAAACCATTACTTGCTGACTTGAATAAGTGTGTAATGTTTGGCCTGTGGTGTCAGGGGACAGAAGAGAGAGGCCTGACACAAAGAGAGTCATTCCTCTACTCTCCTCCTGCCTGGACTCATAGAGCCAATCTGAGTAAACGTAACCAATCTAATTTAAAGTGTCATATTGTGCTTTATTTACCATTAAAGTGTGCCTCTGTTCTCTGGGACAATCTCCGGTTTGGAATCCCCTAAAGCTATATTGCTCTTAAATATCAATTATTGCTCTCTAGTTGATTACTTGAATATGTACTGTTACTGTCTGTTATTCTTCCAGAGAAAGATTGCAGTAAAGACAATTTCTGTGTTTTATAATATTGTGCGTGTTTCTCATTGGTCATTGCACTTACACTATTGCCAGGTGTGCCAGAGGGGCTGAGGCTGTTATTAGGGTTGAGAGGCAGAGTAACGGACTGAACATACAAAAGCAGCTCCTTCAGGGATATTGCTACATTGATTTTAAATTATTCACTTTGGATAATAAATTTAGGTGGCATTTGTGATCAATTTGTGATTAATTGCATATTTATAGCATAATCAGTTTTTGGAGACACACACAGTTATTTCATAAAAATGTTATCAAATGTATTCAATGTTTGCAGATATAATTGTAGACATTTATGGCTTATGCATCTAAATACACATTTATGGTAAATTCATCGATACAGCGTGGTCACACATTTTGTCATTGGCTGACTGCAGCTCAGTAGGGTTGGATATTCTCTTGTCCATTTGATGCAGACCCCAGATTATTATTTTTTTGTTTCATAAATTAAACCTCAGATTATTATGTGTGGGATACTTTGCTTGATCAACAAAATGTTATTCACCTATGTTTGTCCTATGATCCTTCTGTTATACAATCCAGAATTTCCACCAGCACTCCATACCCAATCCTTCCTTTTATGGATGCTAGCAGACAAATCTAGACATGTCCATACTTTGGTCAATGGTGAAATTCATTCTATGCAGTCCCTTACCCATCTCATGTCTCCAGGTAGATAGCTATGGTTACATAGGCATCATCTCCATACTTTTATCTATTCTCCTATATAAATTTCTCCTTGAAATCTTACAGAATTTGAGAAAAAGCAGTAGTAAAGAAGTAACAGTATAAGTTCAGAAAGTACAGATTCACAGAATGGATAATACAGAAGCAGGAGATCCTTGTACTCCAGATCCTCAGGTACAGCTTTCTCTCCAGCAGGGATAACAGTGAGCAGCACAACAGTGACATTTGCAAATCCGATGAGATAATCAGTCACTAGTAGAAGGGCCATATAAATAGGTAATTCTCTATAGGAATAGGCAAAGAGGTAACTCAGGAAGTTCAGTTCACAGCAGAGGTCTAACATCTATTGTCAGACTGGGGATGGACAAGATTTTTCTTCTGTGTTGCAGGCAGCAACAAAGAACTATTAAGCATTTAATGCCTGCCCCACTACAATAATTTTCCCAGAGTTTTACTTCAATCTTACATAAAGACCCTTGCATTAAATATACTTATTCTCCTAATGTATTGTCCTCTTTTGCTTAGTACTAAGCTATCTTTAAATCTTTAATTATGAAAAATATCAATGTTTAATACTAGCTTTTTCACCGGCCAGCAGATTATTTTTATAAATGTTAATCTGCCATTTTTCTCTTCCTAAATTAAATATAGAAATTTATAATGAACTGTGAAGGTTATTAAAGGCTAAACATGTGGTTACTGGGGCTTTTGCTGAAACTTGTATTAATCAGGAACATATAACATCCACCCAGCCCCCTATGCCATTATTTCAGCGCAAATCAGTTTCTCATTAAATCAGGACATTTATTCAGCATGCAAGAGATCATTATCAAATAAAAAGGTTCTTGATCAAAAACTTAGGAAGTTAAAGCATAAATTTTAAAAGTTAAAAACATCTACTTTTATGTTTACAATTCAGACAGCTTCAAAGGGAATTAACACTGTTTAATAAGCTGACATCAGTTGTGTAAATGATAAAGCTCTGGGTTACTATTTGGTAGAAACTGTGAAGGCCAAGAGTGACGTCAACCAGGGAAGAAAATAAACAGCAGAGACTATTGCTTTTAATTATCTTGTGTGCCACTCTTTAATGATGTGCAACATTTTTAATGTTGGTACATATACAGTGCCTTGCGAAAGTATTCGGCCCCCTTGAACTTTTCAACCTTTTGCCACATTTCAGGCTTCAAACATAAAGATATAATTTTTTTTTTGTGGGACACACTTGTGAAGTGGAACGAAATCTTTTGGATTTTTGAAACTTTTTTAACTAATAAAAAAATGAAAAGTGGGGCGTGCAAAATTATTCGGCCCCCTTGCGTTAATACTTTGTAGAGCCACCTTTTGCTGCGATTACAGCTGCAAGTCACTTGGGGTATGTCTCTATCAGTTTTGCACATCGAGAGACTGAAATTCTTGCCCATTCTTCCTTGCAAAACAGCTCAAGCTCAGTGAGGTTGGATGGAGAGCGTTTGTGAACAGCAGTTTTCAGCTCTTTCCACAGTTTCTCGATTGGATTCAGGTCTGGACTTTGACTTAGCCATTCTAACACCTGGATACGTTTATTTGTGAACCATTCCTTTGTAGATTTTGCTGTATGTTTGGGATCATTGTCTTGTTGGAAGATAAATCTCCGTCCCAGTTTCAGGTCTTTTGCAGACTCCAACAGGTTTTCATCCAGAATGATCCTGTATTTGGCTGCATCCATCTTCCCCTCAATTTTAACCATCTTCCCTGTCCCTGCTGAAGAAAAGCAGGCCCAACCCATGATGCTGCCACCACCATGTTTGACAGTGGGGATGGTGTGTTGAGGGTGATGAGCTGTTTTGCTTTTATGCCAAACATATTGTTTTTCATTGTGGCCAAAAAGTTCGATTTTGGTTTCATCGGAGCAGAGCACCTTCTTCCGCATGTTTGGTGTGTCTCTCAGGTGGCTTGTGGCTAACTTTAGAAGAGACGTTTTATGGATATCTTTGAGAAATGGCTTTCTTCTTGCCACTCTTCCATAAAGGCCAGATTTGTGCAGTGTACGACTGATTGTTGTCCTATGGACAGACTCTCCCACCTCAGCTGTAGTTCTCTGCAGTTCATCCAGAGTGATCATGGGCCTCTTTGCTGCATCTCTGATCAGTCTTCTCCTTGTCTAAGCTGAAAGTTTAGAGGGACAGCCAGGTCTTGGTAGATTTGCAGTGGTCTGATACTCCTTCCATTTCAAAATGATCGCTTGCACAGTGCTCCTTGGGATGTTTCAAGCTTGGGAAATCTTTTTGTATCCAAATCCGGCTTTAAACTTCTCCACAACAGTATTACGGACCTGCCTGGTGTGTTCCTTGGTCTTCATGATGCTCTCTGCGCATTCAACAGAACCCTGAGACTATCACAGAGCAGGTTCATTTATACAGAGACTTGATTACACACAGGTGGATTCTATTTATCACCATCAGTCATTTAGGACAACATTGGATCATTCAGAGATCCTCGCTGAACTTCTGGAGTGAGTTTGCTGCACTGAAAGTAAAGGGGCCGAATAATTTTGCACGCACCACTTTTCAGTTTTTTATTTGCTTAAAAAGTTTAAAATATCCAATAGATTTCGTTCCACTTCACAATTGTGTCCCACTTGTTGGTGATTCTTCACAAAAGATTCAAATTTTATATCTTTATGTTTGAAGCCTGAAATGTGGCAAAAGGCTGAAAAGTTCAAGGGGGCCGAATACTTTTGCAAGCCACTGTACATGTACATGAAGACGCATAGCAGCTTTTTGACATCTGATTGGGCCCTGAGCCATACGTATTGAAATGAAAAGACAAACTAAACCAGCAAGCATGGATGAGAACTGCATATGGTGGATAAATGTAGTGTGTAAATTATCGAGAGGAAAATAACTACCATTAAAAGCAGATGTTAAACAAAAAATATACAAAATTGGAAAAAAGATTCCAAAGTTAAAACCTGTTTTAAAATAGTTAGATTTCCCCCATTCCTTCATCACCCCAGGCTCAATTAATGTGCATTGCGACAGGCAAACTAAGACTAATGCATTGCCATTTGTAATATTGGGGTTATTTAGCTTCAGTGTAGAGCTTAACAGTGAGCTACGCCAGATATGCAGTTTAAGGGATTTTTTTGGCCCATGTTTATTGAAGTAAAAGAAAAAAAACAGTCCATCTAGGATTCCCACGCAGGGGTTTCAACTTCAAAGCAATAATGAAATAACAAATGGAAAATACTGAGCCATCTGGCTCTCTGGTCAGCACTGCTGTTCAGGCATTGGCCACGGTCCTCTTGACCCTGTTTGGTACCCACTCTGTACCTCTGGTGACACTCTCTCTTACAGCTTCCTGGCTGCTTCAGCCCACTGGCTTGGGCCCTCTGTATGCTCTGTCAGACTGTCCTGTGCCAACAGGCACACTTCTCCCTTGCACGCCTGGACTTTTCTGGAGGGTGGAGCCCAGAGCCCTGGTCCTGGCTCTGCTATAAGCCCAGGACCCACCTGCGCAATCAACAAGCCAGACTCCTGGCTGTTCCCAAAACCCGGCCCCAGGATTGGAGATTCCATCCCACCCAGATCGCTATGAAATCTGCAGGCTCCAGGTCCCCAACTGGATTTTAGCAACCACAGAGAAAACTGATAAACCAGTTTCCTCCAAATTAAATAATCCTCCTGGAGCCTCTCAACCTGCCTATTTGAGAATCCTGGGTGACAATCACTAGGACAGGGATCCGTACTGTCACATATCCCCCCCCTTTGTTTTCGAACCGGAGGGAGAAAATGCACAAATTTATTTTGGCACCTCTGTGCCAGCTACCATTTACAGAAGTCCAATCCTGTCTGATCATACTTTTTTTCCTAAAGGGGAACTCTACCCAATGCCTCCTTTGGTGTCTCCCTCTAAGCCTCACTGCTACTCTGCAACAGGCTCTAATGAGTCCTTCCCAACCTTTTTTTCCGTGTCTCTCCTGAAATATTAACGGGGCCCCCTGGCCTTTTGATCAACCCTTCTACCCCCACGCTTCAAGTTCCCAGGTTTTCCAAAAACCTCTCTCAGCATTACTGGCCTGAGATTGTAGGGGGCCTATTTCTATGGTGTTTATACAGGACCCCTCCTCTTATTTCTCGTACCTGTCTCAGCAGTCACTAATTGTTTCTCAGGTTAAAGCGGGATTCCACCCTAAAGTGGAACTTCCGCTCATCAGAACCCTCTCCCCCTCTGGTGTCACATTTGGCACCATTCAGGGGGGTGCAGATACCTGTCTTAGACAGGTATTTACACCCACTTCCGGGCATAAACTCCCACGGGAGTTTACGCCACTTCCTGTCCCGGTGCACTGTCTGCCGGGACACACACGGGTCCCAGCAGACAGCGCGGACGATTCTCATTGCGTAGCGCGACTCGCGCATGTGCAGTAGGGAACCGGGAAGTGAAGCCGCAACGCTACACTTCCTGATTCCCTCACCGAGAATGGCGCCGGCAGCAGCAGAGAGCCGATCGATTGATCGGCCTCTGCTGCCTACATCGCTGGAACCTGTGACAGGTAAGTGTCCATTTATTAAAAGTCAGCAGCTGCAGTATTTGTAGCTGCTGGCTTTAAAAAAAAAAATTTCAGGTACAGCCCCGCTTTAAACTCTACCTTTAACACTCTACTCGGTTCATCATGAACAGACATATTCACATGGACATTACACCATTCCAACATCCATTCCATTCCAACATCCCAAAGTTCAAGCATCTCCTTTAATACTTTTGTTATGAACCAGACCCTTGGTTCCAGACCCAAGTCTTTCCTGGGGACTTTCATGACACTGGGAATGCAGAGAGACTCACTTACTGAGACTTGAGAAGTTGCAAGGTTAAATGGAATACTCTCATACCCAACTTCTCAGGCTCAGCGTCAATGAACTTCTCAAGAGCATTACTCGTGGCAATGTCCCTTTGACGGAAAAAATCACGCATGAACATGCTTCTGGGTACCGTTTGACCTTTCGGTGTTGCTGAAAACCATCTGTTTATAGTACTTGTCCATTCCCATAGTAGCGCGGAAATACCAATACCTTTAATGTCCCTTTGACACTCCACGTCAACATCACTTGTGTGGGTCACAGACAAAGTCTCTGCTGTGTGCTCGCCCTCAATTGGTCTTTATTTCTCTCGAGGGTTAACTGCTGCATCATCCAGCAAACCTTCAGCTACAGGCTGCTCTGCAGTCCCTCCTGCTGGCACAGCAGAAACAGTGTCCAACTTGTTTTTGTGCATAAAAGCCTGATTTATCAGGGAGAATACTTTTTTTACCCCAACTATTCCAATCCATTATATGTGCGCTCAATTCACTGGTACTCCTTAGCACTGATCTATCCGCCCAAGGAGACACATAAGAACAGATGGGCTATGGCACAGCAATCCACCTGCTCCCTGATATCTCCAGGAAAACCCTGATGATGAGATGGGCACTTAAACCACTTCTGGACAGCATTGGATAGAAAGGCCTCACGTACAAATGGGGACACCCGTTCCACCTCATTGTTCGCAATGGTACTGACACCTTCTCACTACGTCACCCCTCAGAGCTTCCACATCTGTTCACGTTTGCTGAAATGAACCCAATCTCTGTTCCCAACTGGCTCTTGGTAACTGTGCAGATGAACCCACAGTGCCAGCCTACTAATGGCAGAAACCAAAGAACCCAGAAAAACAGCCGCTCTCAAAGAAGACCAGCTCAAGTTCCTCAGGAACCAGTCTCCTGATCCTACATGTGGACCTGATGACACCAAAAACCGATTGACTACCTCTATATGACTCATGCACACTCCTCTCTACCTGCATTACTCCTCCCCTTCCTCATCAAGGAACGTTCAACCAACCAATGGGCAGATTAGTCGAGCCCTTTGTGTTCACCCTTATTGCCTGGGGTGGGATTGGACTTCCCGGCATATCCCAAACCGAGACACTCCAGACCCTCCTGCTCAGACAGTGCACCCTTTTCTTGATCGGACTGGAGGAGGGGATTCTCCCTTTTTTTTTTCCTGTGTCGCTGCCTTCCTCTCTTTCAGACATACCAAACGTTACTAGAGGAGGGGAAAATATTTGTATTGAGTATTTTATAATAACCTGTTTCCATCTGTTATAGTTTGTATTTCTATTTTACTTTTTCGGTTTCAAGCTGAGCTGTGAGGGGTCAGCCAGGGTGGATAATGGACACTTGAGTCCATGCCGCACCAGCTCACCTGCCACTTTGTTAGACCTGTTACCCTCAACGATATGTCCACCGGTTGGGCTCCCCACTAGTCTCCATGGAGGGCTCAATGTCCGCCCATGATGGGTCATACACTGAGGGCTCCACTGGGGGAGTTACTCACTGAAACACCGCTGCAAGATATCAGAGTTTCTAGTCAAGTGGGCCCCCGATTACCAGTGGGAAGGGACAGGCCCTCGGTGGGCCACATGGATTTGGGTCACGGACGCAGATGGCGGGGTGATTATGAGACACACCCAAGGACTGGGGAATGCTTGTTCATGTATTATTGTTTTTTTTTCCCTATGTTTTCCTTTTCTCAAAAGCCACTTGGTCTGCAAAGCCAGAGTCTGGCACTATAGATAACCATTAGCTGTTAACTGTTCAATAGTTACTTTAATGGTTTACATGGTTATTCTCCGGTCCTCCAATACTGGACTCAATAAGACTGTATTACCTTACATGTTGGTGCTGCTGTACCGGTAATATACCGACATTGCTGTGAGGGTCCCAAAGGCTAGGGCTCTGAGCTTGACTGTGCCCTTCCACCTCCCATACTAGGAACACTCTGCCCTGGTGGTAGTAGCTCTCCTCTACGGAGCAACTTCTCTCGATAGACCGCTTACCCTTTCGCTTATCTTTCCTCTAACTCTTTACACCCCAGCTTTTTCCTTTTTCTTTTCTCCCTATCTATCTTCCTCCATACCACGCACCTCCACCCTTCCCCCTTTCCTCCCTTTCATCTTAACCCCCCCCTTCCCCCTCCCACCTGGGGAGCAGGCATTCTACCACAATGGCTCTTAAATTCCTATCATGGAACATTAAAGGGCTGAATTCCCCTGAGAAGAGAACCAGCTGTCTGGCCGAACTCTGGAGACACAGGGCGCATATAGTCTTCCTCCAAGAAACTAATTTTCGAGCAGACAGGGTCCCAAGGCTCACTAAAAATCATTTTCTGGCAGCCTACCATAGCCCATCTACCTCTTTTAAATCCAAGGGGTGAGTATCCTCTTATCCAAATCCCTACACTGGCAGTTCCTAGATGAACACTGAGATCACAAGGGCAGGTTCCTGCTATTGAAGGGCAAAATCAATTCCCATACATTTACCCTTGCGAACTTCTACCTACCCAATACAACCACAGGAGGGGACTTTAATCTCACCCTAGATCCTTCTAAGGACTCCTCTGTACATTCATCCTGACTACCCCAAAGTGCAAGACAAAACCTGAAAGACCTGCTACATGCTCACAACTGGTCGATATCTGGAGAATTTTCCATCCCCAAGAAAGGGATTACTCCTTCTACTCCCCCACCCATAGATCCTACTCTAGGATTGATTTATTTCTACTACAACACTCTGCGATTACCCTGGCCTCCAAAGCCGAGATTGGCCAGATAACGTTCTCCGATCACGCCCCAGTCCTCATGGAACTCACTCTCCCACGCTCACCCACAAAGACACCAACTTGGCGCCTGAACAAAACACTCCTCAAAGACCCTGAAACAGCAGCAGATATTAACAGGGAAATTTGAACCTATTTTGACAATACAGGCTTGGTAGCTAACCCTGTTTCAGTGTGGTCTGCACACAAATGTTACATCACAGGGGTCCTTTATAAAACATGGCCATGTGGCCAAGCAAGGCCACGTCAAAACTCTGACTGACCTCTTGACAAAACTCCACTCCCTTGAGAAGCAACATAAGGGACAGCCCGACCACACATCGGAAGTGGAGCTGCTCCGGACTAGAGAAGCAATTAGAGAACACTCCCTATACAAGGCCAAACATGTCATACTAAAGGCCCGCCGCACCTTCTATGAGTATGGTGACTAATGCTTCCGCTTGCTGGCTAATGCTCTAAGAGAAAAATGCACCCAATCATACATCCCGGCCCTCCAAGCACCTTCCGGATCCAAGATCCATGCCTCACTGGATCTAGCAGCTGCCTTTCGGGACTTTTACTCAAAGCTTTATAACTTCGATCCGGCACATGCTGCTAGCCCATCAACCCGTCCCTCTCCAACATTCGGGAGTACCTACAAGAGGCCAAACTCCCTTCTCTTACGTAAGCTGAACAGGAACAATTATACCAACCTCTACGTGCGGAAGAGGTTGAGGCTGCCATAGCAGACACACAGCCGGGCCTGATGGTTTAGCGCTCCTTTATTACAAAGCATTTCAGACCCAACTAGCCCCCCAGTTTACCAAGGCCTTTAACGCCATACTGGAAGGGCATAACGTCCCTCCAGATATGCTGCGAGCATCAATATCTGTCACCCCAAAGCCAGGAAAGGACCCGCTGCTATGTTCAAGTTATAGACCCATTTCTCTTCTAAACTGTGACATCAAGCTTTTCACCAAAATTTTAGCCTCCAGGCTCAGCGCTTTAATGCAACGCCTGGTTGCGCTTGAGCAAGTGGGTTTCATACAGACATGAGAAGCAAGAGACAACACTATCAGGACATTAAACGTATTAGAGAAGGCAAAGAGAACCAATACCCCCCTTTTACTCTTATCCACAAACGCCGAAAAGGTGTTTGACAGGGTGGACTTGGCCTCTGCCCTCTATACTAACCCCACAGCCACGGTCCGAGTAAACAGGATGGATTCTGATAGGTTGGCAATATCCAATGGCACCAGGCAGGGATGCACACTTTCCCCCTTACTGTTCATCGTATCTCTAGATCCACTTCTTCGCCATATAAAAGATAACCCAAACATTAGCGACGTTCATTCCGACCGCTATCAACATAAAGTAGCGGCATATGCCGATGATCTTTTATTTATTATTACCAAACCTATAACTTCTCTGCCCTCATTGCTACAAGATCTGAAACAATATGACACACTCTCCAACTTTAAAGTTAACCTCCAAAAATCGGAAGCGCTGAACATATCTGTACCAGACCGTACCCTGTCAAGCATACACCCCTTTTTCCCCATTTAAATGGGTCACCCGTTCTATCCAATATTTGGGTACCAGAATCCCTGCAAACCCAAAGGATATCTTCCCCCTAAATTTTCAACCATTCCTATCGATGCTCACTGCAGATCTCAAGAAATGGGACCCTCTTGCCCTCTCTTGGTTAGACCGACATTTTGAAGATGAATGCAATGCCAAGACTCTTACATCTGTTACAAACCCTACCGGTCAAAATACCCCAGACTTTCTTCCATGCTGTATGCTCAGCGCTTATCAAGTTCCTCTGGCGCGGCAAACATCCACAAATTGGTAGGTCACTGTTACTAAGGCCGAAGCTGAGAGGTGGCATTGGCTTACCAGATCCCGCTTTATACTACACAGTGACGCACATGACACGAGTGGTGGACTGGTGCCGTAATGGGGAGTTGGAGCTTTGGGTTGCACTAGAACAAGAGATGGCCCAGGCACTGCTGGCTGGGTTGCCATGGGTGGGTAAGCAAGCAACCTCTCACTTAAGTACCCATCTGTTGATCGGCCCCACACTTACAGAAATGGACAGATTCTATCGTATTTCTTCCTCAACTAATTTCCCGTTCCCCCATAATCCCAATTGTAGGACATCCATTTCCTCCGGGGCTATCGGACCCGGCCAGAGAGGGCTTTTACGTGCCTCCCACTTTCTACAGCCTACAGGATGAATCCCAACGGGGACCATAATGTCAGGTCAAGCCCTCGTTACACTAGACAAATGGAGAGCAGGGCAGCTCTCACACTTCCTGGGCTCCCTACCCAAAATGCACGCTCTTCTCTCGACAACTCCTTACATTTGAAGAACTCTGTCTGAGCGACAGCCCTATCCGCGGATCCCTCTCCAGTTCATACAAAACTCTGCTGGATGCACAATCTACCTCAGACCCTCCTTTCCTGGAAAAGTGGGAAAGAGACTTACGAACCACTTTCACTGCGCCACAAAAAGAGCGTATACTCTTTTTCGCACATAAATCATCACTATGTAGCAAATACCAGGAAATTTCCTACAAACTGACCACATGCTGGTACCGAACTCCATCCGTATTGGCCAAAATATTCCCCAATCAACCGGACCACTGTTGGCGTTGCAAGCAACAACCTGGAACCATTCTCCACATTTTCTGGGAATGCCCCAGACTTTAAACCTTCTGGCAACCAGTCCTCCGACTCATTCACAAATTCACAGACATTTCCCTAACCAATGACACTGCTGCGGTGCTCCTAAACCTCACGCCCATGCACAGAAACGCTACAACAAATCTTTACTTAAACACCTCATTAACGCTGCTAGAGCTTGTATACCGAGCCAATGGAAGCAGCAGTCCCCCCCCCACAGTGGCCCAATAGTTTGCAAGGGTTAATGATATTGAACGGATGGAAGACCTAACTGCCACAATCTGGGATAAATTGGAGGAAAATAAGACCAGATGGTTTCACTAGACCCTCTATCGCTTTTCAGAGGAATACCACCGCGATTCATAGTCCGGCACCAGGGTTTGCTTAAAGTTCTAGCTACAAGCCTCGGCCTTTATACGGCTTAATGAGCAGCGGTTGGCCCTTGTCCCCTAACTTTTCAAATGAACGGACTTGCCCACACATAAAGAGTAAAGTCCGTTCATTTTGAACGTGACGCAAGGTAGACGG
>CM053028.1:106084766-106166832 GCA_028564925.1 Lithobates sylvaticus | reverse complement strand
AAGCAGTGTACACTGCTTAGCAATAGACATGTGCAATTTGTTTAGTTACAAATTCGTTATTCGTCAAAATTTGTTATATTCGTTAATGTGTAAACATACGAATGAACAAAAGTTTTACTAAAAATTCTAACGAAAAATTAATTATGAAAATTATGAAAAAGAACGAATATGAAAAAACAACGAAAATACAAAATAATTAAATTAGAAACAGCGAATATCCGAAAGAATGAAAATCTGAAAAAGCAAAAACAGAAACGAAAATACCGAACAAAAATCTAAATTACCAGAATGAAAATCCGAATGAAAATATTCGGAAAACTGAAATTAAAACAACGAAAATACTAAATAACAAAAATTCTGCTGATCGAGAATTCGAAAGAACGAATTTGTTAGTTCTGATTCTGAAATATTTCTGGACGTTGGCCAATAAGCTTGTCCATTCCCCCAATGAGCTTGTTTCTTATTCTCTTGTGTGTTTTTCTGTGTTATGCCCCGTACACACGGTCAGATATTCCGATGGAAAAAGATCGGATTATGTTGTTGGAAAATCCGATCATGTGTGGGCTCTATCGGAGGACTTTTTCCCTTGGAATTTCCAACGGAAAAAATTTAAGAGCAGGATCTAAAATTTTCCGACAACAAAATCCGATCTGACTTTTTCCGATCGTGTGTAGAGAATTCTGACGCACAAGTGCCACGCATGCTCAGAAGAAGTTTGGAGATGAAAGCTATTGGCTACTGGCCTCTACGTAGTCCCGTCATACGTTTTGTACATCACTTCGTTCGGAGCGATCGGATTTTCCGATAACTTTGTCCGACCGTGTGTGTGCAACACAAGTTTCGGACAAAATCTGTCTGAAAAAATCCGACGAGTTTTGTGGTCGGAATGTCCAACCATGTGTATGGGGCATTAGACTGCAGTGCATTCAGTCCAGAGTCCAGATAGGGTGTGGTTGGGTCAGTGGCACTGTTTTGGTGGATTTGTGAGTTAAGTTGTGACTTTTAAGAGAGAAATTCTTAGTTTCTTAAACATATAATGGCATGCACATTACGTAAAATTACGAATTATGCTCAGAGTACGAATCTACGAAAACATTTTTTTTTTGAAAGTACCAATAAATGAGGCAGTCAATCTCACGAAAGTACGAATGTAATTAAATACGAATTTCGAATCAACGAAAATTAGACTCACGGAAATACGAATCATTTCAATTCAACGAAAATATAGCTCTTACGGAAATACGAACGTGTCCGAATATGAAATATAACGAAAATACGAAATTTGAATCAACGAAAAAATTCGATGGAAATACGGAATCAACGAAAAAATAACTCTTACGAAAATACGAAAACCCACGTCTTACGAAATTACGAAGCGTTACGAATCAACGGAAACCAACAGAAACTAAACCAAACTAAACAAATTTTTCTGTTGTGCACATGTCTACTTAGCAAGCCACATTTGCAAGTTGATTTGGCCTATGTGCTCTATAACAGCTGTGAATATTTCCACTTGCATAGCGGGCACATTGTACTTTGAGAGTAGGATTGGATTGTGAGGCCTGCTCCATGGCTGCATTGATGCAATGGCATATGGTTGAGTAAATTAAACCCACTGGAGTTGATTTACTAAAACTGGAGAGTGCAAAATCTGGTGCAGCAGTGCATAGTAGCCAATCGGCTTCTAACTTCAGCTTGTTCAATTAAGCTGGAATCTGGTTGGTTTCTATGCAGAGCTGCACCAGAATTTGCACTCTCCAGTTAAAGTAAATCAACCCTACTGTGTAGTTAATAAAGTGTTCCTATATCAATTATTGATCTGAGATGAAAAAAATGTAGGCCTAAAGATAGGTTAAAGCTTCAAAGCCCTATATAAATAAATATGTAGAGGGTACGGTAAAGTCACTTACAATTACCACAATTTATATACTAAAAACTTTGTTTTTATTTTTTTAAATGGAGAAAGTGTAGTATTCTAATGCTAGAGCCAATGAATTCAAATTAAAAGCTATTTTGTTTATAGTCTATTTCAATAGGTATTTTCTTTTGCATAGATAGAAACTTAATTTAAATATGTTTATTTTATTTTACTTTATTCATTAAATATTAATTTTGGAGTAAAATTGTCTATTTAGTATAGCATTTAATTATGTTAGTTTATATTGCAATAATTTGTAGTTATCCACTGTATATGAAAATGACTGATATGTGTAGAACCCCTCTGACACCCCAAAGGCCGGATAGCACCTTCAGAGGCAGGATAATATTTCCCCCCAGGGATGAATCCATGGCTAAAATAGGGGGACCAAGAAAAAGGAAAATTGTATACTTACCTTTCCGTAATTTTCCTTTCCTGTCGCATCTTCATGGCAGCATACACTTTGGGTTGTGACTCCCCCTCCACAACCTGATAGGACCACATAACTATAAGATGACGATACGGCCCCCGCCCCAGTATTCTCTGTATATATGAATCACCTTTAAACGGGTGGAATGATGTATGCTGCCATGAAGATGCGACAGGAAAGGAAAATTACGGAAAGGTAAGTATACAATTTTACGTTTTCCTGTCGCGTCATGGCAGCATACACTTTGGTGAGTAACTCGCAGACTGGGTGGGAAATGCAAGAAAGCAAGTTTATTCACAAGGAATGGAAGAATTGGCTTGGATAACGGACTTTCCGAAATCTACTGTTGATAGGTGTGCAGAATCTACTTTATAGTGAGAAATAAAGGTGTTCCTGGAGGACCAGGTGGCCGCCCTGCAGATGGTTTCCGCTAAGACTCTACAATAGGCTGCCCATGAGGTTGCCACTGCCCTGGTGGAGTGCGCCTTCAAGTCATGAGGAACTTGTATGGTACTTAGTGAGTAGGCCTTTTTGATGGTCTTCACCAGCCATGAAGCGATAGTGCGGGCTGACGCCTGGCCTTTCCTAAAGCCGCGTGGGATTATCAGCTCCTGATAATAGAAGAGCTCCAACTCGCTTTAAAACAAATGAAAACAGGGAAGATCCCGGGCCCGGATGGGTTCACTCTGCAATATTATACATTTTTCTCCACAGTTCTGTCCCCAAAGCTAATAACCACCTTTAATGCCATGGCAAGCCCCGGGGTTTCAGTCGGCCGTACGTTAGAAGCCCAGATTACAGTCATACCAAAAGAGGGTAAAGATACCACACAAGTACAGAATTATAGGCCTATATCCCTCCTCAATGTGGATATCAAACTCTACGCCATTATTTTAGCGAATAGGTTGTCCCCGCTCCTACCCAGCCTTATCTCCTTAGACCAGGTAGGTTTTGTCCCAGGAATGGAGGCTAGGGACAATACCATTAGAGCATTAAATCTGCATCACTGGCATCACTGGCTCACTACTTCGAAAAACCCAAGACCCTGATAACACCTACACCTTAGATCCCCCCCTTACCTTGCCTACCACTCTTCCCCCTTGCCCACCCCCTGCCCACCCCCCATCCCTTCTTATTTCCCCCTCTCACCTCCCTCAGCCTTTCCCCTCTCTTCACTTGGACTTCCTCTCTTCTCTTGTTCTTCTCTCTTTACTTTCTCTATACCCTATTTACCAACCCTTTCTTCCCTCTAATAGAACAAATTAACTGTCCTATACCTGCAATACTAGATGGCCATTCGGCTATATTGCCATATTTCACCAGTTTTGTATTATGAAGTGAGACCTCCAGTGAACTTAATAACTACTCCATAGCTATGTTACATACCGATGTCCTGGAATCTCTAATGCAATATTTTCTATTATACCTTGTTGCTGTATAAGCTGTTCAATGCAAACATTGATAAAATCTTTATGGAAAAAAAAAAAAACACCAGGCCTTTAGAACCACTTTAAGGTAAAAAAAAAAACATGAAGGCTGTTCAACTGTAGAATATTTAACTTATTTAAGAACAACCAAGAAAGCACCGTGTGACTTCTACTTTGAATTAGCATCCATTGAAGTGATTGATAACGATCAATAATGTTTGACTGATGACCCAAAGTGCTTTCATCAAGAGGGTTGGAAGAATGACATTATTGCAACATAGTGCTGTAAACATGACCTTAACCTCATTATATCCAGAAGAAATGTGTGGCATGATTGCTTCTGTTCAAAAAAAATGTTACTTTGTGTATACATCAGTCAAGGGGAGAATGGTACGGCCATTAGGAAGTTTGCATATTTACAGCATCAGAAAATAATAGGTGCATACTTTGACAAAGCAATACACTTTGTTTTCTTGTACCCTTAAAAAAACAATTTTGCTAAAATGAATGGAGATTTGTGGTACTTATGCAAAATTGTGCAGTACCATGGAGTTAACCACTTGCCCCCCAAGCCGATTCTGGCATTTCTTTCCTACATGTAAAAATCATAATATTTTTGCTAGAAAATTACTCAGAACCCCAAACATTATATATTATATATATATATATATATATATATAAGGGAATAAGATGGTGGTCATTGCAATATTTTATGTCACACGACATACCACTTCCTCCCAGTCTGAATATAGATATCAGATATTCCAACCGCTCACAAGCACAAAACAAGACGATACTTGTTTAGTTGCTGAACATGGACTGTTTATTAGAGATAAATGTTTAGGCCCTATTCACATGGCCATCACACAGTCGTAAAGGTTTTACTGATCATAAGACATGGAATAAAAGTTCCACCCAAAATGATCAGTAAATAGATCAATTTTTTAATGCATTCCCATAAATTTTAAATCACAGCCAGAGACTGCGTTCCGTAACTAGCCAACTCTTGACCAATTGGGTGGGAACTTCGTTTGTCATGGAGTCCATAAGGAAAGGAAAATTATGGTAAGTATTTGATCGGAAATGTTCTGTTTTCCTGACAGACACCATGGCAGCCTATATGTGGGAAATAACTAGCCAAACCCCACGGATGGGTATGCTGATCAAAAATAAACTTTTAATTTGCCCCGTCAACTGACAGGATTCATAAACCAAAGTTTACAGATGATAAAGAAGCAGGTTCCATGCAATAATGTGACATACAAAGTATTAATGGAGGCCCACAAGGCCGCTTTACAGATGACATCTTGAGCCACATGTCAGGCTGCCACCCATGAAGCCGCCATGCCCCTGGTGGAATGTGCTATCACCGCCTCTGGTGGAGCCAAGCCCTTAGCCCTGTAAGTCTGCTGGATGGATTGGATGATCCAGGCAGCGATCGTTCTGGTCGAAGCTTGCTTGCCTTCGATATTCCCGGAGTGTAGGATAAACAGGTAGTCTGAGCGTCTAAAGGAGGAAGTAACTTGCAGGTATTCTTTCAGTATTTCCCCTACATCCAGTGGGTGAGCCTCTGTGGATTCTGGGGCCCTGAATGTAGGTAGGACAATTTCTTGGTTCTCATGGAACACTAACGTGACTTTTGGGTTTGAGCCGAGCATAGGGATGAGGACCACCTGGTCCAGAAAGAATGTCAGGAATGGTTCTTTATGACCTAAGGAAAGCAACTCTTGCAGAAAGGTCTTTAATAGAAACTGGAATGGTTCTCGTGGCACTGAGTCTAGCCAATGAGTCAAGAACAAGGTGAAGATCCCACTTGGGGCATCTTGGCCTCCTTTGCAGCCTGGGCCTTGCCGCCCCTTGGAAGAACTGTCGGATTAAAGGGTGAATGGCCCATGAGACTCACAGGTTTACTCTGGGTCCACCGAGACCACATTACATTTCGCTACTACCGCAAGCCCCCCACTTTGGAAAGTGTTATGTTGAAGTGCCTTTGTTTGATTTGAAGGATGTAAGTGCAATGATTGAAGATTTTGTGTGCTGTTTTATTAAATAGTTTTACTCTACTTCACTATTGGAAGCACTTTTTATCCTTACATGTGGAGTGTCATTGTTTGCTGAGCACCGTTGGATTTGTTTGATACCCCTGGGGGGTTATTAACCGCTTCCCGACCGGCCACTGCATATATACGTCAGCAGAATGGCACGGGCAGGCAGAATCACGTACTTGTACGTGATCGTGCATGTGCCTGCCCGTGGGTCGCGCGCGCGCGCCACTAGCGGCGCGCTCGCGACCCGGTCGGGAGCTCCGTGACCCCGGCCGCGGGACCAGCGGACCCGATCGCCGCTGGTATCCCGCGATCGGGTTACGGAGCTGAAGAACGGGGAGAGGTCTATGTAAACAAACCTCTCCCCGCGCTTCCTACACTGACTGTCAGTGATCGGCGGTTCCCTGTCATCGGGAACGCCGATCAATGACGTCACACGTACAGCCACGCCCCCCTACTGTAAAAAAAAACACAACACGTCACACTGACTCCTCCCCGCCCCCTAGTGGTTAACCCCCTAACTACAACTGTCATTTACATAGGAATCAGTGCTATTTAAATAGCACTGATTTCTGTATAAATGACAAATGTCCCAAAAATGTGTCAAAAATGTCCATGTGTCCGCCAAAATGTTGCAGTCACAATAAAAATCGCTGATCGCCGCCATTACTAATAAAAAAAAAAATATTATAATAAAAATGCTATAAAACTATCCCCTATTTTGTAAACGCTATAACTTTTGCGCAAACTAATCAATAATCGCTAATTGCGATTTTTTTTACCAAAAATATGTAGAAGAATACGTATCGGCCTAAACTGAGGAAAAAAAATGTTTTTTTATATATTTTTTGGGGATATTTATTATAGCAAAAAGTAAAAAATATTGCATTTTTTTCAAAATTGTTGCTCTATTTTTGTTTATAGCGCAAAAAATAAAAACCGCAGGGGCGATCAAATACCACCAAAAGAAAGCTCTATTTGTGGGAAAAAAAGGACGCCAATTTTGTTTTGGAGCCACGTCGCATGACCGCGCAATTGTTAGTTAAAGCGACGCAGTGCCGAATTGCAAAAAGGGGCCTGGTCCTTTGGCTGCCAATTGGTCCGGGGCTGAAGTGGTTAAGTGAGATTGCTGAGCATGAGAGTGCAAGGCATGTTCTATTGGTGAGTGCATTTCTTAAGGGAGCAGAGGCACTGAACACATATGGTGTGGTGGAAGATTGTTTCAAGTCACGTTAAGAAGATTTTTTGTTTATTGTTAAGTGTAATCACTTGGATCAATATAATTTTTCACGGACTTGATTTTGAACCTTTTTTCTGAATGGACACTCATGATATTATTCATATTATTTATTTTTTAGTACAAACGTTTTTATTGAGAAAACAAAAGAAAAATACAGACATTTGGCAGTCGGTACAATACAAATTCTCCATCAGAATATACGTAAGCCTCTGTCAAAACAGTAATAACAAGATAAATAATAAGAAAATAAAAAATAAACTGTGAAGCATCCGAAAAAAGATAGTTGCAAACACTATAACGTTTATAGAAAACATAGTCTTATATAGGCCAGAGCATAGGGGTAAGGGTATGCAGCAGTGGACAATGGTCTAGAGTAGTTTAATAACCTGATTAGAGGTTAGGCTTATGGCGACAGGGTTTGTCTATGAGAAGTCCAAGGAGTCCATCTCTGGTCAAATAAATGCATCCTGTCATTCAGTGTATAGAGAATCCTTTCCATCAACATAATGGTATCTATCCTATGAATGATGGAGGAGAAAGGGACTGTGGGGGACTTCCAGTGTAGGGCAATGGCCCACAATGTGGCCAGGCAGACAGTGTGAATAAGGCATTCTTCAGAGCGAAGCACGCCCGGGATAGGTGCTCCAAGTAGGCCCATAGAGGGTGTAAGTTGTATAGGGGACCCTGCAATTGTTGATGCTATAGACATCACTGAGGTCCAGATGGTGGAGAGCCTGGGGCAGTCCCAAAATATATGTATGAAGGTACCTGGGAGGTGACATCCTCTGAAACATAGTTCAGAGGTCCCGGGGAAGATGGAATGGAGTCTGGCAGGGGTATAATACCATCTGGTTAAAACTTTGTATGCTGTTTCTCTGACGGCCAGGGATTTAGAGGCTTTGCGTAAATTAGTCAGCATTGTGTCCCAATCATCCGAGTCAAAAATTTCGTTGCAATCAGCCTCCCATTTGTGTTTATATGAGACCTCTCCAGGAAATATAGCAGTTAGAGCTGATCTGTAAAGGATAGAAATAAGGCCTTTTCCTCTGGGGGAGTCACGGCATAGTTGCTCAAATGTAGTAGAGGGGGATGATGGAGAGAGGGCAAAGTGGGAGGTGTAAAAGTGTCTAATCTGCATGTAGTGAAAGTGTTCTCTTAGTGGAATTTGCTTATGTGTACGGAGAAGATCAAATGAGGCAAAAGAGCTACCCATTTGCAAGTCAGCTAAGGTGTCTAAAGAGTTGGAGGTCCACCAAGAGAAGCTTTCAGGGTGATTAAAGGCCAATTTAAATAGGGGTTCGCCAATAAATGAGGAGCCACGTGGTGCCTGGGATACTAGGTTTAGTTTATGTTTGTATCGGTACCACAGGGTAAGTGAGTGGGCTACAAGGGAGTTAAGGGAGATAAATTTATGAACCAATTTGGAGGGAGACCAAAGTATGGTAGAAAGCCTATATGGTATGATGGATTGCGATTCAAAGTCTACCCAGGGGACTCTGGAGTTAGGAATATTCCATTGTGCAATCTGGGAAAAGCGCGCCGCTAAGAAATAGAGCCAGAGATTTGGTAGGCCTAGCCCACCTTTCGTTTGTGGGTTGAATAGGACTTGTTTGGAGAACCTAGGTCTCTTGTTCTGCCAGATAAATCTGTGGATGTCCTGTTGTAGTCTATCTATAAAGGATTTGGGGATAAGAATTGGTAGGGCTCTGAAGAGAAAAAGAATCTTGGGTAGAAGGGTCATTTTGATTGCCGTGACTCTCCCGAGGAACGAGATGTGGTATGTGCTCCATATTTTGAGCATGTTGCGGAGTTGGGACACACATGCCGGATAATTGGCCGCGAAAATAGAGGACCAATGGGGGGTAATGTGAATGCCTAGATAAGGAATCCTGTCAGTAGACCATTGCAGGGGGAAGGAGCTCCGGAGAGTCTCACACTGAGCAGGGGGAATGTTAATTGGAAGTGCAGTGGATTTGGACATATTTACTGAGAGTCCAGAGATGGAGGCGAATCGGGATAACAAGTCAAATAGGTTAGGTAGGGAGATAAGGGGCTGAGTTAGAAAAAGCATGACATCGTCAGCATACATGCATAGGTGGGATGTGGAAGAAGCCATAGGGTAACCCGATATGTCAGGGTGTTGTTTAATAGCGATAGCAAGGGGTTCTAGGGCTAGGGCGAATAATAGTGGAGATAGGGGACACCCCTGACGGGTCCCCCTGCCCAGTGTGAAAGAGCCGGAGCTACAGCCTGGGATTTTGATTCTCGTATGAGGGTGATGGTACAGGGCTTGTATCCCCATCAAGAATTCATCTCTGAAGCCAAGTCGCTGAAGTACTGCGATTAAGTAGGGCCATAGTACGCTGTCGAATGCTTTATTTATATCTAAGCTTAAGAGAAGGACTTGCTGTTTGCGTATATTAGCATCCTGAAGGACATTAAGTGTCAGACGAATATTATCTGTGATGAGTCTATTGGGGATGAAACCAGATTGGGCAGGGGAGGTCAGGGTCTCGATAATGGCAGCTAGTCTGTCCGCTAGGGCACGACTAAAGATCTTAAGGTCATTATTAATGACCGAGATTGGTCTATAATTTTGGGGGAGAGAGTGATCTTTCAATGGTTTAGGTAGGAGGGACATATTGGCCAAGGTCATCTCAGAGGGGAATTGTTCCCCCTCGAGAATCTTGTTAAACATATTAGTGAGGCGTGGAAGTAATATAGGGGCATAATGTTTATAGTAACTGGCCGTGAAACCGTCTGGGCCAGGAGCTACAGAGCGTTTCAGGGATTTGATAACGCCAAGCAGTTCTTCTTCTGTGAAGGGGGCATTTAGAGATTCAACTTGTGAGTTGGTTAGAGTAGGTAGGGGTAGGGAGGCTAGCCAGTCTTGGGAGGTTTGGGCCGGGTATGGAGGAGGGCGTGAAAGTAGTTTAGAATAGAAGTCCTCAAAGATGTTGAGGACCTCTTTGGGATGGGATACTATTCTGCCAGCAGAGTTGCGGAGTTTGTAAACGTGTGGGGGGCGTAGTGAGTGATTCAATTTGCGTGCAAACATGGCGGAGGCCGTGTTGCTATTGAGAAGAAAGTTGGCTTTGGACCATCTTAGAGATTTTTCAGTTTTAGTGGATAACAAGGTGTCCAAATCTAATCTTTTCTGTGCTACAAGACGTGCGTTGGCCTGTGTTGGGTTACCTATTTGGGCTTTGTGGAGAGCGTCTAGTTCAGAAGTCAGTGTATAAATGAGTCTCCATCTTTCTTTGTTTAGTCTCGAGGCAATACTAATGAGGCGGCCCCGGAGTACCGCCTTATGGGCCATCCATAGAGTGCTAGGGGATATGTCTGGGGTGGAGTTGATTGTGAAATATTCCTGAATGGCAGTGGAGATCTCCTGTTGTGTTATAGGGTCAGTCAGGAGGGAGTCATTTAATCTCCATGTGTAGGGAGTATCAGATAGTCCGATAAAGGTGGTGGTCAAGGCAACCATACTATGATCCGACCAAGGGCAAAGATGGATGTCAGAATGTGTGGAGTTGGCAAGAATGATGGGTGTGCAGAAGATATAGTCTAATCTGGCAAAAGAGTTATGGGGGTGAGAGTAGAAGGTAAAGTCTTTTGCACCGGTGTTATGTGCTCTCCAGGCATCGGATAGCTGGAACGATTGCAGCGTCCTAGACAGCGATTTAGGGAAAGCAGAATTCAGTTGTGAGGAGTTATTTCTGTCTAGTTGGGGATGTGCCACAAGGTTGAAATCTCCCCCAACGAACATATGCGTTGAGGAGTATTTCTCAAGTGTTCTGAAGAAAGATGAAAAAAAAGTGGCCTGCGCAGTATTAGGTGCATAAACGTTAGCAATCGTAAGTTCACGACCAGCTATCAAACCTTTAACAATGAGAAACCTACTATCAGGATCTTTAAAGACTTGTTTAACCTCTAAGGGGAAAGAATTGTGAAGGAAGATTGCTACCCCTCTACATTTAGAGTCAAATACAGTGTAAAATGCTTGCTTATATGAATTATGAAAAAAGGTTGGGTGCTTGTCAGCAGCAAAGTGGGTCTCCTGTAATAACAGGATCTTGGCCCCTAATTTTTTGTAGGAAGTGAATGCTTTTTTCCGTTTGTGAGGAGAATTAAAACCCTGCACATTATGTGTGATACACGTAATCACCATTTATGTGGTGTGAGCAAAATAGGCTCACCTGGAGGGACCGAGGGCCCTGGAAGTGTAGTGATAAAATTCTCCGTCACGAGGGGGACAGCAATCTGGAGGATTTCTAGGCAATAGGCAACATCAGAAGTACTATAGTAAGATCTATATTTGGAGTGCTTCAGTAACCTAAACAAAAAAAACAAAACAAAAAGAATGGCAAATGAAAATGCAACAAAACATGGTGCCAGCGTAGCAAGTGCTAGCTGGAATAACAGCGGGTCAGGGTGCAAATAGCATAATCCTGAAACAGTGAAAAGGTCAGAATAAGGGGCAAAAGCTCCCTTAGTTCCCCAGATCATATCCAGAGTTCGGGTGGAAATCGGGATATGAGGGGGGTGGGGCAGCACGGCATCGACATCAACCGAACTAGCCTGTTGAAAATAAAATATTATAAACAGAAAAAAAAATCAAAATAAAAATTGTGGTTAAGCATGTGCATGCGAAGGCTCATTGGATAGGAATATATGAGATCATCTAATGTTCTGAGAACCAGTAATCTATGATATATCATATAAGGAAGTCCCGAAGCCAACATCCCGTTAAAAAAACAAAAAAAAAAAAAAAAAAAAAAAAATTAGAAGCAGGAAGGGGGTTGGCCAAAGCGTAGGTCATGCTTCAAAAATGTAGGTCAAGGTGTTGGGGTATGTAGGACCCTAGATCGGTGGCGTGTTCTGGAACTTATGGGTCCAACCTGCCAGAAAAACAATGAAGCGATGTATAATGGTATTGTTTATTCGGAAGTTCCAAAAAGGGCCAGTAGATGGTGCTCAGATACCATGGAAGTCAAACAGAGCACAGAAGATCAAAAAGAGCAGAAAAATCAACTATTTGAATATAGCAGAAAAGGGGCCCATGATCAGTTCTGAAAGGCATTGTGACCAACTTCATGTCTGGAACGTCTGCGATCATGTCTTGGTGGTGGGGTATTCCATATGGGCGTTGGTCTGGGTGTAGCAGGTTGGCGAGGGAGGGCTTCAGCGTCCAGGAGGCCTAGTTTCACCAGAATTTCTTTGCCCTCTAGTAGTGTGGTGGCAGTATAGGTGGTGCCATTATGGGGAATAGAGAGCTTAAAGGGGAAGCCCCATCTATAGCGAATATGCGCTTTAGCCAGTTCTGTGGTGACCTCCTTCATCTTGCGGCGTCTGTCAAGCGTGGCAGGGGAAATGTCCGGGTAAATTTGGACTGGAGAGCCATCCAGAGAGATGTTGTGAGAGTTGCGTGCAGCTCTGAGGATCTCCTCCTTGATTAAAAAGTCCTTTAAACAGAGGACAATGTCCCTGGGAGGTTTGTCTGGAGGGGGTTTGGGGCGAAGCGCCCTATGGATACGGTCGCATGTAAATGCTTCCACCGCATGGTCAGGGAGTAGAGATTTAAACAGCTTCTGTATGGCAGGGATAAGGTCCGTGGTCGTTTCAGGGACTCCACGCACCCTAAGATTATGCCTGCGATTACGATTGTCGAGGTCCTCGACTTGGGATTGCAGCTGGGTGACAGTCGCAGTGAGAGATTCAAATTCCCTGGAGAGGTCATTGTGGGCAATATTGAGTTCGTCATGCTTAGTTTCTAAGCGGTCAGTGCGGGCGCCCAGTGCAGAGATTTCCTGTGTCAGAGTATTGGTGCTTTTGTGCAGTTCTGTTTGGAATTTGGTGGCAATCTTGCTATATATGGATTCTAAGCTCCTGTCCAGATCTGCTTTCGTCAGGGGGGGAGAATACTCACAGTCTTGTGTAGCGTCCTGTGCAGAGAAAGCGGCATCCTGCGAGTCTTGTGAAGCTTGCAGTGAGGGAGAAGCAGGGCCGCCGGCGCCATCTTGGGACATGCTGTAGCGTTCCTGGTTCCTCAGAAGATAGGAAGTTAGGGACCTTTGAGCGGTCTTTCTGCCCTTCTTGAGCTTCGGCGGCATGCACAGCTCGGTCCGGGGGGTGATGGGAGCTGATGTGGCGAAAATAGAGTGGTTATGCCCCCGGGTGTCAGGCTAATTGGTCGGAGTAGTGCGGAGCTACTCGATCATGCGGCCGGTCCCGTGGAAGTCGCGCATGCGCCCCTATTCATATTATTTATTCATATATCACACTTATCACCTTGTTCACGGGGTGATTGTGTTTTTTTATATAATTAGGTTTACTCATTTAATTGTGAATACAGCGCTACTATTTTATTCATTTGAAATCACTGACACAACGGGTACAATGTACTCCTACTATTTCACAAAAAAATGTTGAGTCCTGTTGTGTCCTGGTATGGTTCAGGATCGGGGGTGCTCTCTCGACCCCCCTCTATTCCTGCAGCCTGCCAGGTTGCTTGCTCAGATAAGGGTCTGGTATGGATTTTGGGGGGACCCCTATGCTTGTTCGTAGCAAGAACTTCATTGTTATAAGCAAACACAATGTTTAAAAAGTGTGTCAAACAAATCGTAAAAAAAATTAAAAACTATAATAAACCGCCACACCAGTTATACGATAATGCTGTACTGCACTGGTGACAAAACTCACCATGCCTTTTACTAAACACCTTGGTACTGTCTAAATTTCAAAAAAGGTTAATTTGGGGAATATCTGTACTGTCCTGACATTTTTGGGGCTCAAGAAATTAGATAAGTCATTAGTACATCAGGATTGATAAATTTTCAGATATATACCATAGTTTGTGGACTCTATAAATTTTCACACAGACTAAATAATTGATTTGGGTTATTTTCACCAAAGAAATGTAGTAGAATACATTTTTACCAAAATTTATGAAGATCAATTATTTATTTGCTAAATTTTATAAGAAAAAAAACAAAGAAAAAAAATTTTTTTTTCATTTATATAGCAAAAATTAAAAAAAACTGTGGTCATTAAATACCACCAAAAGAAAGCTCTAGTTGTGTGAACAAAATGATAAACATTTTTAGGTACAGTGTTACGCGACACGTGCATTTGTTAAAGTGCGACAGCGCTGAAAGCTAAAAATTGGCTTGGGCAGGAAAGGGGTAAAAGTGCCCAGTATTGAAGTGGTTACAGTAATTGCTTTTCTGGTCCTGCACCATTTATAAATTCTTTATGTTCTGTAGCTACATACAACGGTCAAGAATCTGTTCATAAATGTATTCAGAAATGAACAGTAAATGTATTCAGAAATGAACAGTGAACAATAGGATAACAGTTCCTTATGTTTTCATAGATGATGTCTTAGATCATCTATATTGTATTTCGAGTACCCTACAGCATAAAGGTCAGGATTTAGCTGTACAGTATTGACAATAGCTCAGTTCCTCATCAGCTCACAAACTTGCAATTTATACTCCGTATAATCTACTGGAAAACAAGTTATTACTCAACTAGCATCATCAAGTGGCCATATATGAAATTATTTATTGTTCATATTTCTAATATATCTCATCTTATAGCACCATCAGGTGTTCATGTAACATATTGTTATTGATGAAAGTGATGCAGAATTTCATGGGTTTGTGTCTTTAGGCAAAGAACTTCATGCATATAAAATGAAAATTATTTATGTTACGCTGTGTAGTTTGGTTTTTCTCCTTTGCATTTTACCCTAACTAGAAAACTGTCAATGTGGCATATGAGCCCATAGCTCAACCACAGAGAAAATGTATCACTTTAGTTAAATTCCAGAAACTTGCTTTTTTGCTCATTTTAATTTTTGTAAATGAGAAAAGGGTTACCGTATATACTTGAGTATAAACCGAGTTTTTCAGCACATTTTTTAGTGCTGAAAGTTCTCTCCTCGGCTTATACTCGAGTCAAGCACTTTTCTGCAGCAAAAAAATAAAATTTCCGACCCGACTTTGGGGCCCCGTATCTTGGGGCCACTTGGAGCTAGGCATGCCAACCCATGGACCTAGCACTACAACATATCCAAAGATGGGGTTCCTAGCCCTAAGTGGCCCCGAGATACGGGGCCCCAAAGTCGGTTCAGAAAATGTAATTCTCTGCTGCAGAAAAGTGCTTGACATTTTCTGACCCGACTTTGGGGCCCCATATCTCGGGGACACTTGGTGCTAGGAACCCTACATTTGGCATGCCAACCCAGTGGACATAGCACTACAAAATATCCAAAGATGGGGTTCCTAGCACCAAGTGACCCCGAGATAAAATTAGGGTCCTTGGCTTATATTCGGGTCGGCTTATACTCGAGTCAGGTAATTTTGCTAGGAGTTACCTGTGTCACCAAAACTCCAATATATATACAGTAGGGATGAGCCGAACACCCCCCCGTTCGGCTCGCACCAGAACCCGCGAACGGACCTAAAGTCCGTGCGAGCTTTAGAACCCTATTAGTTATAATGGATGCGAACGTTCGAAATTAAAAGTGCTCATTTTAAAGGCTAATATGCATGTTAATGTCATAAAAAGTGTTTGGGGACCTGGGTCCTGCCCCAGGGGACATGTATCAATGCAAAAATTTTTTTTTTTAAAAACGGCCGTTTTTTCAGGAGCAGTGATTTTAATAATGCTTAAATTGAAACAATAAAAGTGTAATATTCCTTTAAATTTCGTACCTGGGGGGTGTCTATAGTATGCCTGTAAAGGGGCGCATGTTTCCCGTGTTTAGAACTGTCTCTGCGCAAAGTGTCATTTTTGAAAGTAAAAAAGCTATTTAAAATCACTCGCGGCTAATGTTAATTCACGGCTCCCGTAACACAGAGAACAGTGATTCATTGAAACTCATTCATAAAAAAAAGTCATTGATAAAAAAAAAAAAAAAAATGAAAAAAAAAAAAAGCGTAGGGGTCCCCCCAAATTCAATAACCAGGCCCTTCAGGTCTGGGATGGATATTAAGGGGGATCCCAGCCAAAAAAAAAAAAAAAAAAAAAATGGCGTAGGGTCCCCCTCAAAATCCATACCAGACCCTTGAGGTCTGGTATGGATTTTAAGGGGAACCCTAGCCAAAAAAAATGGCGTGGGGTCCCCCTCAAAATCCATACCAGACCCTTATCCGAGCACGCAACCTGGCAGGCCGCAGGAAAAGAGGGGGGGACGAGAGCGGCCCCCCCTCTCGCCTGAACCGTACCAGGCCACATGCCCTCAACATTGGGAGGATGCTTTGGGGGTCTAAGACCCCTAAAGCACCTTGTCCCCATGTTGATTAGGACAAGGGCCTCTTCCCCACAACCCTGGCCGGTGGTTGTGGGGGTCTGCGGGCGGGGGGCTTATCGGAATCTGGAAGCCCCCTTTAACAAGGGGACCCCCAGATCCCGGCCCCCCCCCTGTGTGAAATGGTAAGGGGGTACAAAAGTACCCCTACCATTTCACCAAAAAAGTGGCAAAAATGGTAAAAAGGACAGGAGACAGTCTTTGACAATTCCTTTATTAAAATCTTCTTTCTTCTTTCTTCATCCTTCGGATTCTTCATCTTCTCCTTCCTTCATCTTCTTCCATCTTCTTCTTCCATTTTCTTCTTCCTCCGATCCGCTTCTTCTTGCGCTGGTCTTCTCGTCCTTCTCGTCCGGCATCTTCTTCCGTCGGCGTCGGCGTCGGTGTCGGTGTCTTCTTGGGCCGCTCCGCGCAATGGGAGGCTCCCGCTGTGTGAGGCTCCGCTCCATCTGACAGGTCTTTTAAAACGGAGGGCACCTGGTGACCCCGCCCCCCTCTGACATCATGGGGAAAGCCATCATGGAATTCCCCATGACGTCCCTGTGCGTCAGAGGGGGCGGGGTCACCAGGTGCCCTCCATTATAAAAGACCTGTCAGACGGAGCGGAGCCTCACACAGCGGGAGCCTCCCATTGCGCGGAGCGGCCCAAGAAGAGACAGAGACACCGACGCCGACGCCGACGGAAGAAGATGCCGGACGAGAAGGACGAGAAGACCAGCGCAAGAAGAAGCGGATCGGAGGAAGAAGAAAATGGAAGAAGAAGATGGAAGAAGATGAAGGAAGATGAAGATGAAGAATCCGAAGGATGAAGAAAGAAGAAAGAAGATTTTAATAAAGGAATTGTCAAAGACTGTCTCCTGTCCTTTTTTACCATTTTTGCCACTTTTTTGGTGAAATGGTAGGGGTACTTTTGTACCCCCTTACCATTTCACACAGGGGGGGGGCCGGGATCTGGGGGTCCCCTTGTTAAAGGGGGCTTCCAGATTCCGATAAGCCCCCCGCCCGCAGACCCCCACAACCACCGGCCAGGGTTGTGGGGAAGAGGCCCTTGTCCTAATCAACATGGGGACAAGGTGCTTTAGGGGTCTTAGACCCCCAAAGCATCCTCCCAATGTTGAGGGCATGTGGCCTGGTACGGTTCAGGCGAGAGGGGGGGCCGCTCTCGTCCCCCCCTCTTTTCCTGCGGCCTGCCAGGTTGCGTGCTCGGATAAGGGTCTGGTATGGATTTTGAGGGGGACCCCACGCCATTTTTTTTGGCTAGGGTTCCCCTTAAAATCCATACCAGACCTCAAGGGTCTGGTATGGATTTTGAGGGGGACCCTACGCCATTTTTTTTTTTTTTTTTTTTTGGCTGGGATCCCCCTTAATATCCATCCCAGACCTGAAGGGCCTGGTTATTGAATTTGGGGGGACCCCTACGCTTTTTTTTTTGTTTTTTATTAATGAATGACAGCTCTCTGTGTTACAGGAGCCATCAATTCATTAGCCGCGAGTGATTTAAATAGCTTTCTTCCTGCAAAAATGACACTTTTTTGCAGGGAAAGTTCTAAGCACAGGAAACCTGCCCTCCTTCACAGGCTACCTATAGACACCCCCCAGATGTGATACTGCAATGCTGTTCTAACAGCATGCACACACATATCCCCAGAAATAAAGAACATATTGTTGTCAGCAGTCAGCAGCACACTGACACGCTGACACTGTGAGTGAAACATAATATGCGAGGCCGCCGCCGCGGCGGCCTCTTATACCGTGGGGCGTGTATTAAAGCCCCTGAGCTATAATTGGCTACAGGCATCCTGCCTGTAGCCAATTATGGCTCTCCTCGCTGCCGGCGCTGTGATTGGCCAAGCATGCGGGGTCACAGTGCATGCTTGGCCAATCATCAGCCAGCATTGCACTGCGCGGGCCGCAATGCATTGCGGGGCCGCTCGCATCACACGAATTTGATGCGAGCGGTCCCAATAGTTCTGGGCTCGCCGAGCGAGCGAACACCCGGTGCTCGATTCGAACATGGGTTCGAATCGAACACCGGGCTCATCCTTAACAGATGGGGGAATGACATTCTCTTTATTGTAAAAAAGTAAAGAACTGCACAAAACAGGCAGCAAGCAGACTCTGAAGCTCTACTAGCTGCATGAATGTTTTAATATGTTGCATATGGAATATTCATACGTAATACAGTGCCTTGCAAAAGTATTCCCCTCCCCCAATGGCATTTTTCGTGTTTTGTTGCCTCGTAACCTGAAATTAACATGGATTATTTGAGGATTTGCATCATTTAATTTACAGAACATGCTCACAACTTTGAAGATGTTTTTTAATTTTTTATTGTGAAGCAAACAACAAATAGGACAAAATAACAGAAAAAGTCAATGTGCATAACTATTCACCCCCCTAAAGTCAATACTTTGTAGAGCCACCATTTACGGCTATAACAGCTCCAAGTCGGTTTGGATAAATCTTTATGAGCTTGCCACATCTTACCACTGGGATTTTTGCCCATTCCTCCTTTCAAAACTGCTCCAGCTCTTTCAAGTTGGATGGTTTGCGCTCGTGAACAGCAATATTTAAGTCTGACCACAGATTCTCTATTGGATTGAGGTCTGGGCTTTGACTAGGCCATTCCAACACATTTACATGTTCCCCCTTAAACCACTCAAGTGTTGCTTTAGCAGTGTAATTGGGGTCATTGTCCTGCTGGAAGGTGAACCTCCATCCCCATTCCCCTCCTTGATAAACATTTTAAACACTAAACTTAAGCTTGGTATGGAAACAGGCCTCCTCACTAGGAAAGAATATTTCTTTATTAGAGCTGAGGACATTAATATCCCCACTTTTTACATAATACCTAAGCTGCACACGTCCCCAACATGCCCCCCTAGTAGGCCGATCATGTCGGCCATTAAAGGACCTTTAGAAAATGTCAGCAAATATGTAGACTCAATGATTAAAGAACTTGTGAATTATCTGCCATCTTACGTTGGTGACATTAGAGAGTTCTCTCTCCCTGAAGGTGCCCTTCTGGTGGGGATTGATGTGGAAAGTCTATATATGACAATTCCTCACCAGTGGGGCATCGCTGCTACTGAGTCCTTTCTGGACCAGTATTATCCTTTGTTGGGAGCCCATAACGAATTTATCATTGAGTTTCTTGATTTTATGTTAAATAACAACTTCTTTCAATTTCTGGGCAAATATTACCAACAAGTGAGAGGCACCAGTATGGGGGCACCCTGGGCCCCATCCTATGCGTGCCTCCACCTGGGTCTATGGGAAGAGGAGGTTGTCTGTAAGTGCCCGATGTACCTCAGCCACTGTCTTTTGTGGCTGAGGTACATCGATGACGTCCTCATGGTGTGGGTGGGCTCAGCTGAACAACTTGTGGACTTTATGTCTCAACTAAATACTAATGAAAGAAATATTTGTTTGACCTACTCGTACCATGCTGAGACACTTTCCTTCTTAGACCTGCAACTTAGTAGATCTGTGGATAGGATCATCACCAGCACCTTTCGCAAAGAGACAGCAGCGAACACTCTGCTCCTAGCACAGAACCACCAGCCTAAACCACTCATTAATGGTATACCCACAGGACAGTTTATGAGAATAAGGCAAAAACTGTTCTGAGGATGAACAATTCCAAAAAGAGGCACGTGACATATATCAGCGATTCAGACAGAAAGGATATTCACACCATTCCCTTAAAAAGGCCAAAAATAAAGCAACAAAGAGAAAACGTGAGAATCTCCTTACCACCCAAAAACAACTACCACAGTTTAAGAACACTGAGCAAGATTACCCTAGGATCATCACTAGGTTTGGCTTGCAATGGGCAGAGGTCCAGAAGATTCTTGCCAAGCATTGGCACATCCTGAGATCCACTCCTTTGTTGGCCAATGTAGTAAGTCCAAGACCCCTACTAACTGCTAGGAGAGCACACAACCTAGGTGACGTTTTGGTCCATTCTGGAGTACACACGGACTGTAAGTGAGAATTGGCTGACAAAGTCCAAGCCTCCTCCAGGTAGTTATGCGTAGGGACACTGTGGTATCTGCAAGTATATACATCAAACCAATGTGTTTGCCAATCCATGCGGTGGAAAGAACTATAAAATTAAAGTTTATTAACTGTTCAATCACACGGGTTATTTATATGCTAACTTGTCCTTGCAACAAAATCTATATAGGCAAGACAAAATGTCAACTCCGCATTAGGATTGGCGAGCACATCGGTAGTATTAAGAAGAAGGATGATGATCGTCTGATCCCTTTACACTTTGCTAGGTACCATAATGGTGACCTAAAGGGCCTTATAGCTAAGGGTATTTATGTGCTGAACTTACCCCCTAGAAGGAGAGACTTTGATACCATTATTTTCCAAAAAGAGATGATGTGGACATACTATCTGGACTCTATGGTCCCTAAGGGGTTAAACACTGAATGCAGTCTACAGCCTCTCTTAGAAAAATTATTTCTAAGATATAGCAGATATGGCAAATTGCCATCTGTTATTAAACTTCTTATATCTGTTTATCTCATGCGACCAATATAATTGTCTAATTTTATGATGTTTGTAGTCTGCATCTGGTGATGGTATATTTTATAGAATAATTTTCCATGTTTTCCTCTGTCTATGGTGGTAAGGTATATTATACATTTTGTAGATTCATCCATCTTCTCCACTTGCCGCCAATGATATTTCTTTATAGTGCACTTTTCTAAGTATTTTTCTGAATGTTTGTATTGAAAGGTGATTCGGATGACAACTAGTGGCTAAGGATGAGCCCGGTGTTCGATTCGAACCCATGTTCGAATCGAGCACCGGGTGTTCGCTCGCTTGGCGAGCCCAGAACTATTGGGGCCGCTCGCATCAAATTCGTGTGATGCGAGCGGCCCCGCAATGCATTGCGGCCCGCGCAGTGCAATGCTGGCTGATGATTGGCCAAGCATGCACTGTGACCCCGCATGCTTGGCCAATCACAGCGCCGGCAGCGAGGAGAGCCATAATTGGCTACAGGCAGGATGCCTGTAGCCAATTATAGCTCAGGGGCTTTAGTACATGCCCCACGGTATAAGAGGCCGCCGCGCCGGCGGCCTCGCATATTATGTTTCAGTCAGTGTCAGCGTGTCAGTGTGCTGCTGACTGCTGACAACAATATGTGCTCTATTTCTGGGGATATGTGTGTGCATGCTGTTAGAACAGCATTGCAGTATCACATCTGGGGGATGTCTATAGGTGGCCTGTGAAGGGGGCAGGTTTCCTGTGCTTAGAACTTTCCCTGCAAAAAAGTGTCATTTTTGCAGGAAAAAAGCTATTTAAAATCACTCGCGGCTAATGAATTGATGGCTCCTGTAACACAGAGAACTGTCATTCATTAATAAAAAAAAAAAAAAAAGCGTAGGGGTCCCCCCAAATTCAATAACCAGGCCCTTCAGGTCTGGGATGGATATTAAGGGGAACCCCAGCAAAAAAATAAATAAATAAATGGCGTAGGGTCCCCCTCAAAATCCATACCAGACCCTTGAGGTCTGGTATGGATTTTAAGGGGAACCCTAGCCAAAAAAAATGGCGTGGGGTCCCCCTCAAAATCCATACCAGACCCTTATCCGAGCACGCAACCTGGCAGGCCGCAGGAAAAGAGGGGGGGACGAGAGCGGCCCCCCCTCTCGCCTGAACCGTACCAGGCCACATGCCCTCAACATTGGGAGGATGCTTTGGGGGTCTAAGACCCCTAAAGCACCTTGTCCCCATGTTGATGAGGACAAGGGCCTCTTCCCCACAACCGTGCCCGGTGGTTGTGGGGGTCTGCGGGCGGGGGGCTTATCGGAATCTGGAAGCCCCCTTTAACAAGGGGACCCCCAGATCCCGGCCCCCCCTGTGTGAAATGGTAAGGGGGTACAAAAGTACCCCTACCATTTCACCAAAAAAGTGGCAAAAATGGTAAAAATGACAGGAGACAGTCTTTGACAATTCCTTTATTAAAATCTTCTTTCTTCTTTCTTCATCCTTCGGTTTCTTCATCTTCTCCTTCCTTCATCTTCTTCTTCCATTTTCTTCTTCCTCCGATCCGCTTCTTCTTGCGCTGGTCTTCTCGTCCTTCTCGTCCGGCATCTTCTTCCGTCGGCGTCGGTGCCGGTGTCGGTGTCGGTGTCTTCTTGGGCCGCTCCGCGCAATGGGAGGCTCCCGCTGTGTGAGGCTCCGCACCATCTGACAGGTCTTTTAAAACGGAGGGCACCTGGTGACCCCGCCCCCCGCTGACATCATGGGGAAAGCCATCATGGAATTCCCCATGACGTCTCTGTGCGTCAGAGGGGGCGGGGTCACCAGGTGCCCTCCATTATAAAAGACCTGTCAGATGGAGCGGAGCCTCACACAGCGGGAGCCTCCCATTGCGCGGAGCGGCCCAAGAAGACACCGACACCGGCACCGACGCCGACGCCGACGGAAGAAGATGCCGGACGAGAAGGACGAGAAGACCAGCGCAAGAAGAAGCGGATCGGAGGAAGAAGAAAATGGAAGAAGAAGATGGAAGAAGATGAAGGAAGGAGACGATGAAGAAACCAAAGGATGAAGAAAGAAGAAAGAAGATTTTAATAAAGGAATTGTCAAAGACTGTCTCCTGTCATTTTTACAATTTTTGCCACTTTTTTGGTGAAATGGTAGGGGTACTTTTGTACCCCCTTACCATTTCACACAGGGGGGGGGCCGGGATCTGGGGGTCCCCTTGTTAAAGGGGGCTTCCAGATTCCGATAAGCCCCCCGCCCGCAGACCCCCACAACCACCGGGCACGGTTGTGGGGAAGAGGCCCTTGTCCTCATCAACATGGGGACAAGGTGCTTTAGGGGTCTTAGACCCCCAAAGCATCCTCCCAATGTTGAGGGCATGTGGCCTGGTACGGTTCAGGCGAGAGGGGGGGGGCGCTCTCGTCCCCCCCTCTTTTCCTGCGGCCTGCCAGGTTGCGTGCTCGGATAAGGGTCTGGTATGGATTTTGAGGGGGACCCCACGCCATTTTTTTTGGCTAGGGTTCCCCTTAAAATCCATACCAGACCTCAAGGGTCTGGTATGGATTTTGAGGGGGACTCTACGCCATTTTTTTTTTTTTTTTTTGGCTGGGATCCCCCTTAATATCCATCCCAGACCTGAAGGGCCTGGTTATTGAATTTGGGGGGACCCCTACGCTTTTTTTTTTTTATTTTTTTTTATTTTTTATCAATGACTTTTTTTTATGAATGAGTTTCAATGAATCACTGTTCTCTGTGTTACGGGAGCCGTGAATTAACATTAGCTGCGAGTGATTTTAAATAGCTTTTTTACTTTCAAAAATGACACTTTGCGCAGAGACAGTTCTAAACACGGGAAACATGCGCCCCTTCACAGGCATACTATAGACACCCCCCAGGTACGAAATTTAAAGGAATATTACACTTTTATTGTTTCAATTTAAGCATTATTAAAATCACTGCTCCTGAAAAAACGGCCGTTTTTTAAAAAAAAATTTGCATTGATACATGTCCCCTGGGGCAGGACCCAGGTCCCCAAACACTTTTTATGACATTAACATGCATATTAGCCTTTAAAATGAGCACTTTTAATTTCGAACGTTCGCATCCATTATAACTAATAGGGTTCTAAAGCTCGCACGGACTTTAGGTCCGTTCGCGGGTTCTGGTGCGAGCCGAACGGGGGGGTGTTCGGCTCATCCCTACTAGTGGCATAAGATAGCGTAATTACTATTGACAGCCTATTTATACCTGCCTTTCCCGACTCCTCCTTGCTCTGAAGAAACCAGCGTCCATTGGCTGGTGAAACACGTCAGAAGCGTGATGTCAGCACGTCACAGCGGGACCTCTTTGATTTTGAGTGCCAGCACGGAGCTAAACAGCTGATGGCCCATCTTTTCCTGGATACATGTGGATACGAACTGGAGGCGACGGCTTTACAGTGTGGGATTTCCCTCTTTGCCTGAATACAGCTTTTTGCTGATACGCAAAACAGCATCTTGTCTGAAGCACTGAGGGGTAGAGTAACGCTACTGGAGGACGGACGACAGATGCTTTGGAGTTGGTGAGAGTATCTATAGTCCTCCCTGTATACTTATGTATTTTGGAAGCGTTCTATCCGTTCAAAGTACTCCCCCTGCACTTAACTGCCTGAATAACAAATTCATTGACAGAAGCCTCTGTGTATCTTACCAGAGAAATGAACACTTAAAATCAGCTGTTTTTTGATACAATCTGTTGCCGGATCATTATCTAGTAATGATGATTGTTTGAAACTCTATGTCAGTAATGACCCTGCTGAACTGATATGTTTCTACTCTTATGATTGGCACTCCTAATCATCCATCCACCCACCCACCCAGTATACCACCTGTATGGCCCATGAACTGAATAACCTGATTCATTTGGAGTTTGTTCCCTCTACGAATATTAAATATTTAGTATCAGTGTTTGCCAATGGTGTTTGTGGTGTGTATGTGGGATGTGTAGCTCCTTATGTTTTTAAACACTTGACAACATTGTCATATTTTTAATGGGTTTGTGTTAACCACTTATCTGTGCCCCCCTCCCCCCTTAATTTAATTAGTTGTGGAATATTGTACTAATAAAGTGAGTTTGTATTCACCACAGTGTTCTGCCTTTACCCTCTTAAGAGAACTTTATTCTCTTAGTCTTTTTTGTATGCTTGTAGGGTAACCAGAACTGCATCCTACGTGGTTCGTTTGGATGAAGGTTTATGTACTTACTCCCTAATTTCCTTTTCATTACTAATAAATATTTAAGGTTGATCCAGGCAATCATTTGTTATTTTCCGAACTTCCTTCCTAGCCTCAAATCACACACAGAGTGGTACAGGTTTTGCTCAAGAATATTCCTGTATTTAGCACCATCCATCTTTCCCTCAACTCTGACCAGTTTCCCAGTCCAGACTGCTGAAAAACATCCCTACAGCATGATGCTGTCCCCACCATGTTTCACTGTGGGGATGGTGTTGTTTGGGTGATGTGATGTGTTGGGTTTGCACCAGACATAGTGTTTTCTTTGATGGCCAAAAAGTAAAATTTTAGTCTCATCAGACCAGAGCACCTTCCTTCATACATTTTGAGAGTCTCCCACATGCCTTTTCGCAAACTCAGAACGTGCCATTTTGTTTTTTGCTGAAAGTAATGGCATTCTTCTGGCCACTCTGCCATAAAGCCCAACTCTATGGAGCGTACGGCTTATTGTCATCATATGTACAGATACTCTAGTCTCTGCTGTGGAACTCTGCAGCTCCTCCAGGATTACCTTAGGCCTCTGTGCTGCCTCTCTGATTAATGCCCTCCTTGCCCGATCCGTGAGTTTTGGTGTGCGGCCATCTCTTGGCAGGTTTGCTGTTGTTTCATGTTCTTTTCATTTGGTTATGATAGATTTGATGGTGGTCCTAGGGATCATCAAAGATTTTTTTTATAACCTAACCCTGACTTGTACTTCTCAACAACATGGTCCCTTACTTGTTTGGAGAGTTCCTTGGTCTTCATGGCAGTGTTTGGTTAGTGATCCCTCTTGCTTAGATGTTGCAGCCTCTGGGGACTTTCAAAAAGGTGTGTATATGTAATGACAGATCATGTGACACTTAGATTGCACATGGTGGGCATCATTTCACTAATTATGTGACTTCTGAAGGTAATTGGTTGCACCAGAGCTTTTTATTGGCTTAATAACAAAGGGGGTGAATGCATATGCACATGCCAATTAGCGTTTTTTTTATTTCTGAAAAATAGTATTATGTATATATTTTTCTAATTTTACTTCACCAACTTAGACTATTGTGTTCTGATCAATCACATATAATTCAAATTAAAAAAAACATTGAACTAAAGGCTGTAATGTAACAAAATAGGTAAAAAGCGAAGGGGAGATAATACTTTTTCAAGGCACTGTAAATTATATTTATATATATTTTTTATATATTTAATATATTTATACGATTTTTACATTTTGGTCCTGAACATATGAAAGAAAATGTATACAAAAACTATGCCTTTTCTTTAAAGATACATAATAAAAGCATAAAGTACTGATGACAATTAGAGAGGAGTAGTAGAAATGTGCAAACTACTGTTGCTTGTACTCTTTCTCTGAAGTCATAATATAGTTTATATAGTCAGTCTTTTGCACTATAACCCTACCTATAGCTGCTAGCACTTGGATAAAAATAAACTATATGTTAAAATCAGTAATTTGCTCAGCCCCCCCCCCCCCCCCCCCCCCCTTCTTGCTTCACTAACCTACCAATACTACAAAAACATTTAAAAAAAAATACAAAACATATAAAACTATATACACTGCTAATGCAACACATGTGCATTAATTTCAGTGCATCCGATTAAAACCATAAAATACAAATGTAATAGGGGGCGTGGCTGGGATGTGAGAGTGAGCAGACATGTTGCTCCCCTCATCCTGCTACCATCTGATATTTCTTGCCTGCTCAGAAAACCTATCCCTCCAGGTTTAAGATCTGGCCCCAATATCCTCAGACAAAAATAATAAATAACTGAAGCTCCCTGCCACCTGGTCTTTGTAGCAGTAGCAGATGGAGTGATGGAGAAGGCACACTATGGAGGCTGAGCCTGGGGAAGGATCCCTATCCTCACCTACCAATTCACCTGAGGAGCCAGCTACATCTGCCATTCTGGCAGCTATAAAGGTGAGTAAAACCTCCTTAATGTCTAGAATAGAAACTTTAGTACTCAAATGTGCCCTTATTTGGAAGGACTTGCATACGCTTCGCAGACATCCCAACCTGCAAATACTAAATTCAGGGGGGTGGTAAACTCATTTTAGGGAGGTGGCGCTTCACAATGCTTTTTGGGGGGAGGGGGTTGGGGCAGTGGACAGTGTTGGTAGTGCAGGGGAGAGTGGTGTCAGTAGTTTTTTATTTAATTTTTTTACACTTTTAAAAAAAATATATATATATTTTTTTAGAATAGTTTTTTCTATTTTTTGGGGGCTTTGGTGAGATGTCAGCATATACACTTGTTATTTTTTTTACTTCAAAGCAGATTATATATATATATATATATATATATATATATATATATATATATATATATATATATATATATATAAAAAATTTTGTCCTATGCTGTAAGGTGTTTTTCTTAGGAAAATGGCCCGGAGACTCAACACAAGAAGAACGTTTGTTCTTTAGCGTTTGAGAATTCTACCATTAAAATCAATGCAATTTGGTCCACCACAAAATGGCCATTGATGGGGATGCTAGGAGCATCTTGCGGGAGACTTGAGATGTCTGTGTTTCGGGACTGCTTGGCCACTGCTGAATCCTGCATCTCTGCAGTGAAAAACGCTCCCATATTCGGAGTCTGGCTGATCTACAGCGCACTGTTAAGATGTTAACGGCAAGATCGGAGGACACGGAAAGGGACATCCTTATCGCAGGCATCCTCCGCATCACTTTTAGGATATCACTTTTTCTTGTTCTTTTTATATGTATTTCCACATCTACTGGTCTTAAACGTGAAAGCAGCACAGTGGATGGAACTTATGCTGGCCATTGATCGTTCTGTTTGAGCAGAGTAAAGATTACAGAGGATTCCTTGAAGAGTTTATTGGCACTAAGTGCAAAGGCGTATTTGACCCCTTGGGGTCGTATAAAGGAGGTGGTGGGAGCACTCATGATAAAGAGTTTGTTTGGAAGAAATATCACTTTGAAGGATTCTCTATATATTGATTATTGGACTTTTCTCATTTTATACTGCATTATTCGATTTTACTTTTAGTAGAACGTTTTTTGGCATATTAGTAGAAGGTTTCTTTTGGTTTATTATATACCGTATTTATCGGCGTATAACAAGCACAATCACAAAATCAGGGGTGCATGTTATACGCAATCCCCCACCGTTGTGAGCCTCTGGGCGGCTTTCAGCCGCCTTAAGCCCTTCTCATCAGCTTTCGGCCAACTTCGGCCTTTCTCGGCAGCTTTCGGACGTTCTCGGCAGCTTTCAGCCAATGGAATCCGGCTCTGAATCTCGGCGGCGCCATTTTTAAAAGGCAAAGCTGCAAAAAAAAAAACTGACAAGGCTGCAAATGATGGACAAGGTTGCAAATTACACTGACAAGGGTGCAACAATGGACAAGGCTGCATGACAAAGCTGCATATGACACTGACAAGGCTGCAAATGATGGACAGGGCTGCATGACAAGGCTGCAAATGACACTGATAGGGATGAGCTTCGAGTTCGAGTTGAACTCATGTTCGACTCGAACATTGCCTGTTCGCCTGTTCAGCGAACAGCGAACAATTTGGGGTGTTCGCTGCAAATAGCGCGGCTCTGCCATTCCGGCCAGAGAGAGCGACGAGTCAACATCGGAAGAAGAAGAAGAAGAAGAAGAAGGCGGCGCAGAAGGCGACGACAGCGGCAAGAACAGAAGAGACCCCGGAAGACCCCCGAAGGCGGATCGAGACCCCCAGACGACGGCGGCGACGAAGAAGAAGAAAGCCGGGCTTCTCCGCTCGGTAAAAGAGCTAGGTAAAATAGCGGAGTAGTCCGGCGAGAAGACCCCCCAAGACAGAAGAAGACCCCCGGAGCAGTGCAATAAAATATTTTTAAAAAATTGTGTGTTTTTTTTTATTTACACCTTAGGTGAATGGGTAGGGGTACATCGTACCCCATACTCATTCACATAGGGTGGGGGGCCGGGATCTGGGGGCCCCCTTATTAAAGGGGGCTCCCGGATTCCTATAAGCCCCCCGCCCGCAGACCCCGACAACCAACGGCCAGGGTTGTCGGGAAGAGGCCCTTGTCCTCATCAACATGGGGACAAGGTGCTTTGAGGTGGGGGGCCGCAGGGCACCCCCCTTCCCCAAAGCATCCACCCCCCATGTTGAGGGCATGCGGCCTGGTACGGTTCAGGAGGGGGGGTGCTCGCTTGTCCCCACCCCCTTTCCTGACCTGCCAGGCTGCGTGCTCGGATAAGGGTCTGGTATGGATTTTGGGGGGACCCCCACGCCGTTTTTTTGGCGTAGGGGTACCCTTAAAATCCATACCAGACCTAAGGGCCTGGTATGCCTCTGGAGGGGAAATCCATGCCGTTTTTTTTTTTAAATTGGGCGTGGACTTCCCCCTCAGAGGTAGTACAATGACTTGCAAATTTCTGTTCAGAACGCAAGCCAGGTGCGAATCAGATGCGTGCCCATAGAAGATAATGGGCCTGAATTCGCACCTGATCCATCCCGCACCGCACCAAAGTCGGTGGCGGTTTTTCGGCAATTCGCAGTGCGCATGCACCGGACATGTGTGAACGTGCCCCATTGAAAACAATGGGTTTCCAAATGTCCTGCGAATTCGCAGTATTTTGCCCCGCTGCGAATTCGCAATAGTGTGAACCCGGGCTTAAATTTCGTACCTGGGGGGTGTCTATAGTATGCATGTAAAGGGGCGCATGTTTCTCATGCTTAGAACTGTCCCTGCACAAAGTGTCATTTTTGCAGGAAAAAAGCTATTTAAAATCACTCGCGGCTATAATGAATTGCCGACTCCCGTAATACAGAGAACAGTCATTCATTGATAAAAAAAAAAGCATGGGGGTTCCCCCAAATTCAATTACCAGGCCCTTCAGGTCTGCTATGGATATTAAGGGGAACCCTGCGTCAAATTTAAAAAAAAAAAAATTATGTGGGGTTCCCCCTAAATATCCATACCAGACCCTTCAGGTCTGGGATGGATTTTAAGGGGAACCCCACACCAAAAAAAAAATGGCGTGGGGGTCCCCCTCAAAATCCATACCAGACCCTTATCCAAGCACGCAACCTGGCAGGCCGCAGGAAAAGAGGGGGGACGAGAGCGGTCCCCCTCCCTCCTGAACCGTACCAGGCCACATGCCCTCAACATTGGGAGGATGCTTTGGGGGTCTGTGCCCCTCAAAGCACCATGTCCCCATGTTGATGGGGACAAGGGCCTCGTCCCCACAACCTTGGCCATTGGTTGTGGGGGTCTGTGGGCAGGGGGCTTATCGAAATCTTGAAGCCCCCTTTAACAAGGGGACCCCCAGATCCCGGCCTCCCCCCTCTGTGAAATGGTAAGGGGGTACAAAAGTACCCCTACCATTTCACCAAAAAAAGTGACAAAAATGTTTAAAAATGACAGGAGACGGTCTTTAACAATTCCTTTATTAAATTCTTCTTTCATCTTCTTTCTTCTGGTCTTCTTCCTTTCTTCATCCTATGGTTTCTTCATCTTCTTCTTCCATCTTCTTCTTCCATCTTCTTCCATCTTCTTCTTCCATCTTCTTCTTCCTCCGATCTGCTTCTTCTTGCTCTGGTCTTCTCGCCCGGCATCGGCGTCTCTTCTTCTGTGTCGGGCCGCTCCGCTCAATGGGAGGCTCCCGCTGTGTGAGGCTTCGCTCCGTCTGACAGTTCTTTTATAACGGAGGGCAGGGCCACCTGGTGACCCCGCCCCCCTCTGATGCCCGGGGATGTCATGGGGACTGGCCCCCGCCCCCCTCTGACATCATGCAGAAACCATAGGGAAGTCCCCATGACGTCCCCGTGCGTCAGAGGGGGGCGGGTCACCAGGTGGCTCCGCCCTCCGTTATAAAAGAACAGTCAGACGGAGCGAAGCCTCACACAGCAGGAGCCTCCCACTGAGCGGAGCCGCCCGACACAGAAGAAGAGACGCCGATGCCGGACGAAAAGACCAGAGCAAGAAGAAGCGGATCGGAGGAAGAAGAAGATGGAAGAAGATGGAAGAAGAAGATGGAAGAAGATGGAAGAAGATGGAAGAAGAAGATGAAGAAACCGAAGGATGAAGAAAGGAAAAAGACCAGAAGAAAGAAGATGAAAGAAGAATTTAATAAAGGAATTGTCAAAGACCGTCTCCTGTCATTTTTAACATTTTTGTCACTTTCTTGGTGAAATGGTAGGGGTACTTTTGTACCCCCTTACCATTTCACACAGGGGGGGAGGCTGGGATCTGGGGGTCCCCTTGTTAAAGGGGCTTCCAGATTCCGATAAGCCCCCCGCCCGCAGACCCCCACAACCAACGGCCAGGGTTGTGGGGACGAGGCCCTTGTCCCCATCAACATGGGGACATGGTGCTTTGAGGGGTCACAGACCCCCAAAGCACACTCCCAATGTTGAGGGCATGTGGCCTGGTACGGTTCAGGAGGGAGGGGGCCACTCTCATCCCCCCTCTTTTCCTGCGGCCTGCCAGGTTGCGTGCTCGGATAAGGGTCTGGTATGGATTTTGAGGGGACCCCACGCCATTTTTTTGTTTGGTGTGAGGTTCCCCTTAAAATCCATCCCAGACCTGAAGGGTCTGGTATGGATATTTAGGGGGAACCCCACATAATTTTTTTTTTTTTATTTGACGCAGGGTTCCCCTTAATATCCATAGCAGACCTGAAGGGTCTGGTAATTGAATTTGGGGGAACCCCCACGCTTTTTTTTTTTTTTTTTTATCAATGACTTTCAATGAATGACTGTTCTCTGTATTACGGGAACCGGCAATTCATTATAGCCGCGAGTGATTTTAAATAGCTTTTTTTCCTGCAAAAATTACACTTTGTGCAGGGACAGTTTTAAGCACAGGAAACATGCGCCCTTTTACATGCCTACTATAGACACCCCCCAGGTACGAAATTTAAAGAAATATTACACTTTTATTGTTTCACTTTAAGCAATATTAAAATCACTGCTCCTGCAAAAACTTCAGTTTTTAAAACTTTTTTTTGCATTGATACATGTCCCCTGGGGCAGGACCCAGGTCCCCAAACACATTTTATGACAATAACATGCATATAGGCTTTTAAAATTAGCCCTTTTGATTTTGAACGTTCGAGTCCCATAGACTTTAATAGGGTTCTAAAGTTCACACAAGCTTTAGGTCTGTTCGCAGGTTCTGGTGCGAACCGAACAGGGGGGTGTTCGGCTCATCCCTAGACACTGATAAGGCTGCATGACAAGGCTGCAAATGACACTGACAAGGGTGCAATGATGGACAAGGCTGCAGATGGACACTGATAAGGCTGCATTGATGGGCATTTAAATGTAAGTTTTTTTTCCTTAAACTTCCCTCCTAAACTTGGAGTGCGTGTTATACGCCGATAAATAAGGTACTTATCATTGCAGCGCTGTCACACTTTTTTCATTTTTATATTGTCACTTGTGGGAGCACATTAGTGACAGTTGCAGAAAATTATAAATAATAATTTTGTATCACTATTAGTTTATTCATCAAAATCTTCACATATTAGCGCGCCACTATTTTACTTTTGTTCTTTGCATTGTGTGATGTTACCTTCTTTTTCTGTTTCAATTTCCGCATAATCTGTGGAACTGGCTCTTAGGAATATTTTTCTTCCACTGGGAATGGTGACAGCTCATAGCGTGTACATATGCGTTCCCTGATGTGGGTTTGAAATGGTTGGTAGAAAAATCTGATTTCCATGTGAACTGAGTACTAGAGCTAAGAATACCAGGGAATTATTATCAGCAATGTGTATGATGGAAAAATCAAATGCAGTGTTGTTATAATGTGTGATGAAAGAGGGTATGGATGAAAATGGACCATCTCAAATTACTATAATATCGTCTATGCACCTGCCGATGTAGATAATGTTTTGGGCAAATAGATTTTTTTAAGCATATACTGGTATTCCCAAAGGCCCATAGCCAGATTAGTGCAGCATGGAGCAAAATGTCTGCCCATAGCAGTCCCCTTGATCTGTAAATCCTATTGGTTATCAAACAAGAAATAATTGTGTGTCAGGCAGAATTTGAAGGCTTTTAAGATGAACTCAAATCAATCAAGGCATAGAGGTAGCTGGCCTCCATAGAAAGCCAGCAGTAGCTGGATTCCCATGTTTACTCTTTAAGAATCTCTATTAGCCACGCCCAGGCTCAAACTTGCAGTTCTGTAGCAACCTTGGAAGGAAGGGGGACTGGTAGTACCCTATTTCTACAAATGCTTTTTGGGTGCTCAACTGTTTTTTTTTGCATCGATGGCCAACCACCCCTCTCGATCATGCTTCACCCTCTTTAGAGGTGGCAGTAGCTCTTATGACGCACTGGCCCATCTAGTGTATAGGGGACTGAGGTCATCGCATACTCAAACCTGCTTTAAGAGATCAGTTATTAGAGCCTAGAGAGTGGCTCATGGGACAGAGTTTGGTGGTCCTTTTCCCACGTCTCTGGACTACCCACTATGAAAGAACCCACATTTCCCCAGATCCAGATCCAATCTTGCGGACCAGATTTGATATTAAGAAACTTTAGGATGTTGTGCAAAATGGGGCCTTGATGTAATTTGATAACTTGAAATCTTTGTATCAGCTCCCTAGCTCTCATTTATTTTGTTACCTACAATTTAGACATGTAGTTCAGGTATAAATTGGACTTCTCCAAGCCCCCTTCCAGCCAACCAGTCTTGAATTAATGATGCTGTGTGATGAACTTACAAAGTCTTTGTCTACTACATATTAATACCTATTCCTGGAAATGGGTAGATTTTTACGAATATGTCAAGCAATGTGGGTGATTAATGTCTATGACTTGATTGGGATGAAGTATGGGAAGCCCTCTTTACAAGATTGGTATCTGATAGAGATCAATTGAGCCACTATAACATTTTGAAAAGATCTATCCAACCCCAACTAAACTATTCAAAATTTATAGAGATCAATCCTCCTATTGCCATTGCTCCCATTATAATGCCAATTTCATACAAATTTTGTAGGATTGCCCAGCGATCCAAAGGTACTGGGCAGACATCTTGCCCTGTATTCAATCAATAAGAACCATTCCTCTTGTCCCCTCTATTAGTGTAGCACCCTTCTAGTTAGGGTAATTTCACACTGGGGCGGCGCCGCGTTAGCAGTAAAATGCTGCTAGTTTTAGCGTCGCTTTACCGTCGTTGTAGCGGCGCTTTTCGGCCGAAGAAATAATTAAAACTGCCCATGTTGCGGTGCTTCCAAATCGATTTTCTGGCGCTTTGGAAGCGCTGCACATGCACTCCAAACCGCCCCAAAGATGCTGCTTGCAGGACTTTTTGTAACGTCTCGTAAGCGCACCAGGCTTTCACACTGGGGAGGCATGGGAGGAGATTTTCAGGTGCTTTACAGGCACTATTTCTAGCGCTAAAACACCTGAAAAATGCCTTCACTGTGAAAGAGGTCTACGGCTGCTAGGTCATTTTAGTTTTTAGCTCCTGCTGTAGCCAGGAAGCATTTTGTTTGTGGCAAGCAGTGTAACTGCTCAGTAAGAAAACAATACAACATTTTACAAAGCAATAGAAAAATGTACACAAGGCAGCAGCACTCAAAGGTATTAACCATTGTAACCTCCTTTTGAAATCAGCAAATTATGATATCATGTATGTGCACTTTCTTTTGCTGTAAAAAACTTTTGCCCCCCAACCTTTACTACTGCAGTGTAACAACCATTCCCCACCCCAGTTATTACATGCTACTGTTTATTTTTGCATTGTCTGTGAAAAGTGATCCATGATGGAAATCTTTTCGCAGAGTGACAGGCGAATGGCTTTTTTAAATGGCAATACTGCCCTGCAACCCCAAGCCTAGAATTTGGCTCAAGGTGCGACACAGGGGATCATTTTTGCCATCCTGCGACACAAAGCATCGCTGCCACGGCATGTGTATATCCCAGTACAGGGTATTGGCTGGAGGGCAGCAAAAGGCTGCTCAAAATTTTTACCACCCCCAAACTCAAGTGTAAACTAGGGCATATCTACTTGGCATGCATTTCTTTCTTTTACCCAGAAAGAATGACAGAGCTGTACAGTTTGCACTTTTCAGAATGATTGACCTTTAACAAAGGTATAGCCTATTGCTAGATTTACATTTCGTCAATTGATTAAATTACCATAAATTGAACATAATTAATCACATCATCATGATTTCTGATTGCTTATCAGTGGTATGCACATACAAAGTTTAGATTGAAGGTCTTCATACTGGTCACTAGATGATGATTAGATAGATAGACAGATAGATAGATAGATAGATAGATAGATAGATAGATAGATAGATAGATAGATAGATAGATAGATAGATAGATAGATAGATAGATAGATAGATAGATAGACTTAAACTATAATTTTCCGATATCATGACAATGGTTAGGTTTCAAGGTTCCTCCTTTCCACCCCATCAACACGCTAATTTTATTTGTAAATAAAACCTTATTTTAGATACAGTGACATCACCACTGGGTCTTTGATCTTTTCTATTTAATACAGGCAGATTGTGACAGGTGAGAGGGGCCAGAGGGGTGCTGTACATACCTTACTGAAAATATCACAACACCCTGCATCAGTACTCCTGTCAAAGCCGTCAGCCCTGATACAAGCAGTAGGTCGGCTTTTGGGAAGAGTCTTGCATTTCAAAATGCTTGATGGTTTGATGTCAGTCTGGAGGAGAGGGTGTTTCTAGCAGGCTGCATTTACATGAAGACTTCCTTAGGTAATGGCCAAATGTAATGCTGAGCCTCCATGATTGAAACTGAAATCCCAAATAGAAAAAGGGACAGTAAGGCTGCAGCTTCTAATGTACACTGTGAAAAGCTTACAGGAAGTGGTGAAATCTTAGTAAGCAATTTCAGTATAGGAGAGGAGCCTGGACAATTGCGCAAGATTCAGCTATCATTTTCAGATTTCAGTTTAAATTTGACCCAGCTTGTGCCAATTTTTTCTGATTTTCTAATTTTTTGGGTAGTATCATAGTGGATATTTAACCTGTTTGCTCTCATTTATCCTGCTCACAGCAGTCATAATGTATTGCAGTGTTCACTACAGAAGATGTCATGGTATTGTCATAAAAAGTTGTTTGTTTGGGGACCTGGGTCCTGCCCCAGGGGACATGTATCAATGCAAAAAAAAGTCTATAGTATGCCTGTAAAGTGGCACATGTGTCCCGGCTATAATGAATTGTCGGTCCCGGCAATATACATAAACGTTCATTGATAAAAACGGCATGGGATTCCCCCACAGGTCTTTCCCTTCAGGTCTGGTATGGATATTAAGGGGAACCCTGCGCCAAAATTAAAAAAAAATGACGTGGAGGTCCCCCTCAAAATCCAGACCAGACCCTTAAGGTCTGGTCTGGATTTTAAGGGGAACCCCGCGCCAAAATGTAAAAAAAATTTTGTGAGGTCCCCCCAAAAATTCATACCAGACCCTTATTTGAGCACCCAACCTGGCAGGCCACAGGAAAAAAGAGGGGGGCGAGAGAGCGACCCCCCACTCTGTTAATCGAGTGATCCCGCCCCCTCTGACGCTACGGGAAAGCCATAGGGATGTGCCGGGGGTCAGAGCGGGACGGGGTCACCCGCCGATGTCATCGTGTGGCCCCACCCTCAGTTATAAAAGAACTGTCACCTGAGAGGCCAGTAATTATGGCGGGTGCCTCCCATAGGCGGCTTGTGGCTTTTTTTTTTTTTTTTCGGTCCGTCGGAGCGAGAGAAGAAGAAGAACAAGACTTTGTGGGACAGTTTCATTTTAAATTTTTTTTAATAAAGGACTTGTCCCAAGGCGTGTATTGTCTTTTTTTACCATTTTCAAACATTTTTTGTGAAATGGTAGGGGTGCATTTGTACCCCCTTACCATTTCACACAGGGGGGGCCAGGATCTGGGGGTCCCCTTGTTAAAGGGGGCTTTCAGATTCCGATAAGCTCCCCACCCACAGACCCCCACAACCACCGGGCAAGGGTTGTGGGGATTAGGCCCTTCTCCCCATCAACATGGGGACAGGGTGCTTTTGGGTAGCCTGTCCCCATGTAAACTTTTATGGGTATTGCCGCGAGTACTTTTAAATTACTTTTTTTCCTTTAGAAATGTCATTTTGCTCTCAGACTGTTCTAAACACGGGAAACATGCGCCACTTTACAGGCATACTATAGACACCCCCAGGTACAAAATTTAAAGGAATATTACACTTTTACTGTTTCACTTTAAGCATTATTAAAATCACTGCTCCTGAGAAAACGGCCATTTTTAAAACTTTTTTTTGCGATGTCCCCTGGGGCAGGACTCAGATCCCCAAACACTTTTTAAGACAATAACTTGCATATAAGCCTTTAAAATTAGCACTTTTGATTTTTCATGTTCGTGTCCCATAGACTTTAACGCTGTTCGCACTTTCGAACAAATTTTTTGCCTGTTCGCATGTTCTGCTGCGAACCGAACTGGGGGGTGTTCGGCCCATCCTTACTTGCCATTAAGAATTATTTGTACCTCTGTCCACCTACCAATGGGAATGCACATTTTTGTGTGTGTTGTGGGAACATGCCCGATTTTCCACATGTTCCTGCACCTAGTCCCACATTCCTGAACCTATAAACCAGGAACAATTTTACATATAAGGTCCCATGACCATTGGTCCTAGTTTATATGTATAATAGGAGGCCTGTCACAGTGGTTGTGCCAGGTCACACTTTGTTTTCTTATGCACATTCTTGAACCTAGTCTTAGGGTCTGCTAGTTACACGTGTTAATATAAAGATGGAATGTGGATGTTATAGGGGCAGAATTTGAAGATTCAGAGATATTTTGCTGCTCGTTCTCTGTGTTGCAAAGTCTCATGCCGCATACAGACGATCGGACATTCCGACAACCAAACCGTGGATTTTTTTCAGATGAATGTTGGCTCAAACTTGTCTTGCATACACACGGTCGCACAAATGTTGTCGGAAATTCCGATCACCAAGAACGACGAGCCGAGAAAAATGAAGATCAAAATCCAGTGCGACTCTTCTGCTTGATTCCGAGCATGAATGGACTTTTGTGCTTCGGAATTGTGTACACAGACTCAGAATTTCTGACAACAAGTTTATTTGTCGGAAAATTTGAGAACCAGCTCTCAAACAGTTTTTGTTGAAAATTCCGACAGCAAATGTCCGATGGAGCATACACACGGTCGGAATTTCCAACAAGCAGGTCACATCGAACATTTGTTGTTGAAAATTTAGATCGTCTGTACGTGGCATCAGATTACCGAAGAATCCATATTCCCCACATTTTTCTATTATGTCTTTTGGAATAGGCTAGTTTGGCTATTCTCTAGTTTTGTGCTTTCTGAGCCACTGATTTGGGTATTCAGACTGGAGGTTCTGATTTCACTCTGACTTACTCCTTTATTTTTTTTTGGTCTTTGACACAGCATGTATTTTAGCTTGAGACAATCAGATAATTATCATTTTCAGAAAGAGGTCATCAATGGAAGCCTCCACATATATTTGTAAAACATATAAATATACTGTAACAAAGAAAACCAATCATGAAGATAGAAGCTTGTCATTTGCATCTGACAGCTTTATTTGCAGAGAATGCATGATGGTAATATGCTCCTCAGCTAGACAACATTGTAATTAGAAATCTGTCAATCCAGTTACCAAGAAACCATGAGCATGTTGTGCCTATTAATAAAGAAGAAGAGCCTTCACATAATTAAAAACATCTAGATATCATGCAGCATGGCACAGCGCAAATGCTTAGGAAAGTTCAGGGGCATCTGATGACATAAAACTCAAAAAAAATTTACAAGCCAAAGAAAAACAGTACAACACAAAATTTTCCATTATAAGCAACTAAAATAGATGAGGGCTTTAGATAGTGGTGCTTTGCTAATAACTGTACTAATCAAATCATGGCACACAATTAGTGCATGGTAATTAAGCATATTTATTAGCTTTGCACTGGTACCGGTATTGGTATCAGTGCTGAGTCCGCAGGCTGCCCCTGCTTTAAGTAATAAAGTTTTATTAGTCTTGGTTCACACTGCTGCAGTGCAAATTGCATCAGTTTTTGAGTGCGATTTAGTTGTGAATTTACAGAAAAATTTCTGTTTGTCAGGTGCATTTCCAATGCGAACTTTAAGCAATTGCACCTGTGCCCAAGCCGGTTATTAAGGAGCGGTCCTGCTGTGTCCTTAACAACCGATGATTCATCAGCTGTCAGAGGGATTCCTCGCTAACAGCTGAAATGTAAACAAAAGAATGCCAGCAATTAAAAATTCAGGGGGAAAAAAAACATCAGCATGGGGACCTCCCCCCAACCCCTTACCAGGCCCTTCTGGTCTAGAACGGATTTAAGGGAAACCCCATGCCAAAAAACAAAAAAAATGGCATGGGGTCCCCCCGAGATCCCTAATAGACACTTAGGTCTGGTATGGATTTTGAGGGGAACTCCACGCCAATATGTTTCAAAAATGGAGTGGGCGTCTCCCCAAAATCCAAACATGCCCAGCATGCCCCGGTCGATGAAGCTATAAGGGGGCAGGGCCACCCGTTGACATCACTGGCTGGCCTTGTCCCTTTGTTTATTTAGCGGCAGCTACGAAGTGAAGTTGTTAGAGGGCAGGAGCCAATGTCTGGTGCCATGCTACTTTTTTTAGGTCATCATCGGCATTCATCGTGATTGACGCTGGATTTACTTCAGGGGACATTGTTTTTGTTTTAATTTTTTCATGAAGGACTTTTCAAAAACTGTCTGTGTTTTTATTTATTCACATGGGGGAGGCAGGATCTGGGGACTCCCTTGTTAAAGGGGGCTTGCAGATTTCGATTCCAATAAGCTCCCACGCCCACAGATCCCCATTTTTGGCTTGAGGTTCCCCTCAAAATCAATACCAAACCTAAGAGTCTAGTATGAATTTTGGGGGGATCCCACGCCATTTAAAAAAAGGAAAAAAAATTGGCATGGGGACCAGCATTCTTTTATTTACATTTAGCTGTCAGTGGGGGATCCTGTTGACAGCTGATGAGTTAAGGACTCGGCAGCCCCGTTATTGACAGGAGAGGAGGGAAGGAGCAGGATGAGGGAAATGGAAAAAACTGCTAAATTCGCATTGATGTGAACACAGGACTGCGATTTCAATCCGGTCCCATTGACACTAAAAAGAGGTATCGGTAATTGTATCGGCAAGTATTAGTACTCGTACTTGGCCTAAAAAACAGGTATCGGTACATCCATAATATTTATGTCTAACATATCCACCAACCTTTCATTAGTGGTTAGTCCTAAACATTTCTGTACAGTGGCAGCACGCTTTTGTATCTGTCATTAAAGCGGTTGTAAATCTCAGACATGAAATTTGAACAAAGCATATCCTTATATAGTGTGTACTTATCACAATTAGGAGCACTAAGTGTCATTTCTGTCTGCTGCTTCATTCCTCTACTATCTGCATGAGTCAAGTTTTCCTGACACCAAGAGAAAAGAGGTGACGGGAGGGATCTCCAGCTGATTGGAAGCCTCAGCTCTGTTCCTGTGTGCTGTCTGAAGGGGGTTGTGTCCCTTCTCTCCAATCAGCTCCAAGAGCTCTCCTCGCTGAGCTCTGCAGAGTATAACGTCAGCTCTCTGCCCCTTTATTTCTGACAGCGCAGGCAAGCTTTATAATCTCTGAACTTTAAATAGATGTAGAGAAGAGAGGACTGCAGATAAGCAGGTACAACTTATGTAGAAGGATTTGTTTAATCTCTGTGTATCACCTGAGCATAGTCACTTCACTTGGTATATGAAGTGGTTTACAACCACTTTAAAGTGACTCTGTTACTACAAAAAAAGTGAATAATGCAAATTATTAAAACAAACTTGTCCTGCTATGCTTCCTTGCAGAGAGATGACCTCCAGCAGAATCTTCACATCTGACACTTCTGGGAGAATCAGAGGCCTCCATTCCCTACTAAGAGCTGTGGTTCAACCTGCCAAATACTACATATGTATGTCCTTTATCAGCCATTCATACATTCAGATTATAGTGTGTCTAAACCCCAAAACAAAATTTTTTATTTTTGCAGTTTGGCAGTTCTTAGCTGTGATGGCTGCATTTGTTTTCTTTTTTCACACTTTTTTTTAGGTTTGTTTAAATCTGGAGATGCTACTAGTAATGCACTTACCGTCCTAGGATCACTCATCATTCTGTATCATGATAACATAAAAAATACAGGACTGTGAATCCTCGCCTATCTCCTATTATTCCATAAAATAAAGGGGCATTGCTCTGTAATCCTCAGAGATTACTGAAAACAATGTATCGGACAACAATCAGCACAGGCAAACAGCATAATAAACATGTATCAACCCACAAGATTCCTGGCAAGAACAGCGGGTGTTTTTTTTTTTAGTTTATCAAATGGATGTAACAAAATATTTAACTTACCAAAAAAAGACCAAATAAGAGATACTCATAGTTAGAGTTGACATGCCTTTTAAGTTTCCAAGGCAGGTTTACATCTAATTGGTGTCTGAGTAAAAAAAAAAGCCCCATACACACTGTCGGATTTTTTCATGGATTACGGTGTCCGATCGGACAATGTTGTTGAAAAATCAGACCGTGTGTATGGATTCTGTCCGATCGGACAATGTTGTTGAAAAATCAGCCCGTGTGTATGCACCATCGGACAGTGTACGTCGGATTGTCCGACGGACAAAGTCCTATCTCCTGCTGGATAGATTTGCCGACAACACGGTCCGATCACACCAAATCCGATCGTGTGTACGGTTGTCCGACGGACAAAGTGCTACGCATGCTCAGAAGAAATTCTGTGACGGAAGCGCTCGGTCAGGTAAAACTACCTTTCCTAATCGACACAGCACATTCATCACGCTGCAATGTTAAAATGTCTTTAATGCAGCGCATTCTCTTTTTCTTTACAATGCAACAAGAATGACATGTTTTAGCTGCTCCTATTCACCCGCACTTCTCACAAACTTAGTTCTTTATTACTTTTCAGGATTTATACACTACATGTTTATTTTTACTCAGATCGTAAAAGAATCTTTGTTATATTTTTAGCATGTTTTTTTATTTTTTTTTTTTTTTTTTGGGAATACATATTTGAAGGAGATTTTATTTATGTTTTTTGGAGGGGGGTTGTGTGTCTCAACTTAGCCAAACCACATTATTAACCTTTGTATTTGTTGCTTAAATTTACTAGGAGTTTGTTGGTTGTTGGTGCCCCTTGTTAATTCTACTTTAGGATTAGTGAAATGTACCTGCCTACTCAAAGAAAAACTGTCATTGTAGAAAAGTAAAACACAATAGTCAATGATTAGTTCAAATAAAAAAAAACTTTATTTAGGTCTCAGCAACAAACCAAAGAGGGACGCAGCCATGGTGAAACTTGGGGAATTTGTAAAGCCTTGGACCCCCACGGCAATCATCAATTTTCAAGCATCGAAAATTGGGGGCCTGAGGAGTACGTATATTAAGGGGAGTGCAATCTGGTCCTGAAGTCCAAAGCATCCGGAACTGCAGCAGATGCCATCTAGGTCCCCAGGCTCTGGTACTACGAGAGGCTCCATCTTCTCTCAGACCAGACTGAATCCAGGTCGTCACTCTCAGGTCTTCCTTCCATGCTTCCTTGCACGCTGTGGCTGTCGTGCTGGTGGGGTGGCAGAAGGAGGAGGAGGAGGAGGAGCATGGTAACTATGGCAAACATGTGTGAGGGGAGTCATCTCCCCAGCCCTCCCCTTATTTAGGACATGGAGGATGAGCCCCTCACACATGTTGCCTTGCCTCACCTCCATACCCTTCATTTTAGTGACAACCACGGAGCCAAAGGTCTCCTCGTCGGTGGGTGTGGCATGTAGGGAGGCTGAAGCCTCTCTGATCATCCGGAGCGCTGACTCTGCCGCATCACCCCCCCTTCTCGCCCTTCTGTAGGGAAGGCGGAGGGGAGGGACTTGGGAGTCAGTCAGGCTCCGAGGCCTACCCCCCTCTTGGCTGCCACTACCCACCTCTTGGCTGCCACTAACCCCTGCCTCCTCCTGACTGCCACCTTCCACAGCCACCTTCTGGCTGAGGTCTTCCTGTGTATGAAAAAGGGACATAGTTTCAGTTATTTGTTCATCAAACACACACAATTCTCATCTAGTGACTGGTGCAAAATGTTTACAAATAGAAAACCATACAATTATCAGCCCTGCAGTTTAGATTGTGGCCCCAACTGTCTCCAACACTACTGTCAGTTGATATGACAAACACGTTAGGAACTAAGCAATTGGGGATCCTGAATTAAGTGAACATCATTCATTATTCACATAAATGGTAACAAAACTACTATACCTGGAACAAGCTGGGCTCCTCCACCTCTTCCAGACTGGAAGGCCCAGGTTGCTCCTCGGAAGCCTCATCAGGGGTGGCCTGCGCGCAAGGAAGCGTGGAAGGAGGAGTCGAGAGTGGCTCCGTGACATCAGCCTGGTCTTTGAGAAAATGTAGACTCTGATAGTACCAGAGCTTGGGGACATAGACCTCATCTGCTGCAGTTGCAGTTTCTTCCGACTTCAAGACCTTCTTGCGCTCCCTGATATACGCACTCCTCAGGCTGCCAATTTTCTTTCTTATATCATCAACAGTTGCCGTGGGGAACCTTGGCTTGACAAATTCCACAAGTTCCTCCAGGGCTGTGTGCCTCTTTGGTTTGATGCTATAATGGGGGTGTTTAGCCTGCCATAAAATGGGAAATTCCCTGTATTTGGCAATGAAGAGGGGGAGAAAACTCATGTCGTTGAATCCCTTCATAATCTCTGCAAGACACAACACCACACAAAACACTATAAATTATGTCAGGCTAAACTCTCCTAATCTTCTCCATAAAGAAGCCTCAAGTTCGAATCAGTCTAGGCTAGTTATGTACCAACGTCAAATGGTACCTTCGTTTCTAGCGATCGTCTCGTGCGTGAGCTTTCTCTCCCCTCGTCTCCCAGATCGTGGCTACGACACAGGCGTGTGACGTTTTATATCCAGTGCGCATGCGTCAAACTCCGCCCGCCCCTGACGATCTTTCTCGTCTATTCCCCACCCATTCTCTTTACGGCGCAGTGGGGAGAGCACATGGCGCAAGGAAGCGTGGAAGGAGGAGTCGAGAGTGGCTCCGTGACATCAGCCTGGTCTTTGAGAAAATGTAGACTCTGATAGTACCAGAGCTTGGGGACATAGACCTCATCTGCTGCAGTTGCAGTTTCTTCCGACTTCACGACCTTCTTGCGCTCCCTGATATACGCACTCCTCAGGCTGCCAATTTTCTTTCTTATATCATCAACAGTTGCCGTGGGGAACCTTGGCTTGACAAATTCCACAAGTTCCTCCAGGGCTGTGTGCCTCTTTGGTTTGATGCTATAATGGGGGTGTTTAGCCTGCCATAAATGGGAAATTCCCTGTATTTGGCAATGAAGAGGGGGAGAAAACTCATGTCGTTGAATCCCTTCATAATCTCTGCAAGACACAACACCACACAAAACACTATAAATTATGTCAGGCTAAACTCTCCTAATCTTCTCCATAAAGAAGCCTCAAGTTCGAATCAGTCTAGGCTAGTTATGTACCAACGTCAAATGGTACCTTCGTTTCTAGCGATCGTCTCGTGCGTGAGCTTTCTCTCCCCTCGTCTCCCAGATCGTGGCTACGACACAGGCGTGTGACGTTTTATATCCAGTGCGCATGCGTCAAACTCCGCCCGCCCCTGACGATCTTTCTCGTCTATTCCCCACCCATTCTCTTTACGGCGCAGTGGGGAGAGCACATGGCGGGGACACAGCAGGTGCGCCCCAAATATCCCACCAACGAGGAGGAGGACGAGGAAAGTCCGGAGGCAGAAACGTCCCGATCCCGGAGCCTGAAATTCAAGGCCTCCAATATGTCATTTGGAGAAATGTTGGAGATGGTGGACATATTAAAGAGGAGCGACTATGATGGGAAGTATGGGCCTTACCTCAACCCCAATGTCCGCCAGGCCAAGATCATGTCTAAAGTTTTGAGGAGGCTGTACAATCAGTTTGGGGTACAACGATCCAAGGAGCAACTGAGGAAACGCTGGTCAGACCTGAAACTGAGGGAGGCCGATCAGTACAGAAAGATCAAGCGAATTCTTCAAAAAAGTAAGTAGTTGTGTTTTGTGTTTTTCTTTCTTGCTTGCATACTGCTCCATGTGGTTTGATTTTTACAAAGTTGTACATTCCAAAATGGCCACTTTCAGGTTCGTCTGTGCATTCGATCGTACTCAGCCTCGATCTTTCTGCCACTGTCATGTTCGTGTGTGTGTCCATTCGATCGTACGCAACCTCGATCGTTCGGCCACTTATAATACAAGGTTTGGTGAAGTTTTTATTGAAAGGAAGTTTGTTCTCACTAGAGATGTCATCAAGAGCGTAAACCAAATTTAGTCAATGTAAAGGAGAGGTCACTCAGTAGCTGTTTACCCATCTGGACTCTAGAGCACTAGTGCTGGGACACCCAAACCCCCTTTTTATTAGGCTTTTCCACACATGTGCTCCAGTGGATACTAGAGGGGGGTCTCCATCACACAAACTTCTACCAAAAAGCTAGTAAGTTTAGCACCTTTACAAAGTGACTACATTCATGTAGTTGGCATTTGTAACAGGCCAAACAAAAATAGTGTCCGTCACTTTCAAGCAATTTTTGTCATTTCCTATTTCTGCCCTCAATTGATTGTGTTGCTAAATCTTCCTTTTGTACATTCTCATAGGGGAGCGCAAACTTGGGCCGTCTGAGGAAACCCCAAAACCAACACCTCCCAAAAAAGGGGAAAGAGCAGAAGCAGAGGAGGAGGAGGAGGAAGGAGAGATCATCGAACTTGGAGAACTTGTCACCACAACAGGTGAGTGTGGGAGAACACAGCTCTACTGGTAAGCTAATCAATGTATGGCTGCCTCATTTCCAACACCCGATTTTTGTTTGTTTGTGGTTTTTAGGTGACGTGGATGTTGTGGAAGAAAAATCGCACTTTACCACAGAGAGTGCCCACGTACTCATCGGGGAGATAATGGTCTGCAATAGAGATCTAGATTACATAAAGCAAAACATCAATGATGTTCAACAAAAATTGAAGAACATCATTGATGTTTTAGGAAAAATATGAAAACGCACCAAGTAATTAACACACATTTGTGCCTGCTTCTGAACACATTTGCAACTTAAGAACTGTGTGAAATTTGGAACATGCACACATTGTGTCCACATGTGCTAGCTCCCATCATGGTGGATGAATGCCAACGTTTTTTTGGGGGTGCAACCACTTTACGAACTACGAAAGTGGTTGTGGTGAAGGGGTTGCACCCCCAAAAAACGTCCATTCATCCCCATGATGGAAAATGGCACTTTTGAAGCTTCTAGGCATGTGTTTTACCATCTAATGACCATTTTCAGACCCAAATTGTGTGCATGTTCTAAATTTCCACTTTCCAGGGGTGACCCCCCATGTGATGAAGGCAAGATCAAACACACTTTGAACATAATAGTCATGTCTGATCTTGTCTTCACTTTAGAAAGTTGAACTTTCCTAGTTCATAGGTTCTGTTTTGCTCCATGCCTGGTTTTACCAATTGCGGAATGTTTGTAAACAATGTTGTAAATAACCAAGATGTTGTCAGTTTGGGCAAGAAGATTGTAAACGCACTTGTGAATGTTTTCCAAGTAAACTTTTTTAATTTTCTAAATGTGTGGCTTCCTTATTTAAAAAACACAATGCATTATGTATGTCAAATGTAAAGGATATGGGGGGCAATGGGTGTTATTTACTAAAGGCAAGTCCACTTTGCACTGCAAGTTTCTTTTCCAGGGCACTTTTTCACTGCTCTTGTAGAGCATAGTCGATTGGACTTATGTAAATGACACCCACAGTGCTTTGTACGAAAACACGGAGCACAGCATTTTGGAGAATACACACATGTCTGACCTGGTGATGAAAAGGAGTATTTTGGGTGTCAGTTATGCAGTACAAACCTTCTCTAGACCAAAGATTAGGTAGCAAACACACAACATGAGAATAATCTTTTTGGGAAGAAGAGACTGTTACCTCCTTTTGCCCAGAAAGTGCATTCCCACTGTCGAAGGCAAAGGGAAAAAATTTAAAGGTAAAATAAGCTAAAAAGAATACGGAAATGACAAGAAATCATAGGTTGGTTGAAAACTAATATTTATTACAAAATGCCTCTCACACATCGTCAGGCAGAGCAATGGCCCCCCTACCCACAAAGTAGTCCATATATTGCTCGCGGACCGCGTGGGCATTTAGAGGGGGCAAGCCTGGACGTGCCACTTGAAGGGCTGTGAGGTCAGCATTTGGAGGGCCCTCCACATCTGGGCCAACGGGCACCACATAGTTCCTGTTATGTCTTTTGAGGAAGTTGTGCAATATGCAACAGGCAAGAACTATGTGGTTCAGTTTGTATTCCGCCAAGTTAATTGCCATCAAGAACAGGCGGAAGCGGCTGGCCAGGATGCCAAAAGTGTTCTCCACAACTCTTCGGGCTCTGGACAGCCTGTAGTTGAAGACCCTCTGGTCTGGGGTGAGGGTCCTCATCGGGAAGGGCCTCATCAGATGGGGAGTCAACGCAAACGCTTCATCTGCGACAAAGACGAAGGGGAGTCCTTCTGCATTCTCCTCTGGAGGTGGCAAGCAAAGACTGCCACTTTGGAGACGCGAGTAGAACTCCGTGTGCGCAATGGCACCACCATCCGAGATCCGGCCGTTCATCCCCACGTCCACATACATAAATTCATATGTCGCCGACACCACCGCCAACATCACTACACTATTAAACCCTTTATAATTATAATAGTAGGACCCCGAGTTGGGCGGTGGGACGATGCGGACGTGTTTCCCATCAATTGCCCCTCCGCAGTTAGGAAAGTCCCAATGGCTGGCAAAGTGGGAGGCCACAGTCTGCCATTCCTGTGGCGTGGAAGGGAACTGTGGAGTGAAACAAGAAAAAATTATTTGTCACTTTGCACATAAACATTGCAAGCAGATTAGACAATCAACATCTTGGAACAAGAGCATTGTATAAAATTGGAGGCTGGAAAGTATTTGCACAGAAAAGTAGAGGCTCCCCTTCACAGATTACTCACCCCCCATCAATCCCCACACTTCTGATGGGCCATTGGCAATAACTAGGGTTTTGGGGGGGGGGGGGGGGGGGGGAGTGTTGGACAGGTAACCCTCTGCACTTCATTGATTGGCAAATGGCTCAATAATGTGTGCTAGTTTGGGCAGACCCTCTGTACTTAACACTATTGGCAGCCCCCAGGAAAGCTAAACTAACATTTCAAACCCCCCCCCCCCCCCCCCCAAAAAAAAAAGAAAGCACATTGTGACATTCTGAAATTACCAAGCAAGCTAATAGGAGGGAAAGAACACAAAAAAATAGGAAATGGAAAGTATGGAGGCAGCCCCTTGCACTACATGCTTTGCAGAATTCATCCCTAAAGATGCCCACTATAAAGAGGTAGGTATATAGTGTGTATTGACCTTGGGAAAGCCAGCAGATAGAGGATTGGTACCATCTGACAGAGCAGTTGGGGGAGGGGGTTCCTAATGATTTTGCCCCCCCCCCCCCCACCAAAAAAAAAAAAAAAGGGGGCTCTACATGAAGTAAACCACACAGCAAACATTTGTGCATATTTTAGGGGGTGTTTGGGGGCAAACAATACTATGCAGCAGACAAAAGACATTGCTTAAGTGGCTAGGCCATAGGTGTCTATTGGGGCAGAAGAGCATGCTGGGCAGGTAAGTGAAGGGAAAAATGCATGAAGGAGAAAAGGGGCACAGCATATTAGAACATATTGCAATCATGGTAATTAGGGAAGGAGGTCAAAAATAGAAGACATTAGCAAACAGAGCATACATAGAAGGGAATAGTAAAGTATAAAATGTTACCTTAATATAGTCCTCCTGCAGGACCTCGATGATGGCAGAACAGGTCTCTGGAATAATGATTCCCAGGGCCTGGGGAGAGATACCTGAAGAGAACTTCAAATCCTGAAGACTTCTCCCTGTCGCCAAGTACCTCAACGTGGCAACAAGCCTCTGCTCCGGAGTAATGGCTTGTCTCATGCAGGTATCCTGCCGGCTGATAAAGGGGGTCAGCAAAGCCAAAAGACGGTGAAAATCGGGGTCCGTCATCCGGAGAAAGTTCCTGAAATCATCAGGATTATTCTCCCGGATCTCACGAAGCAAAGGCATGTGCGAGAATTGGTCACGCTGAAGCAACCAATTCTTGGTCCACATACTCCTCGTCACTCTGTTCATGGACGGGTCTTGGGTCAAAGCTAAAAGCCCGACACCAATTCCGCGTACAGCACGAACTCGGCGACGAGTACGCACGGGAAACATCGCTCACAAGGTCACAAAAGGTCGGCTGGTCAGAACGGACAAACAGAAAGCACCGATAAACAGCAAGGCCTGAAAGAACGAAATGAATACCAGAAACGAGCAGACAATAAGCAGTGCAAATCAAAGCGTCCTATATCAAGATATAGGCCGCAATGACCAACAAATGCGAACTGACTACACGCACTAATAAACATATACGCACGACAAGCACAAACTGAAGAGCAGTAACGATCTGAGTCAGAAAACTGAGAAGCGCGAATCTTAAGTCACCAAACTTCGACTAACTCGCGATAAACACGGGATCAGCAGAAGGAGCCCAACGGGTGCCTGACGTGGTGCTGAACTTCCCTTTTCTAATCTCGTGGAAGACAACTTACGTCACGACGTTCTTGCAGACCGGATATTACGACAACGTAGTCCGACCGTGTGTACGCAACACCAACATCGGACAAAGTACGACGGACAGGATCCGACCGACATGGTCCGCGTATAGTCCGACCGTGTGTATGGGGCTTAACAGTATCTCACAAAAGTGAGTCAACCCCTCAAATTTTTGTAAATATTTTATTATATCTTTTCAAGCGACAACACTGAAGAAATTACACTTTGCTACAATGTAAAGTAGTGAGTGTACAGCTTGTATAACAGTGTAAATGTGCTGTTCCCTCAAAATAACTCAACACACAGCCATTAATGTCTAAGCTACTAGGAAAAAAAGTGAGTACACCCCGAACATGTGAACAGACAATAAATTTGTGCGAACATGCGAACACCATTAAAGTCTATGGGACACAAACATTAAAAATTTAAAAAGTTATTGACATAAAAAGTTTTTGGGGACCCGGGTACTGCAAAAAAAAGTTTTTAAAACATCCATTTTTATTTTTTTAAAACATCCATTTTTTCAGGAGCAGTGATTTTAATAATGCTTAAAGTGAAACAATAAAAATGAAATAAAATAAAGTGTACAATACTGTAAACAATTAGTGCGCTTAATCAACCTTAAAATAAATAAATATTAATAGACCTTGTAGTGAATTCCTGTGTTAATAATTAGTTAAAATAAATGGATAAAGTGCAATGTGTTTCCTGGAACATATCTTGTTCCTATGGGATATAATCTTTGCTTATGCAGTGAGAAAATATACGTTAATATATAAATAAATCCAAATCTGTGTTAATAAAACCTCTAAAAATATAAACAAGTGATTGAGCCAAATAAATACGTTAAATACGTAAATAAATGTACTGATAATCTGTTGCCGTGTTGCTCAGTCCACATACACCGGCCAATCTTCCTAAATCGATTGGTCAGGTGTTTGAAATTAAGGACAATGGCAAACCACGCTCTCCTCCTAATGGAATCCACTAGCAAAAATGTATGCAATAAAAAAACGTTTTCTGCAGGTGATACATTTGTTTATATTTAGCCTTTACATTCAGCCTTTAAATATTCCGTATAACAAGTAGAGATGAAACAAAGAAACAACTTCCCTTTTCCTTATGTTTGGGGGTTCATATGCTGCAATCCTTCTATTTGGATGATTTCTTTGTCTCTTATCAGCTCTCCGGTTCACATAGAATGAAACAAGAAAACAGACATACCATTGCGCAGCGCTGTGTGTGAAATGTGGGGTGAGTGTAGGCTTCTAACTACTCACATGCACCCAGCGCTTTCTATTGCGGTAGCTGTTTTCAAACAGTCAGACTCTGTGGGCTGCGCGCCCTGCTTCTCCTTACTTCACTCGTGTAGCACGGTGCTGTCACTAGGCTCCTCCTCCCGATGCGTATCGTCACGGTCACGTGACTTTTTGAAAACAAATATTCCATTTCAATTACATGACTGCGTCTCTGTGCTTTTTCTATGCAATTCAGGCAGATCATGGTTGGTGGGATTGGCCAGCAGGGTGCTGTACATAGCTGCTCGAATACACCCCAGCACCCTGCTTCAGGTCTCCTCTCAAGAACCCTCAGCCCTGATGCAAGCAGGGATGGCTCTTGGGAGGAGTTGTGCGAGCATCATAATGTCTTGATGGGTGGATGACAGTTGGGAGGAGTGGGAGTTGCTAGGCAGGATGTATTTGCATGCCGACTATCTTAGGTAACACCCACATATGATAAGTGGGAAGGAAACAGTTAAAATATCCTGTTCTGTGAAAAGAGCTTGTCAAATCTCCAATTATGCCATTTCCGGTTTCTCTCCAGCAGCAGTAATTGCGGATTTTGACGACTTGGCTGTTTCCACAGAACATCGGCAGAGTATACACTATGGTAAATGACGAGTTGGCTGTTTTTGACAGAGCACCGGCTAAGGAGTAAAAAAAAAGTTGTCACTCATTATATCGTATCGTAACGTGTACGCTTGCCGGTGTTCTGTCAAAACAGCCAAGTCTAGCCTCCTGGCTGGAGGACAACTTGGAGCTATGGATGATTGATATCCCTCAAAGCATACCAGGGAAGGACAGAAAACTCAGAACAAAAGAATTGAATCCATTGCCTCAGCATGAGAGCTGAGCAACTAAAAATTAGGAAAAGCTGAGGAATGTCAGCCTCAGTATTTACCTCCCATGTAGATTTTACAAGAAGAAAACAGGGTTGGGACTTTAGAAGTGCTGAAAACCTCCTCTTTATAGTAATTGTCCATACAACATCATGAGTTTAAAATTTTATTTTTTTCAATGCCATTTTAAAATATGTCTATTCACATGTAGATTTTCTTTAACCTGTTGACTGCCAAGGATGTGTATTATCCATCATGGTGGTCCCTCTCCTAGACAGCCAATAACATACAGTAAATTCTATGGCACTTATAGGGTTTCTAGACGGTGACCTTCCTGTTGTTTGTAGAAGGGATCAGGGTGGGTGTACAGCTGCCAGATTACATTTGCACAGTAAACATATGAAGCCCCCTCTGCCCCCACTCATATTGGTGTTCTTTTGCCAAGTATTGAGGTGTCACCAGCACACCATAGGAGAGACAGAAGTAGGCTGGGAGGGCAGAGAATGTACCCTAGAAGATTATACTTCATCTGAACCCAACATTTTTACATATTCCAATACACTGTATGGATACATAATGCAATGTTCTTTCCTATATTAATGTCCTAATCAAGAAATATTACAGCAGACGATTCAATTTCGTAACTAATATGATTTTATAAGCTTGCACTAAGTATTCTTATGGTTGTATGAGCCCCCATGACTAATCAATACCATCTGTAAAGTCTTGGTTGTAACTTTTTAAAAACAATAGATTCTACCAGATTTGTATGTACGTGTCCAAATTAACCCAAATAAGAATTGAAATATAACCATTCAATTCATCTTAGGGTCAATCCATTCATACATACAGTATAATGATTATTAGTATTGGATATCATATTAAAGAAGGGTTTTAGCAGATGGTGAAAGATATATGGGAATGTTCTTGCTTTATTGGATTACAGATAACTGTAGAAGAACTGCTCCATCTATGTAATGTTCTTTTCTATACATTCCTTTTATAAAACGGATTGTTTTCTGGAATCAGTTGAGGATTCTGAATTTTCAGCTGAAGGTCATTTTCTTGCACGTTAATAATGTTCAGTGGCGTCTCAAGCGTTCAAATTTAGGGGGGCACAGGGACACAAGTAGGGGTGCCAACTATAAAGTGCAATTTGATAATGAAATATATAATTTCCCCCCTCCCAAGAAAAGAATGCACTCCAGAGGTCTTGTTACAAATTCACCATTGTTTTATTCTCCACTACACTGACCTACCTGTCCACCCCGATTCCCTACACTGACCTACCTATTCACTGCACCAACTCTAATGCCGCGTACACACGAAGGGACAATCCCGCGGGATTATCTCTGGACTGAAGTCCAGCGGATATCCCCTCGTGTGTGGGCGCCGGCGGACTTTTTGGCGCCAAAGTCTGGCGGACCAAAGTTTTAAGTTTTGTTTTAAAATTATCCGCTGGACTTGGCAGTCCAGCGGACAATCCCGCCGTTAGTGGGCAAGTCCGCGGGACTTTTGAAATGAACGGACTTGCCGCTCATCGGCAAGTCCGTTCATTTAGCACGTGACTTCAGGTTACGTAGCTAGCGTAGGCAGTAAATGCCGCCGCGCTAGCTCCGTCACCTGTCATGGATTTAAAGGGAATCCCCACGCGTGGGGGTTCCCCCCAAATCCATGTTAGACCCTCATCCGAGCACGCAGCCTGGCAGGCCAGGAAAGGGGTGGGGCGAACGAGCGCCCCCCCCCCCTGAGCCGTACCAGGCCGCGTGCCATCAACATGGGGGGTGCCCTGGGGAAAGGGGGGCGTGCGGCCCCCCCCCCCCAAGGCACCTTGTCCCCAGGATGAGGACAAGGGCCTCTTCCCGACAACCCTGGCCGTTGGTTGTCGGGGTCTGCGGGCGGGGGCTTATCGGAATCTGAGAGACCCCTTTAATAAGGGGCCCCCCACCCTATGTGAATGAGTATGGGGTACGATGTACCCCTACCCATTCACCTAAGGTAAAAAAAAAACACCCACACTGAAAAAATAGTTTATTGCACTGCTCCGGGGGTCTTCTTCCGTCTTGGGGGTCTTCTCGCCGGACTCCCCCGCCATTTACCAAGCTCTTTTACCGAGGGGGGAAGTCCGGCTACCTTCTTCGTCGTCGCCGCCGTCTGGGGGTCTCGATCCGCCTTCGGGGGTCTCTTCTGTTCTTGCGGCGGTCGTCGTCTTCCGCGCCGCCGGCGCCTTGTCCTTCTTCTTGTCCTTCTTGTTCTTGTTCTTCTTCTTCTTCTTCCGATGTTGACCCGACGCTCTCTCTGCCCGGAATGCCTGTGCCGCTCTGCGCTAGGACTTATATAGGGGCATGGGGACAGGGTCACATGTTCATGTCACATGGTGACCCCGCCCCCTTGTGTTGTCACAGTCCCGGAGGATGCTGGGACTGTGACATCGCAAGGGGGCGGGGTCACCATGTGACATGAACATGTGACCCTGTCCCCCATGTCCCTATATAAGTCCGAGCGCAGAGCGGCACAGGCATCCGGGCAGAGAGAGCGTCGGGTCAACATCGGAAGAAGAAGAAGAAGAACAAGAACAAGAAGGACAAGAAGAAGGACAAGGCGCCGGCGGCGCGGAAGACGACTACCGCCGCAAGAACAGAAGCGACCCCCGGAAGACCCCCGAAGGCGGATCGAGACCCCCAGGCGACGACGGCGGCGACGACGAAGAAGGTAGCCGGACTCCCCCCCGCTCGTGAAAGAGCTAGGTAAAAGAGCAGAAGAGAGCGGAGGAGTCCGGCGAGAAGACCCCAAGACGGAAGAAGACCCCCGGAGCAGTGCAATAAAATATTTTTTCAAAAGTGTGTGTGTTTTTGTACTTTACATTTTACACCTTAGGTGAATGGGTAGGGGTACATCGTACCCCATACTCATTCACATAGGGTGGGGGGCCGGTATCTGGGGGCCCCCTTATTAAAGGGGGCTCCCAGATTCCGATAAGCCCCCGCCCGCAGACCCCGACAACCAACGGCCAGGGTTGTCGGGAAGAGGCCCTTGTCCTCATCAACATGGGGACAAGGTGCTTTGGGGTGGGGGGGCCGCACGGCCCCCCTTTCCCCAGGGCACCCCCCATGTTGAGGGCACGCGGCCTGGTACGGCTCAGGAGGGGGGGCGCTCGTTCGTCCCCACCCCTTTCCTGGCCTGCCAGGCTGCGTGATCGGATGAGGGTCTGACTTGGATTTGGGGGGAACCCCCACGCCGTTTTTTCGGCGTGGGGATTCCCTTTAAATCCATGCCAGCTTGCGGAGCTAGCGCGGCGGCATTTACTGCCTACGCTAGCTACGTAACCTGAAGTTACGTTCGAAATGAACGGACTGCTCCGTGTGTGGGCAAGTCCGTTCATTTTCAAAAGTCCCGCGGACTTTTGGCCGGCGGATTATCCGCTGGAGAAGTCCGTGCGTGTGTGGGCAAGTCCAGACGCTCGGAAAGTCCAGCGGACCTAGCTGGAAAGTCCCGCGGGATTGTCCGCTGGACTAGGTCCGGCAAAAGTCCGCACGTGTGTACGCGGCATAACACTGACCTACCTGATTCCTACCCCCTCCATTAGGGAGGGGGCATGTCAAATTCCTAAAAAATGAAGGACTACAAGTTCCAACATTAACTCCTCAGATCTCAGGATGTGACTCCCTCCAAAATCAAAGGACTACAAGTCCCAACATTAACCCCTGAGATCTAAAGATGTAACCCCTTAGATCTAACAGATTCACACTGGGACCTGTAGCCCTGTTTGGGGGGGTTTGATGACGTATCAGGGTTATAAACAGACCCCTATTATCTCACTTTTGAGACAGAAAGCAACTGAGGACAGAGATTCTGCAGTCCCTTTTTCTGCAGCCTCAGCTGCACTGAACAATGAATGGAAAGGGTTGTGGACGCCAATGCTCCCAATGTTAGTTTCATTTAATTGGGGGAGTCATGGCCCCCTCTGGCCCCCCCTAGTGGCACCACTGGTAATGTTCCATCTATTTCAGGAGTCGGCAACCCTTTCCATGTACATGCAGGGGTGGATATGGGGGGAGCAACGGGGCTCCATCAGTTCATTTAGAGGGGCCCAGGATGCTGTAGCATAGAGAGACTTTTTGTTTTTAATTCTGCGCTCAGGCAGATTAACACCACCAGGAGCCGCATGTTGCAATAATGAAATGAAGGTTACGGCTCTGGCAGGGTGATATCAGTCAGCAGCCTTATCACTGCCTAACTCAGCCAATAAGTGCTGAGTAGGGATGAGCTTCGTGTTCGAGTCAAACCCATGTTCGATTCGAACTTTGTCTGTTCACCCGTTCTGCAAATCCCGAACATTATGGGCCGTTTGCGCCAAATTCGAGTGGCACGTCACTCCCCATAATTCACTGCGGCATCACAGTGCATTGCTGGCTGATGATTGGCCAAGCATGCAGTATGACCTGCATGCTTTGGCCAATCACAGCGTGGAAAAAACGGAGAGCCGTAATTGGCCAAAGTCAGGGTGGCTTTGGCCAATTATGCCTCAGGGGGTTTAGTACACGCCCCACACTATATAAGGCCACCTGCGCAGTGGCATTGTGTAGTGTGTTGCGACGGCGGAGAGAGATACACAGGGAGACAGTGGAATTTAATTTAATTTTGAAGCTGTTGCAAATACAGTGGGTGTATTGTGCCATCTGTACAGTGTACACGCCTAAAGCTACCCAAATTGCTGTTGTTCTGCTTATCCTATCAGCAGGCAGCTGTTGCAAATACAGTGGGTGTATTGTGCCATTTGTACAGTGTATACGCCTGAAGCTACCCCAATTGCTGGTGTTCTGCTCATCCTATCTGCAGGCAGCTGTAGCAATTACAATCTGCCCCAATTGCTGTTGTTCTGCTCATCCTATCCGCAGGCAACTGTTGCAAATACAGTGGGTGTATTGTGCCATCTGCACAGTGTACGCCTGAAGCTACCCCAATTGCTGGTGTTCTCATAATAATAATACTACAGGCAGGCAGTTGATTCTGCTAGCTGCAGTATATCAATATATACGTCCCAGCTTTGTGAAGCTACATCTCCCTGCAGGCCATTAGTATGTCTGGAAGGCCAACAAGGAGAGGCAGACAGTCTCAAGGCAATAAAAGAGGGCAAGCAGGCTCTGTGTCTAGAGGCAAAAGTGCTGGTTGTGGACACGGTGCATCATCATTAGCACGTGGCCATGGGACACGCTCATCCTTTTTGTTCGGCAGCTGGACGTGTTGAGCCGCAACATGCCCGAAGACTTGGTAGAGTGGATGACCAAACCGTCCTCATCCTCCTCATCCTCTCTCACCCAGGCTCAGGGTACTGGCAAAGCAGCTGCCAACGCAGCCTCTTCCCTAGGCTCAATGGCATCAGTCACTCCTTCCCTAGCCCCACCATGTCCTCCTGAGGAGTCCCCTGAACTGTTTGAGCACAGTCAAACACTGCAACACCTCACAGAAACTCTAGTTGGAGCGCAGGAAGGAGCCCTGCTGCAAAGTATTGCATCAAAGATTGGAATAAAACTCCCCTGTTAAACGGGCTGATAAATTGGGCCTTAGCCACTGGTGGCGGGGCCCAGAACCAAAAATGTTCTTACAAGCTATCAGCATGATCATTGAAAAGGAAGAGGATAGTCACTCAGCATCAGCATAGGCAGTCTTGACTGGGGCATATCTCTGAGAGACCAATAGAGTCGAAACGCGTCGGTATTTGCCTATCTTGTGCCTCCCACATTGCTGTTTTATGTAATCCTGTGATCACATTTTATTGTCACATCTGTTTTTCATACAAGATGTGAATAAATGTTATCAATTTTTGACCTGCACTATCAGAGTTTTTCAGTTTTTTATTCTTTTCCTCATTATATTGGATTGCAATTTGAGCCGTTCCATTACGAGATACCTGTTTGGACAGATGTAATGCCTCTTCATTGGAAGGTCCCTTCTCAGCTTCATTATTAAGATCCGGTCTGGTTCAGTTCCCCTTGGCGCTAGGAGTTCAGCGCCTCAAGCTTGCATGATACACTGCCGTATGGTAGATGTGTCCAACATGTTTGGTAAGAGTATTTTATCCATACTTTTGAATATCATCTGTGAAGCCTTGTAGATCCATCAAGACTGTCTTTGGATTATTCTACAGAGATTTTCAGATATTTGTCATTTATTGGACATTTTTTGATTTCCCTATTTATTTGGACACTTCATCATTGTTTATTGGTTCATCTTTTGATTTTCCTATTCACTTGGACACGTCACTATTTATTATTGGTTCATTCCTGTACACCTAGGTTTGTGGGTGTTTTTTTAGGAGTAGTTGCGTATCATATGCAATTGCCCTTCTTAATATTGCTAGCAATTTAGCCAAGCTAGCATTCAACCGCCGGGCATGTGGATGGCTGGGAGTGAACTTCTTTTGACGGTGCAGCAGCTGGGGCAGGGAAATTTGCCTGGTACAATCAGACGTCAGTGTACCGATAGCAGATTGCCCACAAGTACTTGACTGTGACACACCTAATTCTACACCTTCATTCCTCTCAGTGCAGGTTTCAGATCGGCTGATGTTTTGGCCACACGAGATAAGCTTGAGACATATGTTCCAAATAGCAGCAGTGCGATCTGATGCACTCATCTCAAAAAAGGCCCACACCAAAGAACTTTTTGAATAATGTGCAGAGGCAGCGCCCTGCACATGCGGAGGTGTGCGGTGTGATGCAGTCGGTGTGCTGCCCTTAAGCTGGCCCCTGGAGGGCATCCTGCCTCGTTGGAGATGTGCCTCTTCCTCTTCTCTCCTATCAGGCACCAACGTGGAGTCAGTGACCTCATAATCCCCTCCCTCCTCATCACTGGAGCAAACCTGGCAGTATGCTGCAGCTGGGGGAACATGACTGCCAGATTGCTGTCCTTCTTGGGCATCCTCTCTCTCTGGGCTCACGTTACTGCCTTCCTCTAGCTGGGTATCATCATCAGAGCCTTCAAAACGCTGGGCATCCTGATGGAGCATGTACTAAGGCCCAATCTTTCTGCCCCTGTTCAACGGGTGCATGTAATTACAATTCTTGATATAATATTTCACAGCAGAGCCTGTTCCAGCCCCCATCAAGAGTAACTGTGAGGACTTACAGTGTTGCGGCACCGAAAAAAGAACAAGAGGGGGTTTAGCCAACCTGACGGACTATCGCGGCACCTGAACAAAAACGGATATTCCGTAATAGATATTTCATTGATTTATTAGAAAAAATACATAATAGTATACATAAGTACATATAGAAAAAAGAAAAAAATATTATTTACAAAGGTTTAGCCTTCAAATATAGGATATACATAAAGACATTTGAGATTTCATTATTAAAATTTTACATGCTGGTCAGAAGATGGTTGACGCGTTTCGCTTTTAGCTTCATCAGAACCAAAGATCAGCAGTTTTTATATCTGTGATACAATTGTAAAAGAGGAAAAATGAGAGTTAGTCATCAGTGAGCCAGAGGATGTACCCCACTACATTATATCCAACGTGTTTTTCATTACTTCTCCTTGGATTATACGTTGGATATAATGTAGTGGGGTACATCCTCTGGCTCACTGATGACTAACTCTCATTTTTCCTGTTTTACAATTGTATCACAGATATAAAAACTGCTGATCTTTGGTTCTGATGAAGCTAAAAACGAAACGCGTCAACCATCTTCTGACCAGCATGTAAAATTTTAATAATGAAATCTCAAATGTCTTTATGTATATCCTATATTTGAAGGCTAAACCTTTGTAAATAATATTTTTTCTTTTTTCTATATGTACTTATGTATACTATTATGTGTTTTTTCTAATAAATCAATGTAATCTCTATTACGGAATATCCGTTTTTGTTCAGGTGCCGCGATAGTCCGTCAGGTTGGCTAAACCCCCTCTTGTTCTTTTTTCTTTGTATATTCACTAGGACGAGGTACCACCCATAGCTTATCTCTTTAATTCTATAGTGTTGCGGCACCAGCACCACCACCACCACCAAAAGCCCAATTTTTCTGCCCCTGTTCGACAGGTGCATGTAATTATAATTCTTGATCTAATATTTCACAGCAGGCCCATTCCTGCGCCCACCAAGAGTAACTGTGAGGGCTTACAGTGTTGTGGCAACACCAACACCTTAGGCCCAAATGTCTGCAGAGCATTTAGGGCAGGCCCCTACTTTCAAACATCCAACTTACAAACGTCTCCTACTTGCAAATGGAAGGAGACAACAGGAAGTGAGATAAAATCTACCCCTAGGAAGGGAAATTCTCACCTGTAAGAGTTGCTATGGGAAAAACTTGTCTCCTCTCCACTGATGTTTTATGCCAATCCTTGTTTTACTAAAAAAAACAAATATTTAAAAAACATTTGTCATTGGGACAGAAAGTCCTGTGAAATCTTATGAAGAGGTGCACAGACAGCAAAAAAAATGTTACAGGGGTGATAACCCTTCCTTATGTTTTCCAAAAAGCTTAAAAATAGTTTATTGACTGGAGCTACACTTTAAAAATGTACCAGTTCAAAATTAACGAACAGATTCTACTTAACAACAAACCTACACCGCCTGTATACTGCTGTACAGAGAATATAGGGCCTGGGGGCCCCATGCATTTTTTTTTTTATGTGGGTACAGGGGTTCCCCTTAATATCCATACAAGACCCAAAGGGGCTGGTAATAGGCAGGGGGGGGGGGGGGTACCCATGCCATTTTTCTCAATGATTTTCATCCATATTTCAGAGACCAGACATAAAACGACAAGCAGTTTGAAATTACTCTTTTTCCTTTAGAAATGTCATTTTATGCAGGGACTGTTCTAAACACAGGAAACACGTGCCACTTCACAGGCATACTATAGACACCCCCCAGGCATGATATTTAAAGGAATATTACACATTTTTTTTCACTTTAAGCGTCATTAAAATCAGTTCTCTCAGAAAAACTGACGTTTTTAAAACTTTTTTTTGCATTGATATTTCCCCTGGGGCAGGACCCGGGCCCCCAAACCCTTTTTCGGACAATAAATTGCATATTAGCCTTTAAAATTAGCATTTTTGATTTTGAACGTTTGAGTCCCATAGACTTTAATGGGTTCTAAAGTTTGCGCAAATTTTCGGTCTGTTCGCAGGTTCTGGTGCGAACCGAACCGGGGGGTGTTCGGCTCATCCCTAGTGCTGAACATAGGCTCTTGGATGGGTACCCCAGCCAAGAGGGCAGCTGTGTTCGATACTTTGTGTTTCAATATTTTTTATTGAAGTTATACATGTTAACAGGAAAAAGGATTAAGTCAATTCAAATACATAAAATAAAAGTAAAAAAAAAAAATGCAGATTAAGAGCATAACATTTATACACAGAAATAAGGTATGTGTTGTACATATGTCATAACGTTCTCCCATTCAAAATGCGTCACAATATACTGTTTAGTATTACATCAGGTATTTTTATGAATATCTGTCCAAAGTTTCCATTGGATATCAAAGGCTTTACATGTTGCAGAGTTAATGGCTAGTAGACACTCAAAAGTATGGTTCCTATTAACAATTGCAATCACTTCAGAAGTGTTAATGGCCAGGGTATTTTTCCAGTTGCGTAAGATAAGGTTGCGTGTTGCCAATAATATATGAGTGGTTATTGCTCTGCAGTCAGGTGGGAATTTGTCCACTCCAATATTGAGGATCGCTAAGGCTGGGTTTGGTTTAGTAATAATACCTGTTGTTGAGGAAATTAGTCTAAAGATGTCATTCCACAAGCCAGTTAAGCTAGGGCAATCCCACAAAGTGTGCATTAAATTGCCAATTTGTCCACATAGTCTCCAACATAGAGCAGATGTATTGGTGAAGAATTTGGCTAGTCTATATGGTGTGTAGTGCCACCTATTGGTAATTTTAAGTGTCATCTCCCAATGATTATTGCAATGTGAGTATTTTTGTATTGTTGCAAAAGTCTGTTGCCATTGTTCATCTGAAAATACGGTATTCATCTCCATTTCCCATTTCTTTATGGCCATGGTTTTTTCAAAGGTACGCTTGTTATGAAGCAAGTTGTAAAAAATTGATATACCTTTCTTGGAGTTAGGCATTTTCTTGTAGAAATTCCAAGCTATGGAAGGTACGATATGTCTAGGCAATGGGCGGGCGCTTCCTTAAGAAGTGGGAAATACGTAAGCAAGAAAATAATAGATTGTCGTGTAGCTGATATGTGGACATAAGTTGTACTGCGGATTTGGGGATTTGGCCTATGAATAGATCACTTAAATGTGTTATTCCCCGTTCTATGAAACTGGAAATGGATAACATAGGGATTTTAGTTTTTAATAGTTCTATAGGTAGTTTATAATCAATGTCATGTGTATCTGCATCACCTGTATGTATGAGAAATCTCCAGGCTTGTAGAGAGGTTTGGACCGTTGGAGGTAATACACTAGTTTCCCATGGGTCCCATTCATCGCTTATGAGGAATGTGATGGGATCATTTATAGGCATCATGGAGCGTTCAATTTCTACCCATAGAGGACTCTCATGGTCATGGAACCAATGTTTGAGTTGGTCTAGTTTGATGGCCCATAGATAATCATGTAGGTCTGCTAGGCCAGCCCCTCCTGCTTTCTTATGTAATATGAGATTTTTGCGTGGACATCTAGCCCTTTTACCTCCCCAAGTGAACTTCCAGAAAATATTAGTCAAAGTTCGAATGGAGGAGGATGGTATGTTAATAGGTATGGAGCAGAACACATACAAGATTTGTGGAAGGATAGACATCTTAAATGCCGCTATTCTGCCTAGCCAGGATAATTCAGTCTTGGAAATGTGTCTGAGCTGTTGTTCTATTTTGGCTATAAGTGGCTTAATGTTGGCTTCTATCAGGGATGAGGTTTTGTTAGTTAAAGTTATTCCTAAGTACGGGATACCATTAGTTGGCCAGGAGTAAGGTAGAGAGGCTTGTAGTGTATTTTTTTAGAGTCAGGGAAATTCCAGGATTAAATATCATGGATTTGGTGAAGTTGACTTTATAGTACCAAAAAAATCTTGTAAAATTTTATGTGCCTGAGGTAGGGAGGTGTGTGGGTTAGACAACAGTATGACATCATCCGCAAATAGATTAATGACATGTTTGGTGGAATTAAATATGAAGCCTGTGACAAGAAAGTTAGATCTTATGGATTCAGCCAATGGTTCAATCATAAGATTGAAAATTGTAGGGGAGAGAGGACACCCTTGTCGGGTGTCATTGGAAATAACAAACGTTTTTGAGAGGAACCCGGATGTGTGAACCTGAGCTGAGGGATTTGAGTACAATGCAAGTATAGCATTCAGGATCTGGCCAGTGAAACCAAATTTGGATAGTACCATTTGCATGTAGGTCCAGTGAACCCTATCAAACGCCTTCTCTGCGTTTTGACGCAGAGAAGGCGTTTTGGTTTTAACAGCGTGATGTATAACATTTATAATACGCTTGGTAGCATCTGATGTCTGTCTCCCCCTCACAAAACCCATCTGGTCGCGCTTGATGAGAAATGGAATGATATCTGATAGACGTTTTGCTAATAGTTTAGCATATATTTTGATGTCCGAGTTGAGGAGTGAAATCGGCCTAAAGTTAGCTGGAGTAGTGGGTTCTTTCCCTGGTTTGGGTAACGTAACAATGTGGGCTCTCAGCATCTCTTGAGGGAAAGTAGAGGTGTCTTTAGCTTGGGTGAAAACTGATTGCAAGTGTGGGGCTAAAGCTTGTTTGAAAGTTTTGTAATATTCATTGACAAAGCCGTCGGGACCCGGTGATTTGCCATTTGGTAATGTAGTAGTGATCTGTTCAATTTCTAGTGTTGAGAAGGGAGCATTCAAGTCTTTAAGGTGGTCAGTAATGGTAAATTAATACCCCGTAAGAATTGTTGTATCTTGGGAATATCTGGTTGTGTGGTAGATACGTCCTCATTCAAGTTATAGAGCGCACTGTAGTAGTCCGCAAACTGATTGGCTATGTCTTGTGGATTGGTGATTTTATGGAGCAAGGTAGGATGGCGTAGAAAAGCTATTCTATTTCTAATGTGTGCTGTTTTAATTCTGTTGGCTAAATATTTTCCTGCTCTGTTTGCGTTGGCATATGAATTTAATTGTAACTTTCTGAGATGTCTGTCATATTGTTGTGCTAAATGTTCTCTTAGGGATTCTCTGAGTTTAGTCAGGGTGTTCGATAAGGTCGTGGATGGGGAACTTTTGTTCAGTGTTTCTGTTGTGTGTATGTCTGACAGTAAGATTTTAAGTTTCGTGGCGTAGCGTCTTTTTTCGCGAGCACCTAGTTGTATTAGTATGCCTCTCATGTAGGCCTTGTGTGAGTTCCATAGTGTGAACGGATCTATTGTTGGTGTGGCATTGTTGTGAAGAAGTCACGGAGGTGCTGAGAGAACACAGAGTTCGTGTGAGGTTCGTGTAGTAGTCTGGTCTTGCAGCGCCAGATGGGGGGTGAGGAGGAGACACCCTGTTCCTTAAAAGACAGTGAGATAGCAGCGTGGTCAGACCACGTAATGTCATGTATTTTCGTATCATTAACACGTTATAGAAGCATTTGGTCCACAAGGAACATGTCAATACGTGAGTATGATTTGTGCCTGGTAGAATAAAAGGTCTAGTCTCTTTCGTTGGCATGGAGACACCTCCAGGCATCAAACAGTTCCTGAGTATGCAGCAGGATCTGCAGAGTTGAATACTTATTTGGTTTGACTGTGGTGGTGTCTAGTAGGGGATCCACTATGAGGTTAAGGTCGCCTCCGATTATAAGGTTGCCGTACAGCATGGACTGCACTTTCCTGAGTAGAAAGCGTATTTGGTGGCAATTTCGGGTGTACACAGTGGCTATTGTGTATGGTTTGGAGTTAATATCTCCTGTAACAATGAGGAATCTGCCTCCTTCATCCGTGTATGAATCTTTGAGTTGGAACGAGAGTGAGTTTTTCAAAGCTAGCATTACTCCACCCTTTTTGCTGTTCGGAGTGCAGGCTAGAAAGATGTGAGGAAATGCCCTATGTGCACAGTGTGGCGCTTTGTTTGTCTGAAAGTGGGTCTCCTGTACATAGAGGATGTCAGCTTTGTGCTCAATTGCTTCCTTCCAGAGTGAAAATCTTTTTGCCGGGTGGTTTAGGCCCCGGGCATTAATAGATAAACAGTTAATAGCCATTTGTGCTATGGAGAGGCGTGTAGGCTTTTGGTGTGGAACGTGTACTCACTGCGGTCCTGGTTGTGCTCTTGGGGTCTTCTGGCATGTAGCAAGGAGGATTTGGAAACTTGGTATTCCGGACATTTGTAGAATTCAGATGATCATAGTATCTGTGTATAAAAAGGAGACAACAAAAAGAACAAAAAAGACAAAACGAACATATTGAGAACTGTTGTTCTATAAGAAAGGACCTTAGAACTGGTCTACGTGCAGACATATCTGCGTAACTGAGTAAGGCGATCGGAGACTAATTATTAGGCTCCTGTTTCCGGAGAAAAATAAGATGTTGTTGATGTAGGTTAGTTAAGAGCTTGCACCTGTGTGTTTTTTGGTGGAACGCTTGTGGGACACTACTTGCCATTCCGTGTTCACCATTTGAGGTTGAGGCTGAGGCGATGAGATGGGTTGTAGTGTTTGGTCAGGCAGAATCCCCCAATGTCGCAGGGTGGCTATTCCCTCATCCAAAGTGGTGATGGTCTTTGTGGCACCGTTGTGTGTTATGGTCAATGTGGCTGGGTACTTCCACTTGTGCACAATCTTGTGATTCCTTAGGGCTTTTGTGATCATCGCTAAGTTGCGGCGTCTTTGCAGGGTGTGTCTGGAGAGGTCTGGGAGCAAGAGGATATCTGCGTATTGTGCCGGGTTAGAATCAGGTTTATGGGCTGCCTGAAGGATCCGTTCTTTCACATGGAAAAAGTGGACTCTTAGGAGTATATCCCTCGGAGTGCCTTCTGGTAAGAAGGAAGGTTTCAGAATTCTGTGGATTCTATCCACCAGTAAGTCCTGTGCAGTTAACTTAGGGACCAGGGTCGAGAACAAGGCGTGGGCATATTGCAGGAGATGTGTGGATGGGACCGATTCAGGGACTCCCCGCAGCTTTATATTGTTCCTCCTGCTTCTGTCCTCGAGGTCAGCGACCTTGTCTTTTAACCAGGCAATGTCCTCCCCCTGAGCAGCATGGGCATCTACCATGGTATTATACGTAGAGGCATAAGTGTCCATTTGGGTTTCCATTTGATCTACTCTTACACCCAGGGCCTGCACTTCTTTGTGGCATTGGTTTATTCCTGTCACCATGTCAGCTTGCAATGAGGATCTCAGTGACAGCAGCATCTCTTTTAGCATGGTATCAGAAATAGGCCTCTGCAGTAGGGAAGTCAGCTATAGGGTCGGTCAGTGGGTTAGCCTGTGAGGTGCTGTAGGCTTGCGGCCTGCTTACCTCCATGTCTGCTGACTCGTGCGGCCTGTCGGGAGATGTCATCCTTGGTTTTGACTTGGCCGGGCTTCTTGTGGATGGGCTTGAGGTGCCAGAGGAGGGTCCGCTCTGTGTTTGTGCCTGTGATAGCTGAATCGCTGCTCCGGCGTGACCGTTAGAGTGGATCCCTGCTTCTCCTCCCGGCCGCTGTGAGGAGAAGCGTCCGCCGCCATTTTGTTGAGGCCCGCGGGATTTCTGAGAAGAAATCCGGCATTCTAGCGGGTTGTGGCAGGGTCTTTCGGTAATTAGGGTGTATTAATGCCCTTGTCTCTGAGCGGTGCGCTCCGATGTGGCTCGATTTCTCCGGCGGCTGAGCGGAGCTTCCAAGTCAGGCGTCCATCTTGGAGCTCGGTCGCCACGCCCCCACCTGTGTTCGATACTTTGGAAAAGTGTGACAGGCTACTGATCTGCCTGCAAGAGACACACTTAAAGTGATGTTTCCCCCCAAAAAAAAGATGATTACAATTCCTAAAAAAATAAACATTTGGAAAAAATTTTTTTTAACTCCCCTCTAAATGCCTGTTGCTAGGGGGTCCCTCGTAGTCTGCCTCCTTCAGTGCCCGGGCTAAGTGACATCACTTCCCCTCGGCGCAGGAAGGGCTCCCTCCCTCCTGTCAGTCATATGGGACACGTGACAGGTCCCAGATGACTGCGCGGCCAATCACGGCGCGCGGTGCCGCTCGCGCATGTGCAGTGGGTGACGGGCTGTGAAGCCACAGCCAAGTGCCCACAGTAAGAATGCCGGCGCCGCTGAGGGGCTTCGTCCCCCTGCATCGATGGACCTTGGGACAGGTAAGTGTCCGATTATTAAAAGTCAGCTGCAGTATTTGTAGCTGCTGATAAAAAGATATAAAAGGTAATCCTGCGCCAGCACAAAGAATGGCAACTAATGCACTGCAGCGCACACTTATGGGAAATGTCTGAACCCAGAAGCAATAGATAAAAAGAAGGTAGTGGCACGCAATAATTTAAACTAAACGGAACAATAAAAGATAATAGGTCAGATATTAAAAGATAAAACAGTGGCTATAAACATAGCAAGCATCAAGGTGGTGACTGGGTAAAGTGCATCAAAAAATGAAGGTGCATCCAGTTGTTAATAAATCAATAAACCAGTGATCCAATAAAATAATTCAAATCCTGAATGATTGATATATCATAAAGTGATAAAGAAGGGTGCATAAAGATCAATAAAAATAATGAGATAAATAGGTGCAAAGTAAATGGGTGGAATGAGTGGCCAAAATTGGCTATGTATCAGTGGTCCCAGATGAGTACCACATATAAATCCGTAACTGAAGTGAAAAGAGCAGTCCAAGAAAAATAAATATATAAAATAAATATATAAAAGAATATATATATAAATATAAAAAATGGAATAAGTATAACGAGTGAATTCAATGAATAAAATCGCAATAAATAATATCCGGTAAAAAGTCCATATAAATCATAGGTGCAATGAGTGTTCATCAATCCAGAAAAAGTGCAAGTGCTGAGGTTTGGGCTGGTGAATTCTGATATACAGTATTGTCTATGGCTATACTGTGCAGTTTTCCGGGTTCCGTGCAATCCTAGTGGGGGTGGTGTTGGTGGCCCCTTACCTTACAGCTGTAAGGTTACAGCATGGATGTATAGGCCTTTGTGGTCCTTGGTGACCGTCCTCCTATGGGTCCCAGCTGAGTGTCCCAGGTCCTGTTTATCGTATCCTATTGGCTTTTTCCTTGCATATAGGTGTAGGTGTATCCAGGTAGGGGGGGTTCACGTCAGTATGTATGGGGAAAGGAAGTAGGCCTCATAGTGTAATATGTTTTTAAACAGCGTTTATTTCAAACATTAAAAGCAATAAGGTGGGTACTCACAAATCAGGGGTATATACAAGCAAGGTAAAAACGAGCGGCGAGCTCGATGGCGTCACTTCCGGTAGGTCAGGTGTAGCTCAGTCCCGGGTCACGTTAAAAACATTTACTGCACTGAGAGTGAAATATGATATACCAAAACACTCATTTTATAAATATTTGCAAATTAGACACGCTTTAACTATTCAATTTGAGAAACAAGGGCCGGTTTGGAGTAGCTCCCCTATTTATCAAAGAATAGGTACCGTGGGTAGGACAGGGGGATTTATAGCAGAAATCTATCCACATATATGTGGAGGGAGTATAGAGAGTCTGTAACGGCTTAAAAGCAGGGGACAATGGGAGGAGGACTTAGGAACAATCTCAGACGAGCAGTGGAGGAGGATATTAGAGAGAGGACACTTCGTATCGGTTTCACCCGCACAGAAGGTCTCATATTTGATGCTGTTACATAGGACATATTATACACCTAAGAGACTGTTCGAGTTTGGGTGGAGAGTGGATGCCAAGTGCCCTAGGTGTCAGGATACTGGAGGTTTGGTACATATGATTTGGAAGTGTCCAAAAGTGTTCCGTTACTGGTCAGAGATCCTTAATATATTGAATATGACATTCGACTTAAGTTTGGAAATGGACCCTAGACTATGTATCCTAGGTTTGGATGAGGGAATAGGAGGAGTGACCCATACAATTAAAGTAGTGATGAGGTGCTTGTTCCAGGCAAGGAAATAGCGCAGGAGATTGGGCTAGGCTAATTACAGAAACAGTATGGAAGGAGAAAAGTAGTCTATACGAGGAGAGGAAATCTAGAGGAATTTGAAAAAATGTGGAAACCCTGGTTGGACAGGATGGGATACCCTTTGTAATAGATAGGTAAGGAAGGGTTGGAAGGGAAGGGAAGAGAAGAAGTAATAAGGAATAACTCTATGGGAGAAAAGTAGTCAGAAAGGGAAAATGGAAGGGAAAGGGAAAAGCGAGTAAGACACACAGAAGATACTAGGAGTTAGTAGGAGGGGGGGCAGACAGAGGGTTAGAGGAGTTAATAGCAAACTGTGAGAAAATGTCTTTCTTTTATTGTAGAAAATGAATAAAGTGTATATAAATAAAAAGAAAAAAAAAAAGAAACTGTACACACTGTATTGCATACTGTGTACACCACCTGCACTGTATTATATACGGTGTACACCGCCTGCACTGTATTAGAAACTGTACACCGGCTGCACTGTATTATATACTGTGTACACCACCTGAAGTGTATTAGAAACTTTACACACTGTCTTATATACTCTGTACATCACCTGAAGTGTATTAGAACTTGTACACCACTAAATGCACTGTATATATAGACTACAGTACCTCCCTACAGGCAGGTCCATGCTGTACCTCCCTACAGGTAGGTCCATGAAGCTTTGCTTTGCACTCAGTGGTTGTCATCTGTCTTCAAGGTTCATTGATGCTGGATGTGACTCAACCTGTCAGACTGAGGTCATCTAGTGGTGGAAAGCACTTAGGGCAGGTTAAAGTGCTAGGGAAGAAGTCAATATTGCAGGGATAAGAAACAAAGAGATGTGTTAGTAAAATCAGCACACGTTACACACGTGTGTACAAATTGTTAGGCACACATTTACCCCTTAATTGCCCTAGATGTTAAAGTGGTAGTAAACCCTTTTTTTATTTTTACCAACAGGTAAGATTTATTATAAAACTGATATCTGATAAACATGCACCGTTTAAGAGATATTCTAGCTAGCAGCAGCCAGTGATGTCACCGGAGCATGTGCTCTGAAGGAACGGCATACCCATGCTGCTCCTTCAGAGCTATGTGCCACGACCAAGACTCCCACACGCATGCGCAGGAGTGACGTCATCGCGGCTTGTCCAGTCAGACAGCCAGAAACCCCAAACCCGGAAGGAAGACTGGGTGAAGATGGAAGCCTCGGTAGTGGTGACAGCACGCCACTGGAGGGCTTTTTTCTAAGGGAAGTCTTTCATAATGTGCTAGTATGTGGTGCATACTCGCATATTATGCCTTTACTTTGCAGGATTTTTTTCTTTTTAAATGCCTGTACTACCGCTTTATTCCTGTCCCAGCCAGTGTCATTAGTACAGTGACAGTGTATAGTATTAGCACTGATCACTGTATTAGTGTCACTGGTGATGTCAGTGGACATTAGACAGTGCTCCCCCAGTTCCAGTTAGTGTCAGATTTCCTGCCGCGCTATTGCCATCCCATTAAAGGTTGCTGATCACCAACATTAGTAGTATAAAAAAGAAATAAAATATTCCAATATATAAACCATAGTTTGTAGACACTATAACTTTCACGCAAACCAATCGATATACACTTATAGGGTTTTTTTTTTACCAAAGACATGCAGCAGAATACATTTTTCCCAAAACTTAAGGAATTCAGTTTTTTTTTAATTTTTTATTATTTTTTTTTTTTTTTAGCAGAAAGTAAAAAATATTGTTTTTTTTTTTTCCACATTTCTGGTCTTTTTTGGTTTATGTAACAACAAAGTAAGAAAAAACCCATTGGTGACTAAATACCACTAAAAGAAAGCTCTATTTGTGTGAAAACAAAGGATATACATTTTGTTTGGGTACAGCATTGCATGACCACGCAATTACTAGCTAAAGTAGCACAGTACTAAATAGAACAAAAATGGCCTGGTCATGAAGGGGGGAAAACCTTCCAGAGCCCATGTGTTTATACACCTACTTGTGCACCAATTTCAAAACATATTTTACTACTGTATATTACATAATGTCAGATATACATTTCTGAGAGTAGCATAACTTACCATAAACAGTACCCTTTTGGTAATACAACTGTGGTCAATAGAAAGCGCACACATTTCTAGGGTAAATGTTCATTAGAAGTATAATCTTAGGGTTGCAAATATCATTAAAAGCTGATACTTTATCTGTAAAGTCACTCAAAAAGGGCTATGTTTGTGGCACCTAATTTTAACCTCTTCAGCCCCAGAAGAATTTACCCCCTTCTTGACATTTTTTTCCAATACAGCACTGCATCGCTTTAGGGCTCTTTCACACGGACGGACCGTATGTCAGTTTTTCATCCATCCATTTTCGGATGAAAAACGGACATACATGTATCCCTATGGGATAGCGGGTGTCAGCGGGTGTCAGCGGATGAGCATCCGCTGACACCCGCTCTCGTCCGTGCCCGCTATGCTCCGTTTCTGCAGACGGAGGAAAACCCAATTTTTTCATCCGTCTGCAGAGCGGATCGGATGACGACGGACTCTACGGTCCGTCGTCACCCGATCTCCCATAGGGGATAGCGGCGCTCTGACAGGTCCGTCCCTGCACGGAGTGCAGAGACGGACCTGTCATCTTCCTGCTCAGCGGAGATCGCTCCGGTGATCCCCGCTGAGCAAGCGGCTATCCACGGGGCGGATCTGCACTGATCCGCCCCGTGTGAAAGAGCCCTTAACTGACAATTGCACAAATGCGACACTCTACCCAAACAAAAGTTACGTAATTTTTTCCCACAAATAGAGCTTTCTTTTGGTGGTATTTGATCACCTCTGCATTTTTTATTTTTTGCACTATAAACAAAAGAACAATTTTGAAAAAAAGACACAATATTTTTTACTTTTGTCTATAAAAAATATCCCAATTGAAAAAATATATATTTTTTCCTCAGTTTAGGCCGATATGTAATCTTTCTACATTATTTTTGGTAAAAAAAATTGCAATAAGCATACATTGAGTGGTTTGCGCAAAAGTTATAGCGTCCATAAGTTGGGTATAGATTTTAGGCATTTTTTTTTTTTTACTAGTAATGGCGGCGATCAGCAATTTTTATCAGGACTGCGATATTGTGGCAGACAAATCGGACACTTTTGACACTTTTTCTGACCATTTATACAGCGATCAGAGCTAAAAATAGCCACTGATAAATGTCACTGGCAGGGAATGGGTTAAGTGTGTTTTCCCCTAGTTGTGTTCTAACTGTGAAGGAATTGGACTGACTGGGAGAGAAGACAGATTGTTGTTCCTACTTAATAGGAACACACAATCTGTTACTCCTCCCCTGACAGGACAGGGATTTGTGTGTTTACACACAGAAATCCCTGTTCCTGCTCTCGTGCCCGCAATCGCGGGTGGCCGGTGGGGATCACGCATGGGGTCCCCCGCAGTGCAGCGTGCGCGCCTGCTATGACTCTTAAAGCAGCCGCAGTATATATATGGTGATTCACAGCAGCCGGTCGGGAAGCAGTTAAACAATATACGGACACTATTCCGTGTTTGGATAATGTTCTGTAAAATACATTATGGTGTACGGTTTCACTGAAATAAGCTATCAAATACAGCACAATACAGTGTTTTAGAATGACAGGACTGCTGGAAGACAAAAAACAGCAGAGAGATAAGCAGGGTGTACAACCTTATATCAGCTCTGATTTACAGACCATCTAAGTGTTAAGAAAAAAAGAATTTACAGTTACAGAGGTCGTGAATGAGGTTATTCAGTAAGGCAAGGACCATCAAAAAGGAATTTACTAAAGACAGTAACCCATAACAACCAAACAGATTGCAGATTACCACAGACAGTTCAATAAAAAATTGATTTGTGACCAGTTGCTATGGTTTACTTCTCCCTGCGCATCATCATTACCCTCTGCATTATCTTGTAAGGAGGCAGGAACAGATAGGACCTGGGTCTAATGCTCTTTTGAAATGATCTTTATTTTCCAGAGTTGATGTGACATGTCGTGTCTTAGTTTTTCTAAAACAAATAATCTTATTGTAGACACCACTTGACAACATCTCTCCAAGCAAAAATTTTTCAATTTGTAGCCCTTAAAGCCGTGACTAAGCTGGACATGCCATGCTGAACAACAAGAAAACAGCTAACAATAACCTTTTCGGAGTTTGGCTAGAGATTCTGTATCTCAGTAATGTCTCAAGAATTGCATCCCTTGACCTGACACTAATTAAACAGAAATTACAGTTCTTGATGCCCTCAATCACAAAGGATTTAATGGTCTTACCCAGAATAGCCAGGAGATGGACTTACACTAGGAGAAGGTTTTATGCTTGAAAATTCTAATTTGGTAATCACAGTCCAGCCCCAGATTTGTTGTCATTTGTATTTATTGCCATTTCGTATGGAAGAAGTCCACCATGTAATATTACAGTGTTACTAAACCCACAACAGTAAAATCAGTCTGTATATGCATTATACTCACTGTGGAACTTAAGGGTTTAATCCTCCAGTCTTCTTTGACCCTCTCCTTCCACTGACTCCTATTCATTTCCTGATAACACAGAGTCTGGATGGAGTCAGGCTGCACATGCTCAGTTTGGTGTGTATTTCTAGTGAGGTTTTTTTTCTTGGGAGGATGCATGTGATCAGTACAGGGTCAATCAGCACTGTGCAGAGGGTCAGGGGTCTTGCAGTCTCATAGGTCAGTCAGAAAACTCCTCAAACAAGCTTTAACCAGTGTTTAATTGGACACTAATAGAAGTCACAAGGCTTCTATATACTGCTGATGAGAAAAAGTATTTAGCAGTTTATATTTACTAAAATAATTGTATTTCCATGTTTTGTGTACTGTGGGAGACCAGATATAGTGAATGCAGGGCCCTGGGTTTAGTAACACTTTAAAGCCTCATTCACATGGGGCCATTAGCTGCGTGCCCCATGCAGGGCTTTGTTTAACTGGTACAAGGATGCACAGATGTTGCTTATTTCCGACGGATGTTGGCTCAAACTTATCTTGCATATACACGGTCGCACAAATGTTGTCGGAAATGCCGAACGTCAAGAACGCGGCGACGTACAACACGTAAGACGAGCCGAGAAAAATGAAGTTCAATAGCCAGTGTGGCTCTTCTGCTTGATTCCGAGCATGCATGGAATTTTGTGCGTCGGAATTGTGTACACACAGTGGGAATTTACGACAACGGATTTTGTTGTTGGAAAATTTGAGAACCAGCTCTCAAATTTTGTTTGTCGGAAATTCCGACAAAAAATGTCCGATGGAGCCTGCACATGGTCAGAATTTCCGACAACAAGCTCACATCAAACATTTGTTGTCGGAAATTCCGACTGTGTGTACGCGGCATTAGGGTTTTAGGTCCTTAAACTAGCATTATGTTTCTCACATTTGAAGGTGTATACATTTATAGACACCAGAAGTTAGTATTGGAATTTTTTTTTTTTTTTTTGGGGGGGGGGTTGTGGTATCGCCCAGTACACCCCCCCCTTTCTTTCCTTGACTACAGCCTTCTGGAACACATCACAGGTCCCAGGAAGCTATGGGACCATTTATACAAGAGCACCATGACTTGCAGATGTGTAGTGGGAAGCCGCAAGGAGTCACAGCGGGTTTCTACACTAAACATGTTGGCACTGGGGACCCCAAGACCAGCGAAGAACCGTCCAGGTGAGGGCGACGTCAGCAGCTGTAGTATTTACATTTTTTCTAAACCTGATTGAAGAACCGCTTTAATATCAGAAGCCGGTACTTTGTCTTCTGTTATAATGTTTAAAAATGTCCTAATGCAATGTAAAGGTAAAATAATGCTCCAGAAGGTGATGTACAGAGATTGCAAAAAAATTAGGACCTTAGGCTCTGTTTACATGGGGTGGGGGCAGGAAAAATTGGGCCACGGTGGGAGCCATTTTTAATTATGCCATAACTGTGTCCTTAGGTTATAATATCCCTGGGGTGCAGGACAGAGGAAACTTCTTCACTTCCTGCATGACAAACACTAGAATATGTTAAATAATTTTTCCATTTCCTCTTGGCGCTTTTTGACCTGGAACTTTTTGAGGTGCTTGTTGTTTGACTCAATCTGCAAATGAACTATAGGAGAGTTCAGAGTATTGCAATCTTCATATATATCTCTCTATGCACAGTGCTATTTTCTTTATTTTTTTATTCATTAAAGGAGAAGTACAGCCAAAGCTCGTTTGGCTGTACTTCTCCTGTGGATAACAGTGGTTCTGCACTCCTGTGACCTGTTTTCAGCAGAAAAACCCGCTGTCTGCTGACATCACAAAGCCGCTCCAGGTTTGGGGCAAGATCGTGACAATGGAGTCAGGATACGCCCACATGCCTAGACTGGCACTGGGCTCAGCCTCTCAGCGAGCCACTGAGAGCCTGAGCCAGCCGCTCCCACCCCCTCCACAGCCCACCGCTCCAGTAAATGAGAGGGGGCAGGGCAGAGAGCTGCTGACTGACAGTTAGCAGCTCTCTTTTTGGGAAGCTGTAAGAACCTAGCGATCGGCGGTGTTAGATCGTTCGGTTCTTAGTCTTAGAGCCAGCAGGGGACAGATGCAGCATCGGACCTATGCTGTATCCACCTAGGTAAGTATGATTATTAAATAAAAAATACATACTTCTCTTTTAAGAGAGGTGCTCATCAGAACATGCTTAATTTGACATGTTTAATTTGATGTACCTTAATATAAGTACCTTAAAACTTAAAGAGGTATAAAAACACAACCCAAAAATGCAGTATACAATTTACCAATCATCATTTTTTTAGGCTTTTTTCTTCTGTTTTCACCTGGTAATCTGGCCAGTAACACACCTCCTGTATCCACTTGCAGACCACCTGGCAGCAATGTATGGTGGGCGAATGGCCACAGTAGGTAAAGTGATGTACCTGTACATCACTGCCTAGTTCCGAGTTTAGGGCACACGCATGCGTGACCCCCCCCCCCTGCCCAGCTCCCACTGTGATTGTACACAGCAGGAGCCTGTGAGCAAGTCCCAGCCAATGATTCATGGCTGGGACCTTCTGATCAGCTGTGTGCAATCACAGCCCAGAGCGTCTGTGTTGGTAAACAACATAGAACTCTGTACAAAGGGAGAATCTGTCAGATTCTCATCCCTTCAAAGCAGTTAGTAAAATCAGCACACTTTACACATAGTTAGGTACATATTTATGTAAAAAATCAATATATGGTGTTGAGCTCCAGATAAATATAAGCAATAGATTCTCTAAAAGTAAAATATATATCTGTGGATAGATATAAACAATACAATCCTCTAAATAAAATTATATCTGAGTGTGGAGATCTTGCTAAAACAAATAATATTGTGCTAAAAACAGCAAAATAAATAAATAAATAAATGTGCTAAAACATGGGATGATATTTAGATGCAGCAAATAAACACACTGGTGTTCAAATCCTGATGTGCAGTGAGTGAAATAATACCTCTGATGTGGTGAGAGTGACAAACCAAGACCCAATACACACCCAGGATACAGAGCTCTAGGAGAGCAATATTGATCTATGCTGTTTACCTTACAGCAGTGAGGTAAGGAGCCACTGCATCTGTTATTTGCGGGCACCCAGAGGAGTACGGTTTGGATCACCTCGCACACATCGAATCATAGAGTGCTATCTCCCCTGCATCTTTGGACGGACTCTATCCATCACACTCCATTTAAACGGAGATTCACCATTTCTGTGGACGTTACTTGTCACCTAGTTTGACACATTACATCCCTCTGGATGATTTTTTTCTTGTCGCACTTTATATTTACCCATTTTTCTGGACAATCTCCGTTTGCACTGCATATATATTTTTATATATTTTGATATGTTTATATATATATATATATATATATATATATTGTACTGCATTTTTGCATAGATATATACTTTTTTGCACATTCTGTTTACACTTTGGATCACCGACGCAGTCCATTCTTTTAATACTATTGCTTATTTATTGCACCACTTTGCACAGATTCACTCTGATTAGGATTTGAACACCAGTGTGTTTATTTGCTGCATCTAAATATCATCCCATGTTTTAGCACATTTATTTATTTATTTATTTATTTTGCTGTTTTTAGCACAATATTATTTGTTTTAGCAAGATCTCCACACTCAGATATAATTTTATTTAGAGGATTTTACTGTTTATATCTATCCACAGATATATATTTTAATTTTAGAGAATCTATTGCTTAGATTTATCTGGAGCACAACACCATATATTGATTTTTTTTACACATTTTATAGGGTGGGGTTTGCAACCCTGTCGGTGGTTTGCTGCAACCAAATGTTATCTTTATTTACTTTATTTTAATATTTACATATCCACTATTTTATCGTTTCCTGGGTACACCACTATAGTAGCGTGGGAATACCTACTTACCTTTAGGTACATATTTAAACCCTTGAATTTCCTAGATGTCAACCCCTTTACAGCCAGTGTCATTAGTACAGTGAGAGTATATATTATTAGCACTGGTAATGTCAGTGGCAATTAGTCAGTTCCCCCCTCAGCGTCAGGTAGTGTCAGATTTTTCGCCGCAATATCACAGTCCCATTATAAGTCGTTGATCGCCGCCATTAGTAGTATATGTAGCCATGCCACTGTAGGGGTTGATGAATGTTGTGGTTCACCTGTCACTCTGCCCTGCCCTTCATCCATCTCTCAGTCATTTAAAGAAACAGACTAGTCCATAGCTTTGTTTTGCTTTTTATTTGGGGGGATTAAACTTGGATGGGGATTTGGGAACTATGGGATGCCCAGGAATTTCCAGTGCAAACTTGCTTGAGACTCCTATATACACCTTAGTATACACACCTCAATCTTCTCTCCAGCACAAACACTTGCTGCACACCGTCCCTCCTCCAGCACTTCACTTGCTGCAGACTGATACTCCACCAGCACTTCCATTGCGGCAGACTGTTACTCCTCCAGGCTAGCTAGCAATGCATGGGTAGGCCTGACACTACTTCAGCCAGGCCTCAATGAACTACCTTTTGTGGGCAGGGACCCGGGCCCCTGTGGTGTAGAATAGTCCAGGTGCTAGCTAATCCTCTATTCAGCTAACACTCCCAGATAGCTCTCTTCAGGCCCGCCAGCCAGCCTGGCTGCAATGACCTCTTTCCACTGCCCTTTCCACAGTTCTCTCTTCTGGTTCTGCACCCATCTTAACTGCAATCTCCCATAAATGCCATAAATCTTTCCCATAGTTTGTAGATGCTATAACTTTTGCGCAAACCAATTAATATACGCATATTGCGATTTTTTTTTTTACTAAAAATATGTAGTAGAATTTATATTGGCCTAAACTGATGAAGAAATTTGTTTTTTAAAAACATTTTTGGGGATATTTATTATAGCAAAAAGTTAAAAATGTTGTTGTTTTTTAAAAATTCACGCTCTTTTTTTGATTATTGCGCAAAAAATAAAAACCGCAGAGGTGATCAAATACCACTAAAATTAAGCTCTATTTGTGTGAATTGTAAAAAGTGCTCTGGTCAGGAAGGGGGTAAAATCTTCCGGGGCTGAAGTGGTTAAGGAAGACCCATAGGAAAACAAAACTAGTTTAATAAAAAATAAGGAGAAAGAGAAAAAGAGAAGAAGAAGATGGAAGAAAGGAAGGTCGAACAGAAGGGGGAGACAAACACCAGGGTGGAGGTGGAGTTGGTGAGCCCTTACATTGGGGCTATCAGAGACTGCGATGAGACAATTCAGGGAGAAAGTAAAGTGGTATCAAATTTAGCATGGAGTCAATGATCCACCCAATGTTTCCACAGGTGTTCGTATTTTTTGAACCTATCTAGAACTGCTTCAACCTTCATGTGTATCATTGCTCTGGTAATTCTATTTTTAGTTATCGTGACATTGAGATGGGGAGTTTTCCAATCCTTTGCAATAGTTTGCTTTGCATTGGTGGTAACCTGCAGGAGAAGTTTAAATTGTAGTTGTGTCACGTCTGCGGGTTTTTCATTGAGTAAGGCCTTGGTTGGGTCAGGGTCTAAAGTATTGCCGATAAGGGAGGAAAGAATACAAAAAAATTTCAGCCCAAAACAATTGAGCTAGTTTACGGGTCCACCAAAAGTGAACTTTATCTGAGCTGCCTCAGAAGCAGGTTGGAGGGTAGGATGAATGGAATTTAGCAATCCGGGCAGGGACTGGGTACCACCGCATTAGAACTTTGTAGTTTGTTTCTAGGGCTACAACAACTCGAGAGGCCGATTTGGTGGTGGTCCAGTCCTTGGCATCTAGGTGGAGGCCTAAGTCTCTTTCCCACTTAACTGCATAATGAAGAGATATGTGGGGTGGTGGCACTGGGCAAATTTTTTATGCACATTCTTTTACTTTCAACTGAATGTTGGTTGTCCAAAGTGACATGTCAGCTAAAAGGCAGGAGGTAAACCTACACTTCTAGGGTGACATCCAATGAGGACATGAAGTAAACTTGTGTTCCTTGCAATTATCCAAAATGAACACACATTTACTTAAGTCTATGAATGTATAAATCACCCCCTTCCAGTAGCTAAAAGGATGTTCAAATTATATGCGTGTATCCCAGCACCCTCCATCAGTTTTATGAAGTTTGCATTGAGTTATTGTACATATTGCATTTGACACATGCTGTTGTGAGTGACTTGTCTGTGACAGTGCCTGTGAATTGCAAAGTTAACGGTGCAGCTGTCAACCACCCTCTGTGCCTCTGCGAAGATCTAAACATGACATGTCTGTCCTACTTGAATCATTGCGTTGGGCATACTGTGCTAGTCTCAGACATCCTTGGATGTATAACGGATTCAGGAAAACAAAATACGTTACCATATTAAAATAACTATCTTATCAGCTACAGATTTTCTAAAAAGTACAAGTTTGAAGAAACAAATTTTTTTTAAGAGCATTTAAAATTACTTAAAAGGCTTAATGTATTGAATAATGATTACACATTTTACAGGGTGGTACTGTGGGTGCATAAATGGTAGTAAGGGTTGCCATATCCTAATCACTAGAACATGTATATAAGAAAAAAAAAACATGGACTTTTTAGGCATCAATCATAAAAATCTAAAAAGTTTATTTATTACAAAATTTCATATATATTCATAAAAACACATAAAATACATAGTTTGTCAGACTACTATTATTAGTGTATGACCAATCCAATTCTACCAACTGGTCAAGGGCCAGCTGGTGAGCCAGAACCCTAGCCCCAGCAGAATTTGCATAGGTCAGCGGGATATGTTTGAGCAAAACATGTTTCGCGTTGACTTGCTTCCTCAGGAGCTTATTTATTATTTCTTAGACATCTACAAGTTTGATGAGGGCACAGGATAAAAATCGTTAAAATAGGCAGTAGAGCATAAGGTATTGCTGTCAGCTATAACAATTCCAAGTTATTAGATAGACATCTTAGCAGAAGCTGGTGAGATCATGATTGGGGTAACCAAAAAGGAAGATATTTACTTAAGTTATAGTGGTATGGACAATGGGATGCACCAATATTCTGCTGGAGGATGAAGGTAGCTAAATCAAGGGTCACACATATGAGTGTCACTAAGTTATAGCAAGACTCTCCATTGGTACATGTATCGCAGATGTCTCTGAGGAACGATCTGTCCCAACTCTGGAGCAGGATGGGTCAAACTGTGGTGTCTGGCATACTGCTTATTGCCATCTGAAAAGTGATCTGTAGTAAAATGTTTTTCAGAGGGCGGTATAGCAACAGCTGACAGGTGTTTAGGAGGTGCTACTGCTGGACTGCACTGCAAGCCAATCGTTTGGCTTGCAGTTGCTTTGTGGCCCCATTGAACTCATTGAACGAGTTTGACAGGTGGTGTCGCCTGTCAAACTCTGCACTCCAAGTTAAAAATACCACAGGCGCAAAGCAAAACATTGTGGCCACAGCTTGTGTACAGCCCTGTTGAATGTGGGTGGCATTGCGGATATCCTGAATAATGTGCATATGACAACAAACAGTGGAATCTTCACATACACATATAAATAAATCATAAAAAATTTAAGGTAGTTCAAAAATGTGAAATATTGTGATAAACCAAATGTGGTGTACTAATCCAAATAAATAAATGCACATAGCTATACTGTAGCTAACAAGTGTCCCAGTGCTACAATTTCAATAAAGTGCTCAGTTCTTCTTTCATGTGAACAATGGATAACTGTGCTTCCACCCGTCACCTCAGAACTCTCACCTCACTTCCATACAATGAAAGCCTTCCACCATGGATCTGGTTATCCTTCCTTAGGACATCCACCTATGTTTCCTCTGTGTTGGCTAGAGAGTCTGCACCCTTCAGTCTGCAGGATCTCCTCAGTTTCTCATATATATATATGTCAGAATAGAATAGACAATATGCCTCCCATAGTGTAAAAACATTTAAACGTTATGATTTATTAACCACTTGCCACCCGCCCTATTGTAAAAAGACGTCGGCAAAGTGGTTGTAAAATCCTGACCGGACGTCATAGGACATCCTCAGAATTCTGAGCCTCTGCACGCCCCCGGGGGCGCGCATCGCGGCGATCGTTGTTGCGTTGTGTCAGTCTGACACCCCACAACTACGATCTTGGTAAAGAGTCTCCGACTGAGACTCTTTACCACGTAATCAGCCATGTCCAATCACGGCTGATCACAGTGTAAATAGGAAGAGCCGGTGCCCTACGCGTTACGCCACGCCACGTGACTTCCTCGGGGGCACCTGTTTTATAAAAATAAAAAAACGGTGATACAATACAAGCAAAAGAAAGCTTTTTTTGTAGAAAGTAAGAAATATATATATTTTTTTTTAAATATTAAATTTTTTTCGTTTTTAATTGCAAAAAAAAAAAAAAACTGTGGTGATTAAATACCACTAAAAGACAGCTCTATTTGTGTGAAAAAAATGTATACATTTTTTTTGGATAGAGCATAGCATAACC
>CM053028.1:105819766-106079766 GCA_028564925.1 Lithobates sylvaticus | reverse complement strand
CAAAATCAGTCGGAAAAAATCTGACGGATTTTGTGGTCGGAATGTCCGACCGTGTGTATGGGGCATTAGGGTTGACAGGGAATTTGGCAGCGGGTGATTTGTTGGGTGAATGGCTGGTGTTAGTACTTTAATCATCCCAACACCATGCTTGATATGGTGTCAGGATGATCAAATCACATTATTTCTATTACTACATTGTAATATATAATGAAGTAGTTCAACTCGCCATAATATAGAATCAGTGGGAACCCTGAGCTTGTTACCTGCCACCAGATGCAGTGTGTCCAAATCAAAAACATGTAGCAGATTACATATTGGCCTAAATTGAAGAATTAACTAGATTATTTCTATTTTTTTATTGGATGTGTTTTGTAGCAGAAAGTAAAAAATATAGTTATTTTTCAAAATTGTCGCTCTTTTTTTGTTTATAGTGCAAAAAATAAAAACTGCTGAGGTGATCAAATACCAAAAGAAAGCTCTATTTGTGGGAAAAAAGGACATCAATTATATATTTGGGTACATCGTCACACGACCGCACAATTATCAGTTAAAATAACACGGTGCCATATTGCAAAAAAATGGCCTGGTCATGAGGGGGTAAATCTTCCAGAGGGCAAGTGGATAACAAGGACAGTTTCTTTAATGGACTGTCTATAACATGGACTTTCTCTGTACATCAGGGACTGTCCTTACCAAACAGGGATTAGAACTATGATAGACAGAACTACACTTGGTAGAGGGACAGAAGACAATAAAAGAAGGACAGAGGTGTTTGTTTATAAATCAGGGACTGTCACTATTAAAAAGGGAGATGCCATCCACAGTAGTGGATGAAGGAGAGGGACTGGTCTCCAGGTCAGGGACTGTACTCTGTGTACAGTGACATGCTGTGGGGAGGGGTCTCTCAGCCAAAGCCGATCCGCCCTATACGCTCACTACGCAAGCTGCGTAGGGCCCCGCAAATTACTCGAGGCCCCGCCTCCCCCTCGTGTCATAGAGTGTCAATTAATGTTTACAACATCCAGTGGCGGAACTTCAGGGGTCGCTGCAGTCACATTTGCGACTGGGACCTTCCATTATACTGCTGTGGGGGGGGGGGCAAGACCCAGCATCCCCTCATCACCTCTGGCTGGCCGTTTAGACTGCAGTGGGGAGAGGTGGGAGGAGGTGGAAGGCGGCGATCGGCAGCTCTATGGTGCCTGTGTGGGCGGTGGGATCTCCCTGGGGCTTGTAGTACTCTCTCTCGTGTCAGTGTATACAGTGGAGAGGAGAAGGGAGAGCCCTCTGACCCGGGCAGGTATCAGTTTTACTTTCACTCTTTCTCACTGTTGCTGATACCCGGGTCAGAGGCCCCTCTCCTCTCAGCTGTATACATTCGGAGATAGAACTACTAACCCCAGGGAGATCCCCCTTGCCTGTGGACACCACAGAGCTGCCTCCCACCTCCACTAGCCAGGTACAGGGGAACCTCTGCAAAGGGGGGAGTTAGCTGTTTGGGGACCCTAATGTAAGAGGGGGGGCTTTCTGGGGACACTAATGCAAGGACGGACCCTCTGGGGACACTGATGTAAGAGGGGGCCTCTGGGGACACTAATGTAAGAGGGGGGGCTCTCTGGGGACACTAATATAAGGACGAGGCCCTCTGGGGACACTGATGTAAGAGGGGGCCCTCTGGGGACACTAATGTAAGAGAGGGGGCTCTCTGGGGACCCTGTGTAAGGAGAGGCTCTCTGGGGAGCCTGTGTAAGGAGGGGCTCTCTGGGACACTAATGTAAGGGGAGGCTCTCTTGGGACCCTGGTGTAAGGGGGGGAGGGGAGGCTCTCTGGGGACCCTGGTGTAAGGGGGGTTCTCTGAGGACCCTGCTGTAAGGAGGGGCTCTCTTCGCACCCCGTGTAAGGGGAGGCTCTCTGGGGACCCTGGTGTAAGGGGAGGCTCTCCGGGGACCCTGATGTATGGGGGGCTCTCTGGAGACCCTGATGTAGGGGGAGACTCTCTGGGGACCCTGATGCAAGTAAGGAGGCTCTCTGGGGACCCTGATGTAAGAAGAGGCTCTTTGAGTACACTGATGTAAGGGGGGCTCTCTGGGGACCCTCATGTAAGGAGGGGCTCTCTGGGGATCCCGATATAAGGGGGGGGCTCACTGGGGACCCTCATGTAAGGAGGGTCTCTCTGGGGATCCCGATATAAGGGGGGGCTCACTGGGGACCCTCATGTAAGAAGGGGCTCTCTGGGGCCCTGATGTAAGGGGAGGCTCTCTGGGGACCCTGATGTAAGGGGAGGCTCTCTGGGGACCCTAATGTAGGGGAAGGCTCTCTGGGGACCCTAATGTAGGGGGAGACTCTCTGAGGAAACTGATTTAAGGGGGGCTCTCTGGGACCCTGATGTAAGAGGAGGCTCTCTGGGGACCCTAATGTAGGGGGAGGCTCTCTGGGGACCCTGATGTAGAGGGAGACTCTCTGAGGACACTGTTTTAAGGGGGGCTCTCTGGGAACCCTGATGTAAGTGTCAGGTGTGACTGGCAATGGCAAATGGTTTACATAGCTCACGGCATCACAGGTCAGGTAGAGGACCCCTTAGCAGAATTTTGCTTAGGGCCCCAGGGAGGTCAGGATCGGCACTGCTCTCAGCACACAGCCAGTGTTGTCCCATGTCTCAGTGTAGCACACACACAGGCAGTAGACATGTACAAACACATTGACAGCTGTACATCCCCCCTTCCTCCCGAGCACTCGTTCATGGTCCCCTCAGTGATTTATGATTCTTCTAGCACGGCTACCATGGAGCATTCCAAGCGGCCAGGTTAGGGAGGGGGGAGGTGAAGAAAGTGACCGACAAGGAGGCATAGGCTCATCCATTCAACAGGCAGCTCTATAGAACTAAAACTCCCTCTGACAATCCAATGTGCCCCGGCGGTTCTCCTTATGGTGTGGGCAGAGGCCGGCGGATCCCCTCCTACTAGAATAACACTCACTGTGCTATTACACTGATTGGGAACATCTGTGGGGCTGGCTGCTCCATGCTGTGAAGGGTCAGATGCATGGTAGAGATCCCCGTGGAGATTGGAAGTGAAGTAGCAGAGACTCCAGCCCGGTTCTTTGGGATGCTATGAGTGGGGCCCCCCACTGACACCTGGCCCAGATGCAGTGTCACTTGACAGAAGATAGATGAGGTGGGTGGTCATCCAGCATGGTGGAGAGCACTAGGCGTGGAGGATGAGGAAGTTAACCCCTCCTCCGCTTTGTAGAGCTGAGCAGGGAGTCGCAGCCATGATGTCACTGGTTGCTAGACGCCTGGTGGCCAGTAAAGTATCAGTTGGAGGTGGAGGCGGAGTGAGCATTAGCGTTACAGCGGGGTTTGCTCACTCAGTATCATTCCGGGACACTGTATTGTCCCGGAATGAAGGTGCCCGTGACCCGGTACAGACTTGCTAATTGCGGAACTATCATGGGCCCTCCGGGGCACGTGGGCACCCTAGATGGGACTGTCTCAGTGGGCAGGATTCTGTGCTCAGCGAGCAGGATTATGACAACGCTGCATTTACAGTCTGCCAGATCTAGGTCTGAACCCAGGGCCTCTGTTGTGTCTGGTGGTTCTTCTTATTGGGCCACCTGATGCATTAGACAACTACATGCCTGATATCATGGTCAATCTTCGTAGACATCCTTTTTCTTGAAGAATTCCAAACTCCTTGCTCCTCCCCTGAACTTCCTATTTAAGCCATGCCTCTTCATTTCCTGTGTAGCTGGGTGCTCTGCCAACTATGTGTGCCTGTGCCACTCTCCCTCACCCCCTCACCACTGTGTTGCCAGCTAGAGGAGCAGGCTGTGTGCCTCCTATGCCCGTTCCTATTACCCCCTCTGCTGTGTTGCTGAAGCAGGCTGTGTGTGTCTCTCCACCCATTTCCTTCCTTCTCCCCCAACCAACCACCCACTGCCATGCTGCTGACAGAGCAGATGTGACCAGGAGGCACAACAGGCTGTGCAGGATCTGCTTACCTATTTCTTCTCCTGGAGGATGCATTCAAAAGGAATCAGGGGAAATTTAGTCTTTGAAGCACGGAGCCTTAGAGGTCGATGGACTGCAAATTACAATCCCACATTCCATACAACAGAAAGCGAGCAGTGATTTCCTTGGGCAATTAAGATGAGGATCAGGGTCTTTGCACCAGGGGACCAGCACTTTACACATTGGTGTCTTGTGTGCTGGGAACCACAGAGTACAGGCATGTGTGCATAGAGACTGAGGACTACAGGAAACAGTCTGTCAGGACTGGGATCTGAACCCATAACAGGTCCTGTCTGAACCCTTGAATAATCTTGTCTTGTACCTTCTTAATGGTGAACCTTGAACTCCCAGCTCCTCCCATAAACTTACTATTTAAGCCATGCCCTTGCAATTTCTGTTTGCCAGATTATTGTGCTCTCTTCAGCTGATATCTTGCTTCTTTGCATACCTGCAGCTGTCTTTATCCTCACTTCCACTCTACTGACTTGTGGCTTGTTCCCAACCAGCAATTATTTGTTACCAACCTTTGGCTTATTTGCTGACTATGCTTCTGCTCCTGGTAAGGCAATCCTGATGACTGCAACATGGTAATAATAAACAATAAATTTAATCTCCACCATCAGGAACTCTGGTGAATACTGGTTAGTGCTTAGACCCTGCACCACAGGTGAGCTTGTATCATTGGACAGGGTGACCTGCTTTTGTACTTATCCAGTTGGCAGGTGAGAGCCTCTCGTGCTATTGCTACTGGTCTCTGGGCCTGGCCCCCCGACTGTGCCAAAGTGTCTTGCTAGTCGGGACCAGAGTGGTACCAATCTTCTACCTGTGTGTGTGGACCAGAGAGCTGTATCTGAGCCTGAGAGGGGTTGTTCATGAGGACTGAGTTACAGAGGGCCAGGTTCCTAAAGAGAGAACAGACCACCAAGCATCTAGGCCAAGATTTTCTGTGTACCAGGATTGGTAAGCGGATTCAGCTGCACTTATTCAATCACCACTATCGGTTCAGTAAAATAGTAGGCTGTCCTATTTGCCTAGCAGCCCAAAGTTGGCCACTGCATGAAGGGATGTTAACTAAGTGCATCACCATACAGACCAAGTCCCAATGATAACTGGCTTAATTTTGCAAATTAGGTGCCAGGTACTATACAAAAAATGCCCAGGAGTACCCCACTCAGGAAGACCTAAATATATCAACATCCAGGGGTATACTGTATATACCAAGTGCACTCTGGGACACTTTGTTTATATCAATTGTTGCAAAGAGTTACTGTAAGAATTTCCATTGCCACTTATAGTTTTCACTGTTTATGTGGTTCTTTATCAATGCTGTGCATATCAGATTGACTTGGTTTAGTATTATTGAGGTCTAAGTTACTGCCATATCATAGCCTAGAAATTACATCAGTTTTTTTCCTACATTATAACGGATTCTTCACCTGTTCATTAATGTTGGTGCATTGCCCCTTTACTTTGACTTTTTTACAATATACTTACTTTCTTTTACAATCTAATAGCCAGTGTTTATTGCCTATATGTCAATAATGTTGGGTAGTTTTATACTACCTAAGGTATACCTAGGCATATCTAATAGCCAATATGAGTTTTTGCAGCACGTTATCATATATAACCAGGTGTGTCAAAGGGGGTGAAGAGCTTCACAGAGTCATGGCAGAGAACATAGAACCCTTCATATCAAACCGCTCCTTCAGTGTAAGTGATACATGTGGTGGCTCATCCAGGATACATCTTACCTAGAAGCAAGCCAGCAAGACAATAAGCTAGGGACAGCCAACATGGACCCTGCTGCTGCAACCCAGTGGTTACCAATTCACATAGGGGGGGCCGGGATCTGGGGGTCCCCTTGTTAAAGGGGGCTTCCAGATTCCGATAAGCCCCCCGCCCACAGACCCCCACAACCACTGGGCAAGGGTTGTGGGGATGAGGCCCTTGTCCCCATTAACATGGGAACAAGATGCTTTGGGGACGCCAAAGCACCCTCCCCATGTTGAGGGCATGTGGCCTGGAATGGTTTAGGAGGGGGGGGCGCTTTCTTGTCCCCACCTCTTTTCTTGCAGCCTGCCAGGTTGCATTCTCAGATAAGGGTCTGGTATGGATTTGGGGGGACCCCTTCACCATTTTTTTTATTTTGGCGCATGGTTCCCCTTAAAATCCAGCCGTGATCAGTTTTAAATTACTTTTTTTCCTTTAGAAATGTCATTTTACTGTGGTATTGTTCTAAACACGGAAAAAACTGCACCACTTTACAGGCATACTATAGACACCCCCACGCACGACATTTAAAGGAATATTTCATTTTTATTGTTTCATTTTAAGCATTATTACAATCACTGCTCCTGAAAAAACTTCAGTTTGTAAAACGTTTTTTGCATTGATACATGTCCCCTGGGGCAGGACCCAGATCCCCAAACACTTCTTACGACAATAACTTGCATATAAGCCTTTAAAATTAGCACTTTTGATTTTTCATGTTCGTGTCCCATAGACTTTAACCACTTCAGCCCCGGACCAATTGGCAGCCAAAGGACCAGGCCCCTTTTTGCGATTCGGCACTGCGTCGCTTTAACTGACAATTGCGCGGTCGTGCGACGTGGCTCCCAAACAAAATTGGCGTCCTTTTTTTCCCACAAATAGAGCTTTCTTTTGGTGGTATTTGATCGCCCCTGCGGTTTTTATTTTTTGCGCTATAAGCAAAAATAGAGCGACAATTTTGAAAAAAATTCAATATTTTTTACTTTTTGCTATAATAAATATCCCCAAAAAATATATAAAAAAACATTTTTTTTCCTCAGTTTCAGCCGATACGTATTCTTCTACATATTTTTGGTAAAAAAAATCGCAATTAGCGATTATTGATTGGTTTGCGCAAAAGTTATAGCGTTTACAAAATAGGGGATAGTTTTATAGCATTTTTATTAATATCTTTTTTTTTTTACTAGTAATGGCGGCGATCAGCGATTTTTATTGTGACTGCGACATTATGGCGGACACATCGGACATTTTTGACACATTTTTGGGACATTTGTCATTTATACAGAAATCAGTGCTATTTAAATAGCACTGATTCCTATGTAAATGACAGTTGTAGTGAAGGGGTTAACCACTAGGGGGCGGGGAGGAGTCAGTGTGACGTGTGTTTGTTTTTGTACAGTAGGGGGGCGTGGCTGTACGTCTGACGTCATTGATCGGCGTTCCCGATGACAGGGAACCGCCGATCACTGACAGTCAGTGTAGGAAGCGCGGGGAGAGGTTTGTTTACACAAACCTCTCCCCGTTCTTCGGCTCCGTAACCCGATCGCGGGACACCAGCGGCGATCGGGTCCGCTGGTCCCACGGCCGGGGTCACGGAGCTCCCGACCGGGTCGCGAGCGCGCCGCTGGCGGCGCGCGCGCGACCCACAGGCAGGCACATGCACGATCACGTACAGGTACGTGATTTTGCCTGCCCGTGCCATTTTGCCGACGTATATCGGCGTTGGGCGGTCGGGAAGCGGTTAACGGTGTTCGTCCAAATTATTTGCCCGTTCGCAAGTTCTGGTGCGAACCGAACCGGAGGATGTTCTGCTCATCCTTATCTATTAGGCTTTTGATCTTCTTCTGTCTTTCAGAGTGAAATATAATGACCCCTAGATGTAAACAGCTGCAGCCATAAAACTACCACCTAGGTTGACCATTTCCCATGGATACCCCCTCGAGTCTAATTAACATCAATAAATACTTCTTCTATGGTCCTTTATCATCCTTGAGTATTTGGCTTGGACAACTCAACAATTATCAACTGAATTCTGGCCTGGTCAGTATGTCAATATTGTAATGTATGTGTACATATATATAATCATATAATATCCTACATAAATCGGCCAACATATTACAACAGGTAGTATGTGCAGGGATAGGGGTATGGAGTATACAGCGGTGGATAGTATGTGCAGGAGAAGTGTGTGAAGTATATGGTGGTGGATAGTATGTGCTCGGAGAGGAGTGCAGACTGTATGGCTTAAGTCCACGCCCCACACTATATAAGGCTGCCTGCACGTCGGCCCTGTGTAGCGTGTTGCTGGCGTTGACCAAGAGTGTAATTTCATTTAGATTGAGCAGGCAGGCGATTCAGTTAGCTGCAGTGTATTTAATATATATATATATATATATATATATATATATATATATATATATATATATATATATATATATACAGTCAGTCTTGTGTATGTGTGTATATATATATATATATATATATATATATATATATATATATATATATATATATATATATATATATATATATATATATATATATATCCACTGTATCCAGTTTAGCTAGATCTGACTGGAGTCCATTTCTGGTGTACTGTTTCTAATATACTTCAGGCAGGCAGGTGATTCAGCTAGCTGCAGTGCATAAAATATATACAGTGCCTTGCGTAGGTATTCGGCCCCCTTGAACTTTTCAACCTTTTGCCACATTTCAGGCTTCAAACATAAAGATATAAAATTTTAATTTTTTGTGAAGAATCACCAACAAGTGGGACACAATTGTGAAGTGGAACGAAATCTATTGGATATTTTAAACTTTTTTAGCAAATAAAAAACTGAAAAGTGGTGCGTGCAAAAATATTTGGCCCCTTTACTTTCAGTGCAGCAAACTCACTCCAGAAGTTCAGCGAGGATCTCTGAATGATCCAATGTTGTCCTAAATGACTGATGGTGATAAATAGAATCCACCTGTGTGTAATCAAGTCTCTGTATAAATGCACCTGCTCTGTGATAGTCTCAGGGTTCTGTTGAAAGCGCAGAGAGCATCATGAAGACCAAGGAACACACCAGGCAGGTCCGTAATACTGTTGTGGAAAAGTTTAAAGCCGGATTTGGATACAAAAAGATTTCCCAAGCTTTAAACAGCCCAAGGAGCACTGTGCAAGCGATCATTTTGAAATGGAAGGAGTATCAGACCACTGCAAATCTACAAAGACCTGGCTGTCTCTCTAAACTTTCAGCTCAGACAAGGAGAAGACTGATCAGAGATGCAGCCAAGAGGCCCATGATCACTCTGTATGAACTGCAGAGAACTACAGCTGAGGTGGGAGAGTCTGTCCATAGGACAACAATCAGTCATACACTGCACAAATCTGGCCTTTATGGAAGAGTGGCAAGAAGAAAGCCATTTCTCAAAGATATCCATAAAAAGTCTCGTCTAAAGTTTGCCACAAGCCACTTAGGAGACACACCAAACATGTGGAAGAAGGTGCTCTGGTCCGATGAAACCAAAATCGAACTTTTTGGCCACAATGCAAAACGATATGTTTGGCGTAAAAGCAACACACTCATCACCCTCAACACACCATCCCCACTGTCAAACATGGTGGTGGCAGCATCATGGTTTGGGCCTGCTTTTCTTCAGCAGGGACAGGGAAGATGGTTAAAATTGAGGGGAAGATGGATGCAGCCAATACAGGACCATTCTGGATGAAAACCTGTTGGAGTCTGCAAAAGACCTGAAAGTGGGACGGAGATTTATCTTCCAACAAGACAATGATCCCAAACATACAGCAAAATCTGCAAAGGAATGGTTTACAAATAAACGTATCCAGGTGTTAGAATGGCCAAGTCAAAGTCCAGACCTGAATCCAATCGAGAATCTGTGGAAAGAGCTGAAAACTGCTGTTCACAAACGCTCTCCATCCAACCTCACTGAGCTCGAGCTTTTTTGCAAGGAAGAATGGGCAAGAATTTCAGTCTCTCGATGTGCAAAACTGATAGAGACATACCCGAAGCGACTTGCAGCTGTAATCGCAGCAAAAGGTGGCTCTACAAAGTATTAACGCAAGGGGGCCAAATAATTTTGCACGCCCCACTTTTCATTTTTTTATTAGTTAAAAAAGTTTCAACAATCCAATAGATTTCGTTCCACTTCACAATTGTGTCCCACTTGTTGGTGATTCTTCACAAAAAATTAAAATTTTATATCTTTATGTTTGAAGCCTGAAATGTGGCAAAAGGTTGAAAAGTTCAAGGGGGCCGAATACATTTTCGCAAGGCACTGTATATAGTCGCCTACATATATATATCCACTGAATTCTAGTCTAGCCAAGCCAATCTGACTACAGGCCATTCCTGGTGTACGGTTTCAAATATACTTTCAGGTAGGTGATTCAGTGAGCTGCAGTGCATAATATATATATATATATATACAGTCTCCTATATATATATCCACTGCATTCTAGTCTAGCCAAGCCTATATCTGACTGCAGGCCATTCCTGGTGTAAGTTTTCAAATACACTTTCAGGCAGGTGATTCAGTGATCTGCAGTGCATTAAATAGTCACATTCTTTACAGATTCTGACAGAGAGCAGGGGGGGGGGGAAGATCCCCCACCGCCTGTGACATCGGGGAGGTGTGGGGGCCAGTGGATTTGTAACGTGTTGAATATGAGTGTAACATGTAACATGTTACAAAAGGTGAACATCTCCTTTAACCTAAAATAAAGACCCTACCAAGAAAAAATTATAGACACTATACCCCTAAAATAAAGAAAAACCTCAAAATGCCACCCCCTGAAACAAAAAAAACATTTCATGGGAAGCCTTGCAGAAAAAAAATGTTTGTTATGAACAGGACAAAAGGTGAAAGCAATCAATGACCTCATAGAAACACTGAAATGTAGAAAAGTGACGGCAGAAAAAAGGCAGAGTAGTCCATCGAGTCTCCTTTTTTTTTTTGTTTTTTTTGTGTTTGTTTTATTAAGGGTATTTATGTTTTTGTTTGTCCCAAGCCTGTTTGAAGCCATTTACTGTACTCACTACCTCTGCTGGAAGTTTATTCCAAGCATCAACCAACTTTCCTCCAGTTATTTTAAGGTCAGGTCCTTAAATCAACTGCAAAATAAAATTAAAACCTATTAATTTAAGAATTTTAAAAAACAGTTAATGTAACTAGCCCCTTTGGTTGTGGTCCCCCCACTTTTATAGTGAGGAGACGGGCTTATCCAGACAGTCCCTTGGTTCTTCTAAACTAGATAGCTATAGTTTAAAATTAAAATATGGGAAAATACTGCGCCAAACCTAATTAATTTAAGCTGCTAGCACAACAATTAGACACAATTGTATAAGAAATGAAGAGTGGATAGTGCAGCGCTATAAGAACAAATGTCCCTGCTTCACATAGAGCAACGCAGGGAATGTGAACTTACGAGCAAGCAATGCGTGGCAGAAATAATTACAGTAAAACACTCTTTATGTGAGTGTGATATTAGAGCATATCAAATGACATGACTAATATTGATCTCAATGGACTAACCAGCGTAATGTGCTTATGTTAAAGCTGATAGTAAAAATAGGTATGTGTATTTAATACAACCAAAAAGATGTGACTCATTATGTATAATATACAAAGGGATTTTCTCAGATTTAGATATCAGGAGAACCTGTGATGGTCTCCCATAAAGAAAAAGGAGAAAATTTACATTTTAAATGCAAACGTGATTAAAGTGTATGCGATTCACAAAAAATCGCATGAGCGCAAACATATATTGATTGTGTTATTCTTAATGTGAAAAAAATAAAATAAATAAATATACGTACATTAATACTTGTATAAACAAAAAACTATACAATATAAAGCATCATCCATGTGAACTCTATTGTGCTAAATCATATACAATAAAACGTAAAATGTCCAAAAGAAGTTAGTAGAACCACTCTGGACGGTGTTTCATGCAGCAATCCTACGGAATTGCTATAAGTGTTCCTTAGGATCAAAATTAATTTTTTTTTTAAAGCATTATGTGAATAGAAATTAATAAGAAGTGATGTCCATCTCTACAATTTAGCCCACGAAATCTTAAATGATGGATGTATAACTATGTTGATAGAGTCACAAGAAGAATGGTGTTGGCAACACCTGAAGTTTCTAGATATTCATGAACTCAGACCGACTTGATTGTTTCTAGAAAAATTCTTCCAATAAACGCATACAATGGTAATAATAGAGGTACTCTTACCAGAGCAGGTGGACTCACAAACCTTTCAGTGGTGAGTCAATCGTGCGTGGACCGGAATCACCAGATTTGCAGGGGCTATATCACAGCTGTATTGTTTGGTTGTATTAAATACACATACCTATTTTTACTATCAGCTTTAACATAAGCACATTACTCTGGTTAGTCCATTGAGATCAAAATTAGTCATGTCACTTGATATGCTCTAATATCACACTCACATAAGGAGTGGTTCACTGCAATTATTTCTGACAAGCATTGCTTGCTCGTGGGTTCACATTTCCTGCGTTGCTCTATGTGAAGCAGGGACATTTGTTCTTATAGCGCTGCACTATCCACTCTAGTTTAAAATGCAATGCATTGCATTATGGGTTAAAAAAATCACGCCCCCCCCCCCCCAACACTCTGACTAGCGCTCTCTGCCATTGGCTGAAAATGCTGATCGAGAGTTGGTCGGCTGGGATGAGTGCCTTACACATGGCCGAATGTTTTATAGAACCGGCTGATGTCAGTCAGCATTCGGTCCATGTGTATGGGGCTTAACTAACAAAATTTTGTTAGCAGATTAGATATTGACCTAGGAATAGAGGCTACCGTATCAATCAGTGTATCTTGGACTAGCTTTATTCCGCACATAATGTAGCATAAACATAGTACTTTTATTTCTAAACTCTATTATTTTATTATAATGCTCCCAAAACTAAACCTTAATTACACACTCAGAACTTTAGACCATTCAGAGTAAGAATACATAATGTAAACTCTCTAAATGTGATTTTCTATCCATTTATAGCTGAACTCCAGGCATAGTTTCATAGTTTCATAGTTAGTAAGGTTGAATAAAGACATAAGTCCATCCAGTTCAACCTGAGTGAGTGTCTACAATTGTCCCCATCCCTGTACATCACACACTCACATTGGTCCCTACCCTCAAGGAGCCCACAATCCAAGGTCCCCATTCATATACTACGGCCAATTTTTTGACAGAAGCCAATTAACCTACCTGCATGTCTTTGGATTGTGGGAGGAAACCGGAGTACCCGGAGGAAACCCACGCAGGCACAGGGAGAACATGCAAACTCCAGGCAGGAAGTGTCATGGTTGGGATTTGAACCAGTGACACTTCTTACTGCTAGGTGAGAGTGCTAACCACTACACCACTGTGCCGCATGATCCTAACTGCATACTTACATTGGTCCGGCATGGACCAATGTAAGTATGCTAATCTCATACCTGAGAGCCGCTGGGAAGGCTGACAATGACTGTAGCAGTCAGCACTACTACAGTTATCACTCCAATCTTCCAGGTCCTGTGCTGAGCGGTTGTCCCACTGCACCCTGACGACAGAGGGTTAATCACTCTACATTGCCACCCTTGTGCAGGCTAACAATTGCTGTAGTAGTTGGTGCCCCCTGAGCACTGCAGACATTCACAGAACATCTTGTCTTTTTCTAATTAATGCAAGGCATTCTCTGATTGGAGAAAGTGAAGAGGAGGGACAGTGATATCAGGATCTTCACCTCATCCAATCTTTGAAATCCTTGTATGCACTGAAAATAAAGAAAAGTATGTTGTGAATGGTGGCAGTGCTGATTGATATCCGACTACTACAGAGTAGGGATGAGCTTCAAGTTCGAGTCGAACTCATGTTCGAGTCGAACTCATGTTCGACTCAAACATTGCCTGTTCGTCTGTTCAGCGAAAATTCGAAAAGCCGCGAGCACCCTGTAAAAGTCTATGGGAGAAATCTCAAGTGCTAATTTTAAAAGCCTATATGCAGTTATTGTCATAAAAAGTGTTTTGGGACCATCTCTTTTCCTGCGGCCTGCCAGGTTGCGTGGTCGGATAAGGGTCTGGTATGGATTTTGAGGGGGACCCTACGCCATTTTTTTTTTTGGCCGGGGTTCCCTTTAAAATCCATCCCAGACCTGAAGGGTCTGGTATGGATATTTAGGGAGACCCCTATGTCATTTTTTTTTATTTGAAGCAGGGTTCCCCTTAATATCCATAGCAGACCTTAAGGGCCTGGTATGGATATAGGGGGACCCCTACGTCATTTGTTTTTTATTTGAAGCGGGGTTCCCCTTAATATCCATAGCAGACCTTAAGGGCCTGGTAATTGAATTTGGGGGGAATCCCCACGTTTTTTTTTTTTTTTTTATCAATGACTTTTAATAAATGACTGTTCTCTGTGTTACGGGAGCCGGCAATTCATTAGCCGCGAGTGATTTTAAATAGCTTTTTTTCCTGCAAAAATGACACTTTGTGCCGGGACAGTTCTAAGCACGGGAAACATGCGCCCCTTCACAGGCATACTATACACACCCCCCAGGTACGAAATTTAAAGGAAAATTACACTTTAATTGTTTCACATTAAGCATTATTAAAATCACTGCTCCTGAAAAAACTGAAGTTTTTAAAAAAAAAATTTGCATTGATACATGTCCCCTGGGGCAGGACCCAGGTCCCCAAGCACTTTTTATGACAATAACTTGCATAATAGCCTTTAAAATTAGCACTTTTGATTTTGAACGTTCGAGTCCCATAGACTTTAATAGGGTTCTAAAGTTCACACGAGCTTTAGGTCTGTTCGCAGGTTCTGGTGCGAACCGAACAGGAGGGTGTTCGGCTTATCCCTACTACAGAGATTGTCACCTTCCATGAGGGTCCCTTGAGTATCACTAATGCATAATTACATCAATCCAAAATGGATAATCGTATGCATGCAATTAAGATCATACCTGGAGTTCAGCTTTTTAAAATAAAAATAAATTACTCAAACCCATTTTTCGAACTGCTCAGATTTAGATCTTCTCTCACTCTCCATTTTCTATTTAGATCTTAATGTTATTGATTATTGTTAGACTATACAGATTAGAGGAACAGCCATTAGCTCCTGGATTAGGTAGGGAGGTTGTCCCAAAAGTCCATTAATGACTATTCTAATTAATTTGCTTCAGTGATTCTTATTCTTCTACTGTATATGGTATTTTTTTATTTTCTATGACCTCTGTTGATGGGCTTTTCAGGTATTCTGACATTTAGTGCTACATTACATTATAGCACAACTTTTTGTAATGAAGTCTAACAACACTGAAATAGCTAACTGCAAGATAACTGAATGGCTTTCTGGGTTTATGCTGCTTACACTTGAATTCCATTTGCACAGTTGGCCTGTAGGGACAAGTACAGAGTAAATTGCCTTGTGCTACCTATGAAAAAAGGATGAAAATTAGGGAAATTCATTTTCTTCTTCTCAGGTATAATGGAAGTCATAATAAACTAGCTGTTATCATATAAATACCATCTGTTCACGGAGTGCTTTTGCTTCAATCTTATGCTGTTTAGCTAGTCAAACATACTGTGAACATAAAAGTGTCCTTATACTAAGAAAAAATGGTGATTGCAGCTAAAACTAGTATTTTTGGTTATTACAAAGACATATTAATAAACAATAAGCAATTCTATGATAGCTAAAATTGTAAAGAAAAGTTAAGCCTAACCAAACCTAAATTAAAAGTTGCAGAACACGAAGTATGCAATAACCCATACTGCACTGACAGTTCCCTAAATCAACACCATCATTGTAATTAATCTCCACAATGAAATGTTTTGATACCCTGGTGCATTGTGAGGCTAGCATAAGGTTAAAAAACATCCGTGCTCTAGTAAAGATTGTCCAGTATCTGTAGGTGCAGTTGAAGACAGTCGGATCTTCTATTTTGTGGTAAATCAGGCTAACAATTGCTGTAGTAGTTGGCACTGCCACCATTCACGGAACATTTTGTCTTTTTTTCAAATTAATACAAGGCATTCTCTAACTGGAGAAGACTAAAGCCCCATACACACGGTCGGATTTTCGCATGGATTCTGTCCGATCGGACAATGTTGTTGAAAAATCAGACCGTGTGTATGCACCATCGGACAGTGTACGTCGGATTGTCCGACGGACAAAGTCCTATCTCCTGCTGGATAGATTTTCCGACAACACGGTCCGATCACACCAAATCCGATCGTGTGTACCGTTGTCCGACGGACAAAGTGCTACGCATGCTCAGATCACATTACAAGACCAAAGCTATTGGCTACTAGCCTCTACGTAGTCCCGTCGTAGGCAACAAACGTCACCACGTTCAGAATGATCGGATTTTCCGACAACTTTGTCCGACCGTGTGTACGCAAAACCAACATCGGACAAAGTATGACGGACATGATCCGACGGACCTGGTCCTCGGATAATCCGAGCGTGTGTATGGGGCTTAAGAGGAGGGGCAGTAATGTCAGGATCTCCACTGCAACCAACTTGAGAAATCCTTATATTCACTGAAAAAAATAAGTGTTTTGTGAATGGTGGCAGTGTTGAGCAACATCCGACTACAACAGTGATTATCACCTGCCTCAGGGGTCCCTCGAGTATAAAAAATGCATATTTTCATAAATCCAAGATGGATCAATGTTGTACTGACTGTTCCCTAAATCAACACCATCATTGCCTTTAATCTCCACAATTAAATGTTTTGATACCCTGGTGCAATGTGAGGCTAACATAAGCCTAAAAACCATCCATGCTCTGGTAAAGATTGTCCAGTATCTGTAGATGCGGTTAAAAATAGTCAGGCCTTCTGTTCTGTGGTAAGCATGTTGGAAGGGTGGGTAGGGTGCTGTGGTAGTTGTCATGTCGTCCATGTTTCCTTCCTTGTTGGGCACCAAGCAAGAGTCACATGAGAGGCCTACCCCAGGGTGGGTTCTTTTGGGCTATGCTAGGCATCTGTAACAGGATCACTTGAATACACATGGGGTACCTTTACTTCTGTGCCATTTCCATCAATGCCCTGGGACTGAGGCTGCCGTGGGAATGCGTGACCTTAAGACGGGCCTCTGCTTTTAGAGATGAACATATACCTTGTACACTTGCACTGTAACTGTTCTCTAGTTAGCTCTCAGGTCCCCGTGACAATGTACACCTTCACTGTAACTTGCATTTATGCATGGATCAGTGGGTCGGACCCAAAGAAAAACCCGCCAAAAAAGCATTTAATCTTACCCTTTCTTTCTGGACAGCACTTAAAGTGGTGTTGCCACCAAAAAAAAAAATTGGCTTAAAAATCATAAAAAAATAAAATAAAAATAATTGGAAAAAAAAAAAATGTTTTACTCACCTCTAAATGCCTGTTGCTAGGGGGTCCCTCGTAGTCTGCCACCTTCAGTGCCCAGCAACTGACGTCACTTCCCCTAGGCGCCGCACAGTCATCTGGGACCTGTCACGTGTTCCAGATAAGTGAGCGTCCAATCGCGGTGCATGGCACCGCTCGTGCATCTCAGTGGGTGCCCAGCTGTGAAGCCACAGCCGGGTGCCCACATTAAGAATGCTGGCGCCACGAGCGGAGCGGAGAACGAGGGGGGGGCCTCGTTCCCTCGCATCGCTGAACCCTGGGACAGGTAAGTGTCCGATTATTAAAAGGCAGCAGCTGCAGTATTTGTAGCTGCTGACTTTAAATTTTTTTTTTGTGGGCCCTCCTCTTTAATTGACTATTTCCAACCATAATTTCCAAAAGCAAAATTTCTATAGTCAGAAAACACAGTATGTCAAACGCACAGGTTAACACAGATGCAAAGAAGCATCTGCGTTTATGGGAGTCAGTCACTTGTATGGTAGGCTGTATGCGGCATGTGTGGCTCCCCAGGCAAGGGAAAGCCCCTGGAAATTATGCAGGCCTATAAAAAGCTCTTTAAAGTCCTATGTGCATGAACCCTAATGGAGTGTGTTGTTGGTGCAAGCACTGCAGATTGTGCACAATTTATACCATATAAACTCCATATGGATTTTATTTAACTATGATTCTTTAAGCCAAGACAAATGTTCAGTCCAATTTTGGCTATTTCTATATTCTCATATCTTCTCTGTACCTGGGTATCCCTCATTCTTAATATACAAAGTTGGGAGGTATGTCAGGGGTCCAGGGCCTGTTTTGGATTGTTAAATATTTGTCTCTGGGGGGGGGGGGGGGCGCATGCATGCAGCTCTCCAAGATGGCCGCTTAAACCCTAAGCTGCACACCGGGCCGGCCAACTCCTGCCAGTTTTAGATCCAGTGTCCCACTCCCTGGCAGCCTCGGGCAAGATGGCAACCGCTACACAGACTACACCACATGGTGTTAGGTTTCCGGATAAAGCTGCTGCTAGTGCATCATGCAGACCTCCCTAGTTGGACCAGATGTCTCTTATGAGTAAAGCCTCTCCTGTCTATAAATCTTCAGCGTCTATAGAATAATCATTCTATTGAACACTGGATGATATCCTTATCTCACAGCAAACACACTGTCCCAGTAGTCTTGCTATTCGAGAGACAGAGTTAAGGGTCCAGTCACACCATAGCATTATGGATCGCCGGCGGAATTAGCGTGATTCTGTTCACGATTTCTGAGTAGCCACAAAATGCAGGATGCGAATCGATTTTGCAGCGATTGTCGCCCAACAAACAAAATCGTGGGATGCCTGTCACCCAAAAGAAGTTCCAGAATTTCTTTGGGCGACAGGCGTCCTGCGATTTTGGTGACCATCGTGGCAAAATTGTGCCGCAATTGGGGTGCCATGAAAAGAAATGGGATTGCAAGAGTTCCTGCATTTTGCAGCAATTCAGGAATCACAGGCAGAATCATGGCAATTACAATGCAGGCAGTGTACACAGTATATAATACAGTGTGTATAGTTTCTAATACACTTCAGGTGGTGTACACAGTAAATAATACAGTGCAGCAGGTGTACAGTTTGTAATACAGTGCAGGCGCTGTACACAGTGTATAATACAGTGTAGTGCAATGTTACAAAAAAAACATGTCCGGAAGGCCACCAAGGAAAGGCAGATGCTCTACAGTCAACATTGGTGGTCATGGACATGGTGCATCCTCTGCAGGTGGCTGTGGGGCAAGCTTGTCCATTTTTTCTGCTGCTAACCGTGTTATTGAGCCACAACATGAAGAGTTAGTGGAGTGGATAATGAAGCCGTCCTCATACTCTGTCACCTAGGCTCAGAGTAGTTTGCCTCCCAACGCAGCTGCTAAAGCGACCTATTCCACCAGCTCCTTGTCCACAGTTACTCCTTCTATAGCCCCACCATCATGCACAGAGGAGTCCCCAGAATTATTACACCACAGTGTCAGTTACATGCTGCTGGAGAATGCGCAGCAATTTGAAGGCTCTGATATTGGTTCCTAGGTTGAGGAAGGGAGTAACGTGAGCCTAGAGAGAGGGGGTGCCACAGAAGAACAAGAAACTGGTAGTCATGTTCCCCCAGCTGCACCATACTGCCAAGTTTTCTCAAGTGACAAGGAGGGAGGGGATGATGATGTCACTGACTCTACTTTGTTGCCTGAGAGAAGAGAGAAGTAAAGTGAGGAGGAGGAGGCACAAAGAGGCAGGATGTCCTCCAGGGGGCAGCTTAAGGGCAGCCACCCTATTGCATCACACTACAGAGCTCCACAGGTGCATGGAGCTGCTGACTCCCCGCTGACTTTGACTTTTTTGACACGTGTACAGTAGATCGCACCCTTGCTGTTTGCAACCTATGTCTGAAGCGGATCAAGCGTGGCCAGAACAGCAGCCACTTTGGCACCACATGTCCAGACTAGAAATATAACAACCTGCCATGCAGTCCATTGGCAACAGCACCTGAAAGACCCACATTATAGAAAAAGGCAGACTTCTCCTTGCTCCTTATCTGGGATCTCAATCCCTACTTTACCTCCATTCCTCTCAAAAACCTGCACTGAGAGGAATGAAGGTATAGCAATAGGTGCCACAAGTATTTGCAGCAAATCTGCTAGCAGTACTTCACCAGTTGATTTCAGCAGGCAAATATCGCTACCCCATGTCTCAGCCATCCACATGCTCAGCGTCTAAATGCTAGCTTGGCCAAATTGCTAGCACTGCAACTGCTGCCTTTTCAGCTAGTAGACTCTGTCCCCTTTCGTGAATTTGTGGAATGTACTGTACAACAGTACCACAGTGGCAGGCTCCAAAATAGCATTTCTTTTCACGTAAGACCATTCCGGCTCTCTACCGTCATGTGGAAGGCAATGTTTGGCCTCGTTGGACAGGGCGGTCAGCAGCAAGGTTCATATTACCGCTGACTCATGGTATAGTAGGCATGGGCAGGGACGTTACCTTTTTTTGATTCACAGGGCACTGGGTAACTCTGCTGGCAGCTGGGAAGGATGCAGTACAGGGTTCAGTGTTGTTGGAGCTTGTTCCGCCACCACGCCTCCAAAAAGCTGGTAGTGATTCTGCCACAGCTCTCTGCTCCACTCCTCCTCTTCTTCTTCCTCTATGGCCTCTTCTGCAGAATTGTCCTCTGAACCAGCAGTGCTCCGTAAGCATTCAAGGGGCTAAGCAAGCAGTCAGGCTAAAAGATGCCATGCGGTGCTACAGTTGGTCTGCCTAGGAGACAGGAGCCACACTGGGGCAGAGATTCTGTCAGCTCTGCAGGGACAGGCTCAGAGGCGGTTGACACCACGCCAGCTTCAGGAATGGTTGTATGCGACAATGGCACTGACCTTCTCTCCACCCTCTGACAGGGACACTTGACCCATGTTTCGTGTTTGGCACACGTCCTGAATTTGGTGGTGCAGCCAGGCTTACAAGATCTCCTGAGGCAGGCCAGAAAAGTCTGTGGTCATTTCCGCTGGTCATACAATGCCCGTGCTTGGCTGGCAGACATTCAAAGGGAATGCAATCTGCCCACAAACCGCCTCTTTTGTGACATAACCACCAGGTGGAACTCAACATTGACAATGCTGCAGCGGCTGCACACACAGCAGGCCATCAATGAGTACCTGTGCGAGTATGGCACCAGGACAGGGTCAGGGGAGCTTGGCTTCTTTTCGCCACGCCAGTGGCTACTGATCAAGGATGCATGCACTGTTCTGTCACCATTTGAGGAGGCCACAAGGATGGTGAGCAGCAACAATGCATGCATCAGTGACACTGTCTAGTCTTCCTGCTGTAGCACAGGCTTCGTGGAATCATGGACAGGGCACTTGAGGCAGAACAGCGGGAGGATGAGGAGGACTTCCTTTCCTCTCAAGGCCCCCAGATAGCATTCCTGCAGGGACGCCAAACACACAAGAAGAAGAGGAGGAGGATTATGTCAGCATGGATGAAGAGGATAACACGCAGCAGCCTTTCAAGGGATGGTTTTCAGTCCCCAGAAACCCAAGGAGTTGTACGTGGCTGGGAGGAGGTAATTACGGATAATGTGATCCTTAGTTAACCAGAGGACTCAGAATCGAATTCCTCTGCAAACTTACGCTGTATGGCCTCCCTGATTCTGCAAAGCCTGTGAAAGGACCTTAGGATTTGTGGTATCAAGGAGAGGGATCATTACTGGCTGGCAACCCTTCTTGATCCACGTTACAAGAGTAAAGTTGAAAAACTCATCCTGCCTTTGCAGAGCGAGCAGGGGATGAAACCTCTTCAGGAGGCCTTGAAGAAAAGTTTGTGTAACGCCTTTCCAGAGCCTAGGAGGTTACCATTTCCTGGTGCTGGACAACGTGTTTCTGAAGCTTCGTTCGGTCAAAACTTGCTTAATGTGAAACAATAAAAGTGTAATATTCCTTTAAATTTCATACCTGGGGGTTGTCCATAGTATGCCTGTAAAGGGGCGCATGTTTCTCGTGTTTAGAACAGTCTGACAGCAAAATTCAATTTCTAAAGGAAAAAAATAATTTAAAACTACTCGCGGCTACAATGAATTGTCGGGTCCGACAAATATACATAACAACAGTTCATTGATAAAAACGGCATGGGGATTTTCCCACAGGGAAACCCCGAACCCCAAAAAAAAAAAATGCATGGCGGTCCCCCTAAATTCCATACCAGGCCCCTCAGGTCTGGTATGGATATTAAGGGGAACCCCGCACCAAAATGTAAGAAAAACTGTCAGGCCGCAGAAAAAGAGTGGGGACGAGAGAGCGCCCCCCCTCCTGAACCGTACCAGGCCACATGCCGTCAACATTGGGAGGGTGCTTTGAGGTAGCCCCTCAAAGCACCTTGTCCCCATGTTGATGGGGAGAAGGGCCTCATCCCTACAACCCTTGCCCTGTGGTTGTGGGGGTCTGCAGGCAGGGGGCTTATCGGACTCTGGAAGCCCCCTTTAACAAGGGGACCCCCAGATCCCGCCCCCCCCGTGTGAAATGGTAATGGGGTACAAATGTACCCCTAACATTTCACAAAAAAAGTGACAAAAAGGTTAAAAAACACAAGAGGCAGTTTTTGACAAGTCCTTTATTAATTTCTTCTTCTTCCATCTTCTTTCTTCTGGTCTTCCTTCGGTGTTCTACTTGTTTCTCCAACTTCTTCTTCTCCATCTTCTTATTCATCTTCTTCTTCCTCTGCTCTTCTCGTCCCGCATCTTGCTCCGGCTTCTTCTCCGCTCCGCCCGCACGATCCTGCAGAACGGGACAACTGGATCCACGCCAGCCACTGTAAGAAGCTGCTCAACTACACCAAAGAATGAGGAGTATATTTTTTATTTAAATTTTAAGTTTAGTGTATTTTAGCAAGGGTAACACTCAAAAGCATCCCAACTTATTGTTTAAAATGCACCTCCAACTGGCAAAAACTGCAAAGAGGACCAACTGCTGGATATGCTCCAACCCCCCACCGAGCCTTGATGCCCTGGCAATGGCAGCAGTACATGCTATATATGATGTCCGTATTGGTATGAGGAAATTCGAAAAAATAGGAAAGACTCCAAGCAGACACTTGTCAATAGACCTTAATGATACATTTCTAGAGGGTAAAATTAGTTATAGTTTTAACATTAGCTCTGGCTTTTGCCTCTCCATCACAAAACCAGTATGGGTATCGGGACAACTAGGTAGCCCACAAGTGTGCTTCAACTTTAGTTTCGGTAGAGGGGATAACTTCATAGGGTCCACCACCTGTAAGGAAGGTATAACAGTTAATCTAACTAACAAAACCCCTGTTTTTTTTTTTTTAATAACACCTCTAGACCAGACTATATTTGTTGGATGGAAGGGTGTGACGTTCAGACAGAGGTAGCTATCCCCTAGTCTATCCTGTTACTACTCAATGCCCTCGAACATCAGCGTGATTCTCCCTGGGCAACTCTGACTGGCCCCTACTACTTCTTATGGGATACCTCTGCTTATAAGGTAATTCCACCTAATGCAAGAGGTTCTTGCGTCCTGGTGAAACTCGTCCCAGCATCTTACATCACAGATGATCGTGAGGATCTGATGGCACGACAGAAGGTAAGAATGGCAGAAAAGTTAAAAGGGAATTGTTCACCAACTCCGACCAGGCCTGGGCATGGTTTTCTGCCTGGAAGGGGTGAGGGGATTGAACTTATGAAATGATTAAACAATTTCTCATCCATTCATTATGGATGGGATATTCAATGAAACCATAGAAGCTGTAAGGGAGATCTCACAGGAACAAAGACAGATCAAGACCCTTCATTTACAGGAAAAGATGGCCCTTGATTATCTGTGTGCATCCAAGGGGGGATTCTGTGAATTCATAGGAAAGGATTGTTGTACCTGGATTGAGGATACCAGTGACAAAGTTCATGCCCATATGGATAAGGCTAGATCCCTGCAAGGCAGAGCTATAGCTAGTGAAGGTTGGAATCCTTTTAAGGGTTTGGGAAACTTGGGGGATTTTCTATTTTCCATCGGATCATGGTTGAAGTAGGGGTATACAGGTCCTTCTCAAAAAATTAGCATATTGTGATAAAGTTCATTATTTTCTGTAATGTACTGATAAACATAGACTTTCATATATTTTAGATTCATTACACACAACTGAAGTAGTTCAGCCTTTTCTTGTTTTAATATTGATGATTTTGGCATACAGCTCATGAAAACCCAAAATTCCTATCTCAAAAAATTAGCATATCATGAAAAGGTTCTCTAAACAAGCTATTAACCTAATCATCTGAATCAACTAATTAACTCTAAACACCTGCAAAAGATTCCTGAGGCTTTTAAAAACTCCCAGCCTGGTTCATTACTCAAAACCGCAATCATGGGTAAGACTGCCGACCTGACTGCTGTCCAGAAGGCCATCATGAAACCCTCAAGCAAGAGGGTAAATTTCTGAACGAATAGGCTGTTCCCAGAGTGCTGTATCAAGGCACCTCAGTGGGAAGTCTGTGGGAAGGAAAAAGTGTGGCAGAAAACGCTGCACAACGAGAAGAGGTGACCGGACCCTGAGGAAGATTGTGGAGAAGGACCGATTCCAGACCTTGGAGGACCTGCGGAACCAGTGGACTGAGTCTGGAGTAGAAACATCCAGAGCCACCGTGAACAGGCGTGTGCAGGAAATGGGCTACAGGTGCCGCATTCCCCAGGTCAAGCCACTTTTGAACCAGAAACAGCGGCAGAAGAGCCTGACCTGGGCTACAGAGAAGCAGCACTGTTGCTCAGTGGTCCAAAGTACTTTTTTCGGATGAAAGCTAATTTTGCATGTCATTCGGAAATCAAGGTGCCAGAGTCTGGAGGAAGACAGAGGGAAATGCCAAAATGCCTGAAGTCCAGTGTCAAGTACCCACAGACAGTGATGGTCTGGGGTGCCATGTCAGCTGGTGTTGGTCCACTGTGTTTTATCAAGGGCAGGGTCAATGCAGCTAGCTATCAGGAGATTTTGGAGCACTTCATGCTTCCATCTGCTGAAAAGCTTATGGAGATGAAGATTTCATTTTTCAGCACGACCTGGCACCTGCTCACAGTGCCAAAGCCACTGGTAAATGGTTTACTGACCATGGTATTACTGTGCTCAATTGGCCTGCCAACTCTCTGACCTGAACCCCATAGAGAATCTGTGGGATATTGGGAAGAGAAAGTTGAGAGACGCAAGACCCAACACTCTGGATGAGCTAAGGCCGCTATCGAAGCATCCTGGGCCTCCATAACACCTCAGCAGTGCCACAGGCTGATCCATGCCACGCCGCATTGAAGCAGTCATTTCTGCAAAAGGATTCCCGACCAAGTATTGAGTGCATAACTGAACATAATTATTTGAAGGTTGACTTTTTTTTGTATTTAAAACACTTTTCTTTTATTGGTCGGATGAAATATGCTAATTTTTTGAGATAGGAATTTGGGGTTTTCATGAGCTGTATGCCAAAATCATCAATATTAAAACAAGAAAAGGCTTGAACTACTTCAGTTGTGTGTAATGAATCTAAAATATATGAAAGTCTATGTTTATCAGTACATTACAGAAAATAATGAACTTTATCACAATATGCTAATTTTTTGAGAAGGACCTGTATATACTCATGTTGTTTTTATATATTTTTCTTCTATATGTTGTGATGAGGTGCTCCTGCAGCCTGATTGGACAAGTGAACACAGCCTAAGCAGATGACCACATCTTCCTCACTGAAATGAGATGCCCCGAAGCCCAGCCCACATACAAGACACAGAGGATCGCAGACCGACCAGCGATTACTGTCCTCTCTATAAGTCATCCCTCCAGAAGAACAGAGTCTACAAGTCATATGAACTCATATGGACTGTAAGGACTGATTCATTTCCAGGTGTAAGAAGAAGATCAAGATTCATCGAGGGACACATGAGAGCATATGACAAAGAGGAGGAGCTGTTGTGGACATTTTTATTAATGCATGTTGTCAGATGTCCCCCAGTGTCTGTTTTGCTGTAATACGCTCATGTGAGGGTATTCGCACATACAGACGGTGGAAGACCATTGGCTGCGGAAATATTCCCATGGACACGGCAGATCTGTTTGCTCTTAAAAATGGATGTTTGTTTATGCCTCACCAAGGGACTAGCCACTCCATGGCGACCACATTTAAACTCCTAAATAAGCAGATCTGCGTACATAGGAACCATAGCATAACCATACAAAATTATGGCCCACTGAGCCATAATAGAATATGGCTTGCATCATTGGTAGCAGAGTGAGTGTGCACACGATCATGTTCAGAGCCATGTGCTTGCCGCATGGTTTTGCACACGACCATCTGCACACGTCACTACTGCATTTCTGGTTGAATATATACATGTGTGTGTAATTGGTTCTTTTTAAAGATTACAAGTGTCTGATTGGCTGATTCTGAAGCCACCACCTTCCTTTGTTTATTCATGTTGACAGTATAAATAAAGGAGTAAAAAGCATTCAAGGCAGGATTCTGCTGAGCTCAACGTGATACCAGCATCTCTGTTTGTGTTACTGAGTGACATACAAAGCACCCTTCCCGGCATTATATGAGAGAGCTGTATTTGTGCTTTTAAGCACAAGGAAATTATATGCTTATAGGGAGAAGTTTACATTTTCTCGGACACTACATACTGTTCATTCACTGCCCCGCTACTACATACTGTTCGTTCACTGCCCCGCTACTACATACTGTTCATTCACTGCCCCACTACTACATACTGTTCATCGACTGTCCCAACTATATGTTGCTCACTGCCCTGCCACTGCTACTACATACTGCTTACTGACTGCCCTGCCACTACATACTGATCGATTACTGCCCTGTCACTACATAGTGCTCATTATCCTGCACTGTTCACTTACTGTATTATTCACTGACTGCCTGTTAGGACTGAGTTTGCCTGCTGATGGCACTGTGGTGCTCTGGGATAATTGCTGTAGTTCTAGTGTTCACCAGTTGTGTCTCCCAGAAGACAGCAAGCATCAGTGATCAGCTCCATACTGTTCACTGACTGCCCTGCTACTAAATACTGCTCACTGACTGCCCTGCTACTAAATACTGCTCACTGACTGCCTTGATACTACATACTGCTCACTGACTGCCCCTACCACATACTGCCAACTGACGTCCCTGACATGGCCGGTGCTACCACTAGGCGAACTAGGCAGCCGCCTAGGGCGCACTGCCGCCTAGGGCGCCCGACCGCTGGTTTCCCTAATCCCTGTCTCCCACCGGTCTCCGCGTTATGCAAGTCTTCAGTGCGGTTCTGTATAATGCAGGGGATGCCGCCCGGCGCCTCTGCGGTATGTTACATGTACTCAGGCAGGCGCTCCGTCCAACTGTAGTATCATTAGAGGCGCAGCGCAGCACTGGGGGACATGTCCTGAGTCTCCCGACGGAACAGAAGCAAACACATCCCCTGCTGCTGCTGCACCACTATGATTATATCAGTGACCTGTCTGTCTTTGGTTCTTCCAGTACTGCCAGCTCTGCCCATACATGATTCAGTGACAGAGTAGTTTCCCGAGCCTAGTCACGTGACCCCTGACCCCGCCCCCCGTGTCACCATCATTTACAGGGGCCAGCTCTCCCTCCCGGTGTTCTATCGCCTGTCCTGTACAGCGGCAGTGTCGCTCAAGTGCAGCATGCTATAGCAGATCGGAGAAGTCAGTGCCTGGTGACTGGTGACAGCTGGAGGCATCAAGGCAGGGTTTGTGCTGGACAGAGTCGTCTGATGCAGTCTGCAGAGCAGAACCCCAGTGAGTGAACTTGAAGTGCACTGTATTACTGTATAGTGTGTATAGACTGATCGGTCCTCAGACTCCTCACATGTGTGATGTCATGATCGTCCCCAGCACATGGCCTGGATGTAAGGGTCCCTCTCCTCCTCCTCCTCCTCCTCCCCTCCCTCATCTCTCCTCCTCCCCTCCCCCATCTCTCCTCCTCCTCCTCCTCCCCCCCCTCTCTCTCCTCCTCTCCCCCCCCTCCCCCCCCCCTCCTCCTCCCCCCTCCCCCCCCCTCCCCCCTACTCCTCTCCCTCCCCCTCCTCCCCCTACTCCTCCTCCCCCTCCTCTTCCGCCTCTCCTATCCCTCTCTCTCCTTGTCCTCCGCCTCTCCCCTCCTCTTCCGCCTCTCCTATCCCTCTCTCTCCTTGTCCTCCGCCTCTCCTCCTCCCCCCTCATATCACTCCCCCTCCTCCTCCCCCCCTCCTCTCCCTCCTCTCCCTCCTCTCCTCCTCTCCTCTCCTCCCCTCCTCCCCCCACTCCTCCTATCCTCCGTCTCCTCCCCCTCCTCCTCCCCCCCCCCCGGGACAGCAGCCACCAGGGATACCCGCCAATAGTACCATCCAGCAGTACCTTCCCGCAGGACAGCCGGTTGGGGGTAGAGCCAGGGGACAGCAAAATTAGGTTTCGCCTAGGGTGTCAAAAATTCTTGCACCAGCCCTGGTCCCGGACACTGCATACTGCTCACTGACTGCCCTGCCACTTTATACTGTTCACTGACTGCTCCCACTACATACTGTTCATTCACTGCCCCACTACTACATACTGTTCATCGACTGTCCCCACTACATGTTGCTCACTGCCCCCTACTGCATATGGTTCACTAACTGCCCCCCTACTACATACTGCTCACTGACTGCCCATAACTACATACTGCTCACTGACCGCCCATAACTACATACTGCTCGCTGACCGCCCATACTGCATACTGTTTACTTACTGTCCTCACTACAAAATGCTCACTGTCTGCCCACACGCCACACTGTTCACTGACTGCCCTGTCACTACATACTGTTCACTGACTACCCTGCCACTACATACTGTTCACTGACTGCCCCTACCACATACTGCTCACTGACTGCCCCCACTACATACTGTTCATTCACTGCCCCACTACTACATACTGTTCACTGACTGACTGTCCTCACTACAAACTGCTCACTGATTTCCCCCATATCAAACTTTTCACTGTTTGCCCTGTCACTACATACTGTTCACTGTCTTCCCTGCCATTACATACTGTTCAATGACTGCCTTGCCCCTACATACTGTTCACTGACTGCCCTGCCCCCACATACTGTTCACTGACTGCCCTGCCACTACGTACTGTTCACTGACTTCCCCCACTACATACTGTTTGTCACAGACTTTGGGCTTCAGGAGAACCATGACCTGGAGAACTGTGTTTTAATGTGTTCTTAACCAGTTCCGGACCAGCCGCCGCAGTTATACTGCGGCAGGTTGGCCAGCTGGGCGAAGCATTGTAACTATACGCCTGGGGGGGGGGGATCAACGATCGGATTCGCTTCAGAATCTGAATTTCTGGCCTGGACCTGGTGATCGGTCCTGGCGAATAAAATCTTTCCCCTGCATGTGTAAGTGTAGACGCAGCAGGGGAAATTATGTCATCTCTCCCCGTGGAACTCTTTTCCGTTCCAGAGAGAGGAGAGAAAACATCTCAGAGTAAGTGCACCAACACTACACTGACACCAGTTCACGTAGGTACACTTGTCACCCCCCGATCGCGCCCCCCCCCCCCCAGTTAACCCCTTCACCCCCTGTCACTGTGTCCCCCAGTGCAGTGTTCATATTTTTTTTGATCACTGTACTGTTGTCAGTGACAAAAATCAGTGTAAAGCCCCATACACACGGTCGGACTTTTTCATGGATTCTGTCCGATCGGACAATGTTGTTGAAAAATCAGACCGTGTGTATGCACCATCGGACAGTGTACGTCGTATTGTCCGACGGACAAAGTCTTATCTCCTGCTGGAAAGATTTGCCGACAACACGGTCCGATCACACCAAATCCGATCGTGTGTACGGTTGTCCGACCGGACAAAGTGCTACGCATGCTCAGATCACATTACAAGACCAAAGCTATTGGCTACTAGCCTCTACGTAGTCCCGTCGTAGGCAACAATCGTCACCGCGTTCAGAATGATCGGATTTTCCGACAACTTTGTCTGACCGTGTGTACGCAAAACCAACATCAGACAAAGTATGACGGACATGGTCCGACGGACCTGGTCCGCGGATTGTCCGACCGTGTGTATGGGGCTTTAGGGTACTTAGTGGTAGACCCAGATAGGTCTAGGGACCCCCTAACAAAGGTTTAACCCCTTGATCACCCCTGTCACCAGTGATCACTGTATTAGTGTCACGGGTGATGCTGGTTAGCATTTTTTTTTTATAGCGTCAGGGCACCGGCCGTATATTACCTAAATAAAGGTTTAACCCCCTGATCACCCGGCGGGTGATATCATTAGGTTTTATTGTCAGATAGGGTCTGTGTCTCCCCAGGCAGCGTCAGATTAATTCCAGTAGTGCTAACACCCACGCACGCACCATACACCTCCCTTAATAGTATAGTGTCTGAACGGATCAATATCTGATCTGATCAGATCTATACTAGCGTCCCCAGCAGTTTAGGGTTCCCAAAAACGCAGTGTTAGCGGGATCAGCCCAGATACCTGCTAGCACCTGCGTTTAGCCCCTCCGTCCAGCCGGGCCCACCCAAGTGCAGTATCAATCGATCACTGTTACTTACAAAAACACCAAACGCATAACTGCAGCATTCGCAGAGTCAGTCCGGATCCTTGCAAACGCTAACAGTTTTTTTTTTGTAGAGTTTGACAATCAGGAGCTCTTTTTCCTGTGAGTTTCACTACTGTACCAGTAAATTTAGATACCAAAATGTCAAATCGAAGGTACAGTAGTGAAGAAGCCTACACGTTTCTGAGCATGTCAGATAGTGAAGAGGAAGTCACCCATCTGTCAGATTCAGGCTCAGAATACAAACCGGTAGACAGAAATGGCACCCTGACAAATAGCTCTGAAGACGGAGTAGTGGTCCCTGCCAAGGTCAGGCGTACCCGACCCCGTTCTTCTGCTGTCGTTGAGGTGCAAGAACTGCAGGGCTCTCGCATGAAGCACAGAGCCAGTACTAATGCCGCTCATCCTTCTGGTGAACTGGCAAGCACCATTGGCCTAGTACATCCTGGTCGTACATCCAGCACTGCAGTAACACTTGGTGATTTGGTGAGTCCCATAAGTGCAGTTCAAGCTGGTGAGGTGGCTAGACCCGCAGCCACCAAGAAGAAGACAAACACAGGCCCGTCAAGCCCATAGTGCCCTTCCTGCTGCATTTGCCAATCTGAATTGGGAGCCCACCACTTCTGCAGCACCCGTACTTTACCCATTCACTGGCCAGCCCGGAATTCAGGTGGAAACAGTTTATTTTACGTTACTTGATTTTTATTCGCTGTTTTTCACGGAAGATCTCTATAGATCTATTGTGGACCAAAGGAATTTGTATGCTGGTCAATTCATCACCACTAATCCCCAGTTGACCCTTGCCAGAGATTGGAGACCTATTATGGTCCCTGAATTTAATGTGCTCTACAAAATTCGGCCCCTCGTAAACCACTTCAGCCAACAGTTTGCAGCCTTGTTTACTCCCAATCAAGTTGTCTGCATTGATGAGTCCCTGATTACGTTTTCTGGCCGCTTGTCTATCAAACAGTATCTTCCCAGCAAGCGTGCCAGATATGGGGTCAAGATGTATAAGCTCTGTGACAGGGCAACAGGCTATACATATAGTTTTATGGTTTACGAGGGAAGAGATAGTCACGTAGAGCCGGAGAACTGCCCAGAATACATAGGGAGCGCTGGTAAAATTGTGTGGGGCTTGGTGTCACCCTTATTACGTACGTTAACAATTATTACGCAAGTGTGCCACTTTTTAGTCACATTTTTGATTATGGAATTGGTGCATGTGGCACCATGCGATCTGGCACCATGCGATCTAAACGGCTTGTAGAATCCCGGGAGAAGGGGGAGAGAGCCTGCTTGAAGTGTAAAAATTTGTTAGCAATGAAGTGGAGGGATTCAAGGAATGTTTTCATTCTGTCCTCCCTTCACGCAGATACGACAGTCCAAATTCCTATGGTGACTGGTGTTGTGGAGAAACCCCTCTGTGTCCACGAATACAACCTTAACATGGGAGGGGTGGACCTCAATGACCAGTGTGACGATCCGGGGTGATAAGGTACAAGTGGTGCATGCAATTTTCCAGATACATGCCACTCCAGACTTGCGTTTTTAGGGCATGGCAGCCCATTTTTATTTAAAGGAAATGGAAAAGTTCAAACAAACAGTAATCTTCCCTCGCAGGGGGTTCCACCATCACCGTATAATCAAACAATAGCCTCCTGGCTTACGCACTGTCAGCTTCATGCTGCTTTAGTCACAGGCTACACCTGCCTGCTTCAGACGTACACACAGACTGTCACCTGCAGTCTTAGACTCCGAGACCTCCTGTCTCTTTCTTCTGGAGCCGTCTCCTACTGGAACCCTCCCGACCTCCTGGCCAGACTTCCTGTCTGCCGGGCAGAGCTGTCTCCAAGTCTGAGCACTGACTTCTCTTCCTGGGACATTTATGAACCCAGCCCACATGTGTGTAATTAGTATTCCTGCCAAAATCAGGCATACACTGCTTATATTCACCTGTGACATGGGGTCGCATCTCCACCAGTTATTGGTGCCGTACCTAATTGCCTGTAAGGCCAGACGTTGGTACAAAAAAGTGTCTGTATACTTATTTCAATTGGCTCTGCTGAACGCTTTTGTGCTATATAAAGCTTCAGGTCGAACAGGATCCTTCCAAAAATTCCAGGAAGAGATCGTCACAGCAATTCTGTTTCCAGACGGTGCTATGACCCACCTTCCCTACGCAAATGCAGTGAGCCGGCTGCATGAGAGGCATTTTCCGTATATCCTCCCTGGTACCCCTACCCAAAGAACACCCCAAAGAAGATGCCGTTTCTGCAGAAAAGATGGATTTAGGCGTGACACACGCTTTTATTGTCCCTCCTGTCCTGACCAACCTGGTTTCTGCATCAGTGACTGTTTCAAACGCTACCACACACTAGAGGAGTATTAGCGTAGGGTACAGTACTACACAGTCCTAGGGCACACTAACACAGAGTCTTGAAAGATGAGATGGCTATCACATTTTGAGAGACACTAATCTGGAACATTCACAGTTTACAGTTTTTATAAAAGTGAAAAAAAAAACCACACACACACACACACACAAAAACATAAAAACGCGCTGTAGGAGGTAATTTCACCACCACAGTTAAAAAAAAATGGTGCATGTATGCCCATTATTAGAAGTGGGTGGATGAAGGGTGGTATTCTAATGGTGGGCATACCCACCGATCAATCTCTTTTTTGAAAAAAAGAACATTACAATGTATGACCAACAAGGACCAGCACCGTACTGGTATATTATACCAGAATGATGCCTGCAGGTTTAGGTATCATCTTGGTATCATTCTTTTCAGCCAGTGGTCGGCTTTCATGTAAAAGCAATCCTAGCAGTTAATTAGCCTCTAGACTTTTACAAGCACTGGGAGGGAATGTCCCCCCCACCCCCACCATCTTCCATGGTTTTCTCTGGCTCTCCTGTCCCAACAGGGAACCAGAGAATGCAGCTGGTGGTTCCGCCAGCTGACCATAGAGCTGATCAGAGACCAGAATGGCTCCAATCATCTCTATGGCTTAAGAAACCGGAAGCTACGAGCATTTCATGACTTAGGTCTATTCCCCAGTGGATAGCGCTAAATAAGGTATGAATTAACCTCTGGTCAGGGGGTGGGACCTCAGGTAGATCAGCAAAAAACAAGCATATGGGAAAAGTGAGAGTGATAATAGACCCTGTAATACGGGCTACAACTGAGGAGGCTTGTTGCCAGAGGGGTTTAATGGCCTTACAGCTCCAAAAAATGTGGAGGTGTGTACCTCTTTCTGTGCATCCCCTAAAACAGGTGTCTGGTACCGAAGAGTACATTGTATGAATATAAGAAAAAACACTTTTCCATAGGGGGTACCATAAGAAAGGTGGCACTCCGATATGGAAAAGAGAAAAGATGGCTACTATTGATATCGTCGACAAATAAGATTTATCAGAGATGTATATTAAATATCAACATTGGTTTATTAAGTTACAAAACATATGTGTTTTAAAAGGTTAGACCAGGCATAGAAAACCATGCCATATACCCGTATTTACTCCCAAAATACACATTTAGATATCCCTAGTGCCTACACAATAAACACAAAACAAACACCGACATACATATATCACAAACATGCAACAAATACGGTTGAGGCGCCTCTGTTACCACCTACATGCCATTATGCCTCAAGGTAAGTTATATAGGTTCATAAACCAAAAAGTGGTTTTAATTAGCTTGCAAATGGCATGTGTGTGGTCCCTAGGGTGATGGAGATAAATAAATTACAAAGATGACTTCTATCAAGGTAAATTGCATTCCCTGGTTAACTAGCTAGTTGACAGTCCAATTAAATTATGAGAAGCCCGATAATAAATGTATGGCAGTTCATGCAATCCAGTTTCTCGGCTGCTATAAGTTGCTACTTTTACCAGGGGATGATAGTCCATGTTTTCTTTCCTAAAAGACTTTATCGTTGTTTATAATCAGCAGATAAATCATAGGCAGTTTTAATTTGCAACTTGTAACCACTGTTTGCTTTTATTTTTCCAAAAATTGGCAAAAAAAAAGTATCAAAAATCATCTTTTTTGGGGGGATGTGTTCCTGAATGGCAGTTTGGAAATATGATCACCCTAACCGCTGTGTCAACCATGGGCGTCCACAGGTAGGGGCAAGGGGGGTCAAGTGCCCCCCCTGGAATCGGGGATCGGATCAGCACATTCAGCACAGTGGCATCATGGGCAGCCAGTGGGGTGACACCATCAAGGTGCGGTCAAGCCCCCCCCATCAGTGTAGTGTAACTGATCAATCAAAGGAGACTAGGAGAGGAGAGCATCATGGGACATGTAGTTCTATTGAGAGACTGCAGCCTGGAAAAAAGCTGAGGGGGTGAGTGCTACAGGACAAAGAAAGAGGCGTGTGCTGGGTGGAAGCCAGAGAGAGACCCGCTGCCCAGTGCCACCAGAGAGAGCCATGCTACCCAGCGCCACCAGAGAGCCATGCTACCCAGCGCCAGAGAGAGCGCCACGCTACCCAGCACCACCAGAGAGAGAGCCATGCTACCCAGTACCAGAGAGAGCCATGCTACCCAGCGCCAGCAGAGAGAGCCATGCTGCCCAGTGCCAGAGAGAGCACCACACTACCCAGCACCAACAGAGAGAGAGCCATGCTACCCAGTACCAGAGAGAGCCATGCTACCCAGCGCCAGCAGAGAGAGCCATGCTGCCCAGTGCCACCAGAGAAAGACTGAGCTCCTGCCAGTGTACAGAAATGCTACACTACTGCCCCCGGGGAACCCAGAGTGAGCGATCGTCCAACCGGAGGGATCACTGCTGTAGTTTCGCTGGGTCTGGTAAGAGGGCCTGTTGGCCATTATCCATTACTTATCCTAGGGACTGTACTACGCCTGCTGTCTCTGACCAGGACAATGAGATAATGACATTGTCGAAAAGGGGTGGCGCATGGGTGACCTTAAAATGATGCCCCCCTCTGAAAAAAGTTCTGCGAACGCCCATGGTGTCAACTATGCTGAGCTGGCACATATGCAGCAGTTAATGATCCTTATGCTTTGATTCCAGGACCCAGTGCAGGACACAGAGGAGGCAGAGCAACTATCTAAAAAGCGTGACTAACCAGGTGAATCTGGGACAGTTGACAACTATGCAAAGGCACGATGGAGGAGTGAGCATAGTTAGTCACCTTAAAATGGGAGGTGTGTTACTGGCTGGGTTACCAGATAAAATATAAAGGGGAAGTCCACAAAAAGAAAACTAATGCAGCCAGCACATCCAAGGATAAGTAAGGTAAATTTTATATTACATATTACACGTCCCTTTAAGTCTCCCCCTCCCCCACTGCTAACACAACTTTGCCACAACCACCGTTCAGCCTGGAGCTATACGTATTCCACCCAGTCCCCTTTCCTGGGTGCCCAGGGGTGTCCCTGATTATTCACAAAGCCAGCAATGGCATTGCTGTGAAAATATATTTATTATAACAATAGCATTTATTTCCCCTGATTTTAAGGTTTATAGTATTGTAGCAATAATAATAGCTAAGAGCCATTGTCACAAAGGTATTTCTTTTGTTCACTTTCTGAAGTTAACAGAAACACGTTGAATAATTGCAAATACACTTGATGTAATAGACAGAAAACATGCTACAGTATATGAAGTTATTATTTTAGAATTACAGCAGAGGGCAGCATTGCTTCACAATCTAACTACAACAGCTACAACAGATACGTGGACTAGTTCAAATCATCAAACTGTTTCTTTTTTTCCTTTTTTTACATTGGTAGTTAAAATTATTCATAATTTCCAACCACAGTTGTTCTATTGTTTGCAATTCTGAATGCAAAATGGAACCATGAATTGTAAATTATATAAAAGGAGAACTCCAGGGAGAATAAAAATCGCTAATAAATGGGCAAGCAGATGATAGATGTACACAATTTGAATTAATATCATAAAGTTCACCTAAAATAATGTTTTAAGCAATTGTAGTTTTTTAACCACTTCAGCTCCGGAAGATTTTACCCCCTTCCTGTCCAGAGAACTTTTTACAATTTGGCACTGCGTCGTTTAACTGACAATTGCGCGGTCATGCAATGCTGTACCCAAACTAAATTTGTGTCTTTTTTTCCCACAAATAGAGCTTTCTTTTGGTGGTATTTGATCACCTCTGTGGTTTTTATTTTTTGCGAACGTCAATTTTTAAAAAAAAACAATATTTTTTACTTTCTTGCTATAATATATATCCCCCAATTCAAAAAAAATAATAATTTCACTTCACTTCTGTAGGAACTCTGGCATGACTTGCCCACGAACCCGACGTTGCCCTTGTCGAATGTGCTCGAGGGGGAAGACCTGAAGCTGAAAAAAGCTTGTCTTCTGGCCTGGACTATCCACGAGGAAAGGATTCTAGATGAAACCATCTGACCTTTTCTTGGACCTACTGGTAGGACGAACAAGTTATCCACTGATCTGACTTCTTCTGTGCTGTGTAGATATGTGGAAATTACCTGGAACACATCCACCTTCGACCAGTCTTTTTGCCCAGACACTGAAGACAATGAAGGCAGAACCACTTCCCAATTTATGTGAAAAGGGAAAGCCACCTTTAGAAGAAAAGACGGAACTGGTTGAAGAATTACTCCGAAACTCGCCTAGCCAAAGCAATTGCAGTTAAAAGACCGCCTTCAAGGTTAAGAAGAACAATGGAATACTGTCATTCAGCCAGAAAGGCTCTTTCATCAATGCTCGAAGGACAATATGCAAATCCCATTTTGGAAAGAAAGGTCTGCTTACAGGCCTCAGTCTCAGGGCTGCTCACATAAAACGCATTACTAATGGATTTTCTGCCCACCATAGCGCTGTTAAAGTAGAAATGACCGACAGCTGAACCCTGACCGTGCTGTAGCTAAGACCCTTGTCCAGGGCCGAATTTAAAAATTCCAGGACATCATTCCGTGAAGGAGATTCAGGATTGATAGACTGCCTCATTCGGCAAGGTGGGGTTTTCAACCTTTCTTTCTGGACACTCTGCATTCGGGCATTCTGCTTGTGTTTTAGCTATCCAGCTTGACACTTGTGACACCTCACCTTCTAAACAACCTGGTCTCATAGATCCACTGACCTCTGCCCAGTCTAATGGTCCTGTGCTGGATGTCCAGCTCCTCTTTAAGGGTCTGGGGGACCCTGTTCAGACTCTTGATGGTCTTCTCATGCCCTTACCCATTCCTAAGAAGCCTTTAGTCCTCAATAAGTCCTCTCGTCCTCTCCCTACCTAGGTTTTGGTCTCTGTCCAGGGCCGAATTTAAAAATTCCAGGACATCATTCCGTGAAGGAGATTCAGGATTGATAGACTGCCTCATTCGGCAAGGTGGGGTTTTCAACCTTTCTTTCTGGACACTCTGCATTCAGGCATTCTGCTTGTGTTTCAGCTATCCAGCTTGACACTTGTGACACGTCACCTTCTAAACAACCTGGTCTCATAGATCCACTGACCTCTGCCCAGTCTAATGGTCCTGTGCTGGATGTCCAGCTCCTCTTTAAGGGTCTGGGGGACCCTGTTCAGACTCTTGATGGTCTTCTCATGCCCTTACCCATTCCTAAGAAGCCTTTAGTCCTCAATAAGTCCTCTCGTCCTCTCCCTACCTAGGTTTTGGTCTCTGAGGATAATCTAAAGTACGAGGTTAGTCAAGTTCTGGATTCCCATTGCCGTAGAGGCACAGCATACTAGCTCATTATGAATTACTTACCTGAGATCAAAGCCCCTGCAGCCATCCTCATACACCGCTCCGGAGGCCGACATCACTCCCGGAGTTACTTCTGGGGGCTCAGGCGCTGTGATTGTCCGGAGCCGCAATGACGTCACTCCTGCGCATGAGAGCCGCCAGTAATGCCACACTCACAGAAGCAATGGCACATATGCCATTTCTTCAGTTTGCTTTAGTGCGCATGTGCGGATGACGTCGGCACATGCAAATACAGGGTATATCTCCTAAACCATTCAGGTTTAGGAAATATCCAGGGCAGCTACAGGTAAGCCTTATTATAGGCTTACCTGTAGCAAAACAGTGTGTTGTAGGGGTTTACACACTTTAAGATGGCTAAAGCCCATGAAGCGCTGACTAGAGCTGCCTCTAAAATGGCGGGCCGCCATCTTCCCATTCCTCTTAGCTTTACACACAGAAACAGCTCAAGTCTCCCTCCACTACTCAGCACGGTGAGCCTGATTTCGATTTTGGGTTAACCCCGACTCCATTACGAAACTCCCGCTGGGCTCTGACTTGTTAATACACAAGGCATTGCAAAATACCTCAGATGCTATTACTAAAAAGCTGATGCAGGAAATCAGGTAGGACGCCACACCTCTATTCTGGAACAGAGAGTGGATGAATTTGATATTACTACCTCCAGCCATGCTGAGGATCCGTAACGTGTAGGCACTTCTAATGCACAATAATGATCTGATTGTTTTACAAATGGATTTTTGAACGCACATGCTTATTATGATTTAATTCGGTAACATTGTGCTTTCGGAAAGACAAAATGCATATATACTGTTTAGAATATAAGTTTGCATAAAGGGATCACTGTGATGTTTTTTCTTTTACATTTACTTTTTTGATATATTGTTCAAATAATGATACTTTATATACTTTTACAAACTTTTTGTAAGTCTCAATGTTCATGCTTATGAAGTCCCGCCCATTTGAGGGGAAAATGTATATAATAATAATGATATTACTACCTCCAGCTATGCTGGGGATTTAGAATACCTCAGAGAGTAATATTCCTCCCTTCAAACATTTCTTGAGGATTTTGGAAATAGGAGATCTAACCATCAAATCCACAGGATACCAGAGGCTATTGAAGATCTACAATCAACAGCAACGGCACTCTTTCAGGAACTCACTCCATTTATCCCCATTGAAAGGCCCCTCTCTCCCAACAAATGCTCATCAAATGGAAAGCAATGAAACCTCACCTGAAAGTGCTCCAGCATCATCGCATTACATATCTCTGGAATTTTCCTTTAGATGTCTGCTTTACTTTCAAAGGAATCTCCTACACCTGCAAAACAGCTGATGATCTTCTTGCCACAAATCCATGACCTCCGCTTGTCAACACCTGAACCTACTACTGAAGGATCGAAAACGCAGAGTTGATTCTGGTTCTCCCCAAAATCAGGGTAATACCCCAGAACAGCATGCTTCTTCCAGCTTTCATAAGAGGGGTCGCTTTGCTTCACTGCCACCTGAGACGGTTTCAATGGACTGACCTTTCCTTTTTGGGTGATATTAATTTTTTTAAAAGGGCTTACCCTTTTACTTTGCTCATAAATAAACCCCATCGGCTAAACCACCTGATACAGAAATCATTATTTTGAATTTAGGTTGTTTTTCCTACAATTCAGTATTCTACTTTGGTCCCCCCCACTTGGTTTAATAATCCTCTGGTTAATAGATAGCTTTGTTTACTTCACTGTTTATTATTTAGACAACTACATATGGTACTTCAACTCGTAATACACTCATTAACACACAGTCTCTTCACAGTTACCTATAGATAATATACACAACTTGACCTCTGTTCTTTAGCAGCGACCTAATGGTTCACTCTGTTCACTTGCACTAAGAACCTAGGCCATAAACATTGGTTTATCTTTCCCTGACAATTTTTCTTCTTAAATCAATCAGTTAACCACCGTACAACCGCATACCCAGAGTTGATCAGTTACATATTCTAACATTTTACCCTGTTCTTGTTACATGCCTGTCACATTCTTATGACTCGCTTGTTATTACTGTATTATTATATAACTTGTTTAGTGGCTGTCGTAGTCCCGGAGACAGCCCACTGCTCCTCCATTTTTTTCCTTGAGTGCCCCACATAGTGGTTTGGACACTCTTTGGACCAATAGTACCCACTGGCTGGTGAGTCTTATTATTCACCACCCCTTGGATACTTGCTCCAATTTGGAGCAATTTTTTCCTATTTTTTATTTTTGTATTCTATATTTCTATACATTTTTTGCTCTCTCCAGAGTTAACTTATATTATTCCATTTTTGACTGCTCCCCTCCCTATTCCTTCCCTATCCCATACCCCTCCCTGCATTCTTCCACTTCAGATAGGTTACACCATAACTTATTTGGCAGTACTCATGACCCTAAAACCTATTCTCACTGTGCGATGGCCTCTCTGAACATATTAATACTTAATGTTCAAGGTCTTAACTCCCATCCTAAACACACAACAGCTTTCCGCTCTTTCTCAAAACTCATGGTTCATGTGGTTTTCTTACAGGAAACACACTTCACAACACAGTCCTCTCCCAAATTTTTTAGCCATACTTACCCTCATGTATACACAGCCTCAGCTGACACAAAACAAAAAGGTGTACTGAATGCTTTCCATCGCACAACTCCATTTACCCTCAGTAAGGAACTCAAAGACCCTGAAGGTCAATACCTAACATTATCTGGTCTTCTGTTAGACAGTGAAGTTACAATTACTATGCCCCTAATAGAAACCCCATATCATTTCTATCTCATTTATTATATGTAGTGGAATCCCATAAACCAGTCACCCTCATTCTGGGGGGGAGATTCCAAACCTAACATTGTACCCTTTCTTGGACAAATCCCCAAATCCAACGATTGGCTTTCTTACCTACTACTCTTCAACCATTATTCCCTCATTGACTCATGGCGGGAACAACACCCAGCTAGACGTCAATATACACCTTTATTCCTATCCCCACAAACAATTTTCCAGAATAGATCATTTATTTGTGATCTTAGATTCACTTATTATTCCTTGCTCTTGGTCTTACCACAATGTGGTTTTGACTACCTTTTCGTCATTAATCCCAAGGCCCAATCTCCGTAACTGGTACATTAATGACAGTTTGTTGGCTAATCCTACTTATTGTTAGGATGTTGAAAAAGCTATCTGGTTGATAATAAAGCCACGAATACAGACCCCCTGACTCACTGGGAAGCATTCAAGCCTTATATTAGAGGTGTCTGTATCAAGCATCTCACTATCGTAAGCTGAAGTGGTAGCTTCAAAAACAATTAGAAGATGCTTTTTATTTGGCTTCAGAGAGTTTTCAAGCCACACCCTCTCCATCTACTAAAATGTTTGGAACTTGATCTTTTCTTGACGGAATCGGCGGAAAAGATTCTCCTTAAGTCTAAACATGTTTTCTATATGAAAGCGAACAAACCAGATACCTTTTTAGCCTTGGCTCTACTTAGGGTGGCCTACAATCCGAAACCTATCCGCTTAAAATCATCTAAAGATATTTACACCAGTAACCCGCTAAAAAACTCTCTGAACTATATAGACACAATAATGAGTTTGACAAATCTAAACTAGATACACTCTTGTCCACAATTCATCTCCCAGTCCTCTCCTCATCCCATCGGGAATCCCTAGAAGATCCTATCACAGACATTGAGATGCAGAACACTAAAAGGTCACTGAAACCCTGCAAAGGCCCTGGCACAGATGGTACCCATTTTCTAAGGTGGATTGCCATCCTATATCACCACCCTAAAGCTTATTTATCCTACTCGGGTTATTGCTCTGACGCCTTTGCCATTGAAAGAGGTACCCAACAGGGTTGCCCCCTATCCCCTATCCTCTTTGCGCTAGAAATTGAACCCCTAGCCCAACTTATCCGGTCTAACCTGAATGTTGAATGTCTAGAGCTTGAAGGCTATCACCATAAAATATGCATGTTCGTAGATTAGGTTTTGATATTTCTCACATCCCTTTTATTATCATCACCAACACTGATGGATATCCTTTCTAAATTTGGACAAATATCGGGCCTAACCATAAACCCACAAAAATTCAAAGCCTTAAACATATCGATAATATCTGCTCTTCAAACCCAACTACACGATTCCCTCCCGTTCACCTGGTCCACAACACATGTCTCATACTTAGGAATTAACCTTACAGCAAACCCAAAGGATCTCTCTGCAATGAATTATCCTCCTTTATTAACTCAAATTTTTAAACTCCTTACAACCTGGTCATCCTTGCCATTGGCTTGGATGGGTAGGATAACAATAATCAGAATGTCTATCCTTCCTAAAATTCTCTACCTGTTGAGAGTACTCCCAGTAACGATTCCTTCACATTTTTTACGCATGTTACAACATAAAGCCATACAATTTATTTGGAACAAACTCAGAGCATGTTTACCTAAACCATCCCTATCCCCCCCGAATTACTACGCAGCTCAGTTGGCACAACTCCCCAAATAACATGCTACTAAGGAAACTCCACTATGGGTAGCAATAGAGTCAGTGGACTGTCTGTGACCCCCTCTCTACTGCAAATATCATATGGCTCTCCCTTGCCCAACGCTGGACCATGCCCAACCCCTTTACTAAATATTGCATATCTATTTGGGACAAATTAAAAACCTGCTTCGGTCTTCAATCCAAGCATAACCCTCTCCTCTCCTTCCTTCACAATCCTTCCTTTTACCCAGCCTGGTCCTCTCCAATCTCCCTCTCCGCCTGGTCTAAAGCTGGATTGATTCGTGCCCACCATTTCTTTCAATCTCATATTATTACTCCCTTCCCTACCTTACGTGAATCACATGATCTCCCTTCTTCTGAAACCGTTATTTACAAATTTAAAAAATGCTAAGTTATTACACACCCCATAACTCGACAACCCCTGACTTCACAGTCTTTGAATGCAGATGTACATCAGACCCACACAGACAAGGTCTTATTTCTGATTCATATGCCAAACTACTCTCACACACCACCTCTTCTCCCCCATCTTACACGATCAAATGTGAAACTGAGCTCCACTTCCAACCAAAAGATCTGAATTGGGCCCAGATCTGGCAGGCAAATTGGCCACTCCAAATATAGTAGCTCTTGAAACCAACTATAAAGTTCTTACCAGATGGTATTTAGCACCTGTCAGGATAGCCAAATTTTGTCCTCAATACTCCTCTCATTGCTTCCGTGGTTGTACTACCCCCGGGCACACATGTCCACATTTGGTGGGAATGCCCCATTGTCAGTTCCTTTTGGATGGAGGTTTTTCAAATCCTCTCTACTTTATTTTCTACCCCCTTACCTCCTGACCCAGCTGTAGCATTCTTAAATAGCAAACCACATCCCATTACTCACCGTCAATTTAAACTTCTGCTCTTTGTAACCACAGCAGCAAAGCAAACCATAGTGAAAGCATGGAAATCTACTTCACTCTGCATACTATCTGTTAAACACAGAGTAACACAAGCCATGATACATGCAAAAACTGAAGCTATTCTTCTTGATAACATACCCAAATTTGAATCAATATGGAAACCTTGGATCGACCATTACCTACCCCCAGGCTTCGACAATTCACTGCTACTACCTTGAAGTAATATTGAAGTAATATTCCCCTGCCTGTTACACTTACCATATGAGTGGATATCTTGATTTCAAAAGGGAACATTAAGGACGGATAACATTATTGGTCCTCTCACTGGGATAAGCCAGGCCATAATGTCGGAACCTGGCCCTGATGAGATCTGACAACCTTCCATTCTATCCCCAACTAACTACGCCTAAACACCCACTGGCATCTTTGCCCTCTTAATTTATTTTTTACAATAGTTTTTTTTTTTTTCCATGCTCATTGTTAACGCTTTTTGGGACCACAGCTCACAAAGTTCCCAACTGATATTCTATTATATGAGAATATTATATTTGTTGATTCATTTTTTTAACTCACCTCTGCTTTATAGTATTTAATTATCTGTACTTATTTTAATAATTTTACTGCTTTTGTTACAAAAAAAAATGTTGTACCTTGTAAAACGCAATAAAATATTTGAAAAAAAAAAGATAGAATGAAATATTTACAAAAATGTGAGGGATGTACTCACTTTTGTGAGATACTGTATGTCTGTGGAGTGAATTTACTTATCCTAGCCATATGCTGAGGGATCATTGGAGTGGAGTGGTTTAAGCTGTGGTTCTCCAAAAGCACTTTTTGACCTTCCTGTGAGTTGCCATCTACCCTTTGAGCACCAATGGTGAAGGAACTAGAAGACATCTCCATTTATAAGCACTTATTTGGTGTTGGGAATTGTTACATTGGACTTTCTATATTGATTTGCATTGTGCGTTTGGCATTATACCACATGTTTTTTTGCATAAGACATCACTGTATTTTTGTTTCATCTAATATATATATATATATATATATATATATATATATATATATATATATATATATATATAGCACTGTGAGCGCCATTTGGCCAGCCACACATGTTTTATTTACTTATTTAGGTCGCCATCATTTGATATTATGAAACAGGTATTTGCAGTTGGCAGACAGGCAGAGTGGTTCAATGAAAGTCCAGGTACAAGGCTGGCAATGTTCAGAGTTGTCAGGGTCCAAATCTGAAGTCATAAGGCAAGCAGAGTTCAGAGAGTAGTCGATATCCGATCTGAGGTCATCAACGAGGGAATACAATATAGCAGAGCAGGGCAGACAAACAGGGAGCTTGGATTACGTGTAACAAACACAATATCACTAAGGCTGAGACTGCAGGCTTTGCTGGCTTAAATCAGGTTTGGTCTCCACCAAGAGACTGGCCACACACAATCACCTTGCAGGTGGACAGACAGACAAGGAGAATGCCACAACCAAACCAGGATGCTGGAAACAGCAGCTTTTTGATGGAGCAGGAGTGCACACGCTGACATCAGTGAGCAGTAACTTCTAGCAACCAATTTGTGACTGGTAAGGATGTGCAGTAACCTCTAGCAACCAAGCAGTGAGCGGTAAGTATGTGCAGTAACATATAGCAACCAATCAGTGAGTGTGGACCAGTTCTGTATGTTTTACAGTATTAAGGTGTGTGTGTGTGTTTGTTTTTTGGGATGTTGGGGTAGAGAGCGAAATTACATGGGGGGGGCAAGAAAATTTTTGCCCAGGGTACAATCAATGTTAAAGATGGTCCTGTCAGGAGTCACTTTGTTTAATGAGATCCTGTCTACTCAGTGATTCTAGGATAAGTTCCACAGGGAATCCCATCTAACACCTGAGGCTCATGAAGCATAGGTTCCCAGAATGAGGGTGTGTGCACCGGGGGAACCTTGCTGGCGATTTACTGTCAATGGATTCATCATCGCTAAACCACTACTTACTCCTGACCAGAACCAGCTACTAAATCTAGTTTTCCCCAAGATATTGGCTACACTGTAAATTCTTACAAAGAATGGGAGACCAGTTCAACATACTCACTTGCACAAAAAAGCATTTACTCTAAGATTTGTTCAATGGGTACACCTTCAGAGTCTTTCTAATATCTTAATAGTGCAGAGCACAGTAGTTCCCATAACATTATAGGCTCCATAGCAATCCATGGTGGGACTCCGACATAAAAAGGGGTTTATGGGGCTTCCAGAGTGAAAAGTGACACCCAGTGGTGCCTGCAGGAAGTACAACAGACATCCTCCCAGATGTATAACAATAGCATTCTGACACCCTGTTATAAACTCTATTAACTCTAAAGTGATGTACCCATAGCACATACCCATTGTCAGTAAACTAGATGCTAATGGCTACTTTACTTTACAATTAGTACTTTCTCCCTAAAACGGTTAATTGAATAAAGCTGATGGACTAGATTAAACTTTTCACATATGCTTACAGTTCATTAAATAGTGTAAAGTTCCACCCAAAGTAAATTATATGTAACAAGAATACGGTAAATAGAACATCTTGTCTGCCATGTTTTTAACAAGGAGTGGCCATTGGCCCTCCAAGTAACTACCAAGGCTGTTTACAAAAATGGTGGTAAATCTATATAGAGTCTACATTTTTTGTATCTGTTGCACACCTTTAAATAAAAGATGTGATAAAATTGTGGTCAGATTTTATACAGTATGTCTCCTCTGCTACTTTGTTTGCCCTTTGACCACAGATTGTTGTTTTTCCTATGCCATACAAAATATGTGCATTTTACTTGTAGTGATATTATATGCATTTAAAAAGAGCAAAAATGTAAACCAATGCAAACCCAAAAAATGTATTTGAAAAGAAAGGTTTTAAATGATTATTGGTAGAAAGATGAGATAAGAAGAAAAAAAAACTAATAGGAAAGGAAGGGTGCAGAGTGATTGCCTGGTTCCTCGAGAGATAGGTTTAGTTGATAATCAGAAATGAGGAAACCTAATGAAAATTGTGAACTTTTTCGATTAGCCTGAATATGTTGCTGCAGACTTATCCAGTCTGCAGAGAACCATTCAATTAATTTAATAATAATTTAATAATACCTGTAATGATAGTATTCAAAATATTCCTTTTTTTTTTTCACATGTCTTTATTTATATTTGTATATATATATATATATATATATATATATATATATATATATATATATATATATATATATATAGATATATAGTGACAGTTATCCCAAACTATAACACTTTTAAGTGCATTTAAGAATCAGATATTTAGCGTTGACTCCCCTAAGATGGAAAGGCTATGAAACTTGTGGAAGGCTGACCTGACCTTGATAGGGAGGACTCGGAGGACTGCCTTGAAGATAGTACTAAAATTCTTGCACAGGGTTTACTATACACCCCAGAGTCTTCAGCTGACCCTCCTGGTCTTTTTCAAACTGGTGTTACTGGGAATTCAGGAAGATGAACAGAGTCCTAGATGCACTAAATTGCTACTTTTTTTATGCTAAAAGAGAAATTATACTCAAGTGGAATACCCATTACCCTCCCTCTGTGGGTTCCAGGGAAAGGTCGATTAACACTGCTCTTCATATGTATAAGTTGACTTATATCAGCAGGCACTGCCCTAGGAAGTTTGATAGGGTATGGCAGCCATGGACAGCTTAGGTAGAAAGGTTTCTTCCCATCTTGCACATTGGGTATCTGTCAATCTGGCTGCAATACCCTCCTCGTGTGTTTTTTGGATGTCTTAAAGGTTGGGCACTACTATCCTCGTAGATTTTGTGTAAACTTTGTACAAGCTTCTTTTCTCTAATGAGGACTTTGCTTCTCCTATCATTGTCAGTGTCACATACCTGATGGTTAAGCCTGACGTGCAGAGGGAAGGCTTCTCATACAACCCCTGCTCAGGGACCACCGATGTTGTAACAGTGGCCACAAGAGCATGGCAGTGTATGGGTTCCTGGATCGTCTTCTGTGTGGTGGATGTACCACCAGGGTGGACCAGCAGGTTAAATGGCAGGCGTTGGCAGGTCAGCGGATTCCAGACTGGTGACAGCAAGAAGCAGGGACCAGGCAGGTGCATGAAGAGCAGAGGAGATACAGGATGCGTGGTCAGACAATCTGGGTTGGTAACAGATGATCAGATGCAGACATAGACGACAGGCAGGGAATGGTCAGGTTGCAGGCAAGTTTTGGCAACAGGATATCAAGCAGCAGAGAGATTAAAGCAGAGTCAACAAGGCAAGCTGGGGTCAGGATAATGGATAGCAAGCGTAGTCAGAGTAAGCTGGATCAAAAACTTGGGGAATCGCGTCTGCATGTGCGCATTAGCGTCGGCCCTTGAGCACCAGCAATGCCATGGCCAGCACGTCCCTGACAGTCAGTGTGTAAAATGTTTCTTGGATTATGTCCATATTAATGACTTTTTACCATGCCTTTGTTTCAATAAAGGAACATTCTGTTTGTTTAAAAAAAAAATTTGCAGAGCAAACAGTGTTGTCACTTTGTTACAGGAAGGGGAAAATCAGTGGATCCACAGGCGGGATCACCAGGTCATCATACTTTGTTACAGAGAGGGAAACAAAAAAAGCAAAAATTGTTATGTTCATGCTACTTACATACTTATGTACCAATTACATTCTCCAACAATTTATGCAGCTCTTTACATACTGTACATTCAGATAAATCCCTGTCCTGTAGCCAGCAACAGGGAGGCATGTCTGGCTTGGTTGGGGAGCGAGGCGTGAGCTGAGGATTACATATGATTGAAAGTGGAATTGTTTCTTACATGTGGGTGATGTAGAGTAACATCCAAAGAAAAGATTGACACCTAAAGTGTGGATCTGGATATTGCTGCACAGTGGCAAATATTGTAGAAGCAAGATACCCCTGCGAGAGGTTAATAATTTCCGGTGAGTGCATCACCTATAGGGGGCACTATAAGAGGCACGAAGGCACAAGTTTGAAGAGCACCTGTCACAGACAGATAGATAGATAGATAGATAGATAGATAGATAGATAGATAGATAGATAGATAGATAGATAGATAGATAGATAGATCTTTTCACTAATTGTTATATATATATAGTTTTTCAGTTTTTACATATGGACTACATATGAGCACGGCATAATTTACCTTTTTTATATATGGACTGTATATGAGCATACCATAATTTATGAGTTTGAAATACTGTATGACAACTAGCACTGTTTTTATATTATTGGACCACTCTGGACTTGACACTGCATATATTTGCACTATTACACGTTATATATATACAGAGTAGAATTTTGTTTACATTTTGTATTATTATATTTTATATCTGTTAGGAGATTTATGTTTATATACAACACTAGACAATTTTCACATTAGAGTCATTAAACTGTGAAGGAAGTACAACTTTGGCACATCTCAAACTCAGGCAGGGGTTGTGTCACTTGAACAGTGCCACACCTACCTTTTAAATTTCACTAGGTTAAATTAAGATCCAACTTCCAAATCTGACAAGACACATGGCACACTCTACATCCCAATACAAAAGACTTTACCTTCCCATCAAAAATGCTCCAGAACTGACCATAAATTCCAATCACAACCAGACCTAATCTACCTTAAGTCTGTGACTATCAAACCAATGTACATATCAGACCACCACCCTATCACCATGACTCTGCTATTCTGAGATGTAGAGTTCCAAGCTATTCATACACGTCTGAGGGAGTACTTAGTGCAGAACACTACCAACTGATACTTTGGTGTTCTTCCAGTGGAAGGCTCATAAGTGTGTCATACATGATGAATTCATTGTAGGGTCAACCAAATTGAAAAAAGACAGGCAGGGCATTAACAGAGATCCACAAATTAGAGGCAGTCCATAAGAAAAATCAGACGACAGACACTCCAATGCTCCAAACACACGATCAGAAATTCTGCCAGCAAAAGTCCGATGAGAGCTTTTGGTCGGAAAATGCGATCGTGTGTATGCTCCATCAGACTTTTGCTGGTGGAATTTCGTCCAGCAAAAGATTGAGAGCCTGTTCTCAATTTTTCGGTCGGAAAAAGTTCCGATCATCTGTACAAATTCCGATGCACAAAATTCCTACGCCTGCTCTGAAACAATTCGACGCATGCTCGGAAAGCATTGAACTTCATTTTCTCGGCTCGTTGTAGTGTTGTACGTTACCGCGTTCTTGACGGTCGAAAGTGTAGAGAACTTTTGTGTGACTGTGTGTATGCAAGCCAAGCATGAGTGGAATTCCGTTGGAAAAAAACATCCAATTTTTTTCCGACAGAAAATCCGCTCGTGTGTACGGGGCATTACAGCCCTAAGACAAGCAAGCACAAATCTCCTTGAAGAACAGGGAAACAGACTAGAAGATGTTTTTTTCTTAGCCAAAAAATATTCTATGAACATGCTAATAAGAGCAGTATATTACTAGCAGGGCCATTGAAAGCTAAGAGTCGCCATGACAGTCCACTCCATCCATAATAAGTCTGGCAAGGCCCTTTTCAAAACCAGTGAGATTGAAAACTTCTTTCAAAACTATTGTGAAAAACTACGTTGAGTTGAGAGGAATCTTAATATAGCGCGGGCTTACCCCGACGCGCATAGCAAAGATCCTTGAAAGAGAGGGCCCAGGGACCAGAAGCAGCACAGAGCGGCAGAAGGGTAGAAAAAAGAGACTACGCCGGAAACACCTGCGTGAAAAGCCAAGTCTTCAGTAACCTGCAGAAGACCAGAATAGTGGGGGCCTCCTGGAGCTCGACAGGGAGGCTATTCCATAGTACGGCACCCTGGTAGGAGAAGGCCCGACCACTACGCCAGATCTTCTTTGGCACCAAGATGTAGAGGAGATCTCTGCCGGGAGATCTGTGTGATCTGACAAGAGCTCTTTAGGAAAACGAGAGCAGAGATAGCTTGGGCCAGGCCTCTCATAATCTTAAACATAATACATCCTACCTTAAATAAGGTGTGATAGTGGACCGGCAGCCAACGCAAGGCGCAGAGGACAGGAGTGATATGATTCCTCAACGGGACATCCATGAGCAGCCTAGCCGCAGCATTTTGAATAAGTTGAACAAGTGGTGGTTTTTCCCCCAAACTTTCCAACAAGTAATTCAGGACTATCTCTCTTTTCATAAGACACCTGTAATCCCAAAAGCAGTGGCTGCATACCTAAAACAACCATTCACTCCAGAGGAGCTCATACTTGCCATCAAACAGTTGAAACTGAGTCCCGAACCAGATGGACGAACAGTACAATATTATAAAAACCAGACTGACATCTTGTCCTTATTTTCTTTTAAGTCCCTCACCAACAATCCCAAGCCCTTCCCACAAATTTTAGAGGCTTTTTTTTTATTTTTATAAATAGCATAGAGGCAAATTTTAGAGGCACATATAATGGTGTTACACAAAAAGAGAAAAGATCAAATGCAAGTAACAAATTACAGGCCAATTTTACTCCTTTTTTACCTATGTGAAAAGACTCTTTAGCACTTTTATCTGGAAGGGTACCTACCCCTTCCTAAATGTAGGGGTGGCATTGGTTTTCTAGCTGTGAAGCAGTACTACAGGACCTGCCAACTAGCAAGACTTGTGAACTGGCATCTTCACTCAGCCTTGAAAGGATGGGTTGCTTTGGACAGCTCTCTGTTTAGCTCTCAAACAGCCTATATAGACTTTGATGCACACCTGCTTATTGGAGCATCATTACATTGATTTTGCATTGCATGCAAGGTCTCATCACTCTTCACAGTTTTTGGCCCTCTGACTCTGCAACCCTGATGTTTCCCCCCTGAATGCACCAACAATATTCAAAATAAAAAATGGAGTGGTGCTAAATCCTTAGAAGAAATAATATACATATATATTTTGAGATACAAAAGTGTTCAAATAATAATGTGCACTTTCAAATATGTAATACACAAAATAATAAACATAAACATCACGTAATTTATTTATTTATTATGCTTAACCTACGCAGTCTTACCCGAAGGCCTCGATGCGCAAAACAAAAGGACATTGACATTAAAAGATCTTAAGAGAACCAAAAAAACAGCAATACAACCAACATACAAAATAAAAGCCAGGGAGTCTGTCCATCACAACCCAATTTAAAATTAGGTGACTCCAAAAGCTTGTACAAAAAGTACAGTTTTCAATTTCTTTCGGAATTTCAAAAATAAATTCTCAAGTCTCAGTTTCAGAGGCAAGGATTTCCAAAATTCAGCTCCTTGTACTTCACTCATTCTCCCTCCGCATGTTTTCTGATTTTGAAATTTTGGAGTCTTCAGTAAGGCCAAGTTCGCCGATCTCAAGGATCGGGTGGGCACATACTTGACAAATTTTTCCTTCAGATACTCTGGGCCACGTCCATGCAATGCCTTATGGACAAGACATCTGGTTTTGAACAGAACCCGTTCTTTAAGGGGCAGCCAATGCAGGGCTCTAAGAGATGGAGTGATGTGGTCACGATGACCAACACCTGTCAGTAACCTTGCTGCGGCATTCTGAATCAACTGGAGCTTGTAGATGGTACAAGCAGGCAAACCCACATACAGGGCATTACAGTAGTCCAGTCGACTGCTGATAATGGCATTGTCCATGGCGATCTTGTCAGAGTCTGCGATATAGCGAAAAGTCGACCTCAGGAGTCTCAGGTAGAAGTGGCATGAACTCACCACCTGATTTACCTGAGGGTGCAGGGTCAACCTAGAGTCAAAGATGACGCCCAGGTCCTTTACCTGAGTGGCCAGAATTGGAAAAGGTTTAAAATATTTCGGCCAGGACGGAAACAGGTTGGAATACACCTGGTTACTGAAGATGATGCATTCAGTTTTTGTGCCATTTAGCTTTAGATAATTGGCACCCACCCAGGATTGGATTTCCTCCAGGCAGGAGGCCAGCATGACCTGATCCTCCCCTTTCTTGGATAATTTGAAGTAGATCTGGGTGTCGTCAGCATAGACATGGAACGGGAGATTGTAACAGCAAATTATGTACAGCAGCGGCCTCATATAGATATTAAAAAGGATTGGAGATAAAGTCGGTATATTAAGCGAAGGACACCCAGCTACATCCCCCTAATCAGTGGCGGCCCGTCCATAGGGGGCGCCCGGGCGCCGCCCCCCCCTCCTGGCATTTAAAAAAAAAAAAAAAAAAAAAAAAAAAAAAAGTTAAAAAAAAAATAAAAAAATTTATTTAAACATGTCCCTTTAAGGGCGCCGGGCACAGTGCAGTATGCACCGCTCTATCACCAATATATAGATTCATGCATTGCATGAATCTATCTATTGGTCACCTCTGCCGCCCCCTATTCAGGTGTCCGGCCCCTGATCGGGCGCCGGGCATCTGAATTACAGTGGGGGGGTGTTGCTGGAAGCGCCCCTATTAGAGCTGTAAGCTCTAATAGGGGACCCTATTAGAGCGGTGTGCTCTAATAGGCTTCCCTAAGTGTAAACAGCGGGCGCACGGCCGTGCGTTCGCTGATTACACAGTATTGTGTTAGAGAAGCGAATACATCGCTTCCCTAACACAGACCCGCCTCTCAGCCAATCAGGTTGCCAGGTCTGTTACCTGTAACCTGATTGGCTGAAGTCACAGGCGCTGTGATTGGACGCTAGGCGTCCAATCATAGCAAAAGACAGGCGCGGGAGAAGAAGACCCCGGGTTAAAGAAACCAAGGATGTCCTGGCCGACTTCTTTCCACAGACGGTAGGCAAACTCTTCTTTTAGTTTTTTGCATGTTACTTATGTGTCATCAAGTCTATTGTATGGCTATTGTAGTGATATTGCTGTTCGTGGTACAGGGGAGCACGCCTTGGATGAAACACTGTATCTCCTGTACACTTCAGAAGAGGGGCTCGGGAACCTGCAGACAGCTGAACTGCCTTCTGACACTTGTGGATCTCCTTGCAGCTGCCAACTTTCTCCCTCAGGCAGCTCTGCAGGGGCAGGGATCAGTTCTACATACTGGCAAGTGGTAAAGTGAGCTGCAGTCTCAGTCTGCCTGTGTCTCTGTCGGGTCCTGAAACTCCCACTCGTCAATATTATCTCTGGTCAGTGTGAGCAGGAAGTTTGCTTCTCCTCCTCAGTACTGACCTCTGATCTCCCTCCCTCCAGATCGTGCTCTCACTGCTCTGTGTTCACTGAACTCCAGGGTTTGGATGGAGCAGTGCTTCTGCTGGAGGGGGTGAGTGTGTGGTGTGTGTGTGTGTGTGTGTGTGTGTGTGTGGGGAGGGGGAGGGGGGGGGGGGACACATCTCTCTCTCCAGCTGCCAGGAATCTCTGCCCAGCCATTTCTATATACCATCCCCTCCAATTAGAGGGGCACAGTGGCAGCGTTTGATGGGCACAGTGGCAGCGTTTGATGGGCACAGTGGCAGCGTTTGATGGGCACAGTGGCAGCGTTTAATGGGCACAGTGGCAGCGTTTGATGCCACTGCCCCTAATTGCCCAGAATACATTGGATCGAGTGGGGAAAGTCGTTTGGGAACTCATAAACCCACTCCTGGAGAAAGGCTACCATCTGTATGTGGACAATTTTTATACTAGTTTGCCCCTGTTCCGCACCCTTCACAGAAGGAACACTCCAGCATGTGGCACCGTAAGGAAGAATCGGAAGGGCTTTCCTCAAATCCTCGTCAACAAGAAGCTAATAAGAGGGGAGACGACGAGCTTATGGAATGAGGAAATTCTGGCTGTGAAATGGAGGGACAGAAGGGATGTATACGTTCTTTCATCGATCCACAATAATACCAGGAGGAATGGCCGAATCCAAAAGCCAACATGTATCCACAAATACAACATGTTCATGGGGTGGGTGTCGACTTTAACGACCAAATGCTCGAACCCTACCTTGCCACAAGATGAACATACCAGTAGTATAAAAAAGTTTCCATTTATTTGTTTAATTTGGCCATATACAACAGCTACGTTATTTATCACAAATCCACTGAACGCCCCAAATCCTTCCTTAGCTACCAGGAGGAAATCACCACTGTCCTTGTATTCCCAAATGGCCCACCGGAAACCATTTGATCCGATGTGATTAGCAGACTCTCTGAACGCCACTTTCCCGAAAAAATCCCTCCCAAACCAACAGGCCAAAAACGGCAGAAAAAATGCCGGGTGTGCTCCAAAGGAGGAATGAGAAGAGACACCACTTTTTATTGTCCCCAATGTCCTTCCCAACCAGGCCTCTGCATAGTTGACTGTTACCATACTTCACTAAATTATTAGTGAAGTATGGTAAACATAACCCTTACTTCCTGCCATTTACCTTCACACAGAGTAGAGGCATAAGGGCCTCTACTTTCTCTGTAACTGACCCTGGCTTGTTATTCGACCACGCTTCTGCCTACCGATTCTGTACATACCTCTGCCTGACCTGGAACTGACCCTGGACTGTTTGACCATCCTTTTTGCCTGCCTCTTGGACTGATCTTGTACCATGCCACTGGACTAGTGGGATTCATGACACAGGGGTCTCACATATGTGAGGGGCTCCAGAATTGTTTTTCTGGGTGAAGAAAACATTTTTTTGTTTCCTCATTCCTAGTTTAGGGTCTGGAGACTCGGAGGCTTCAAAGAGATTTGGGTGGGAGAAGCCTCTACCCCTGTCCCCATTCTGCCCTGAACGAGGCCCTACTTCTGCCTGCTGCCTGTAGGACCTATGCCATCATGCCTCTGTAGCATGAACTGACCACACCACATGGATGGACCATGTTCCTGCCTACTACCAGGATCAATATTTTGCCACTGCTGACAATGTCTGCCTGCACTGACACTGGACTGTATATGGACAGTATCCCTGCCTGCTGCCTGTACCGAATATGGACAGTGTTCCTGCCTGGACAATTACGTTAGTTTTTGCTGACCAAGTCCCTGCCTGCTGCCTGGACCAGTGCTATCCTCCTGTGGACAACTGTGCTACTAAAACCACAGGTAGTCTTTTTTTTACCCTTTGCTCAGCAGAATGTTTTTTGTGGTGTAATTCTTGGTATGTGCATGCTATGTATCCCTAGAACACCTGATGGTGTTCCTTGTATGTGGCCAGGCTGTGTAAAAGTCTCACACATACTCAGGAAGAGTAGCAGAATGTATTTTGAGGTGTCATTTTTGCTATATACATGCTATGTGTTGGAAATATCTTATAAATGGACAACTTTGTGTAAAAAAAAAAAAAATGCATTTTTTATTTTTTTTGCACATTTTCCAAAAACTTTTGGAAAAAAAATGAACCGTTCAAAAGACTCATTTTGCCTCATAGATTATACGTTGGGGTGTTAGCTTTCCAAAATGGGGTCATTTTGTGGGCGTTTCTATTGTCCTGGTACTCAAGGCCTTCAAAAGTGTAATAGGTAGTTAACAAGTTAGATGTGTCATTTATGCTCCTCGAACACCTGATGGTGCTCCCTGCCTGTTGGGCCTCTCTATGTGGCCAGGCTGTGAAAAAGTCCCACACATGTGGTATCGCCATACTTAGGAGGAGTAGCAGAATGTATTTTGGGGCATCATTTGTGGTATACACATGGCATGTGAGAGAAATAACCTATTACAATGACAATTTTGTGGAAAAAAGAAATAAAATCTAAATTTTGCAAAGAATTGTGGGAAAAAATGACGACATCAAACGCCTCACCATGCCTCTTACTAAATACCTTGGAATGTCTACTTTCAAAAAAGGGGACATTTGTGGGGTATTTGTACTTTCCTGGCTTGTTCAGGTCGCAAGAAACTGGCCACCAGTACTTCAGGTGTGATCAATTTTTTATGATTTGTACCACAACCTGTAGACTCTCTAACTTTCACACAGACCAAATAATATCCACTAATTTGGTTTATTTTACCAAAGATATATAGCAGTATAAATTGTGGCCAAAATTTATGAAGAAAAATTATAATTTGCAAAATTTTATCACAGAAACTAAGAAAAATTATTTTTTTTTCAAAATTTTCGGTCTTTTTTCATAGCGCAAAAAATAAAAAACCAAGAGGTGATCATATACCACCAGAAGAAAGCTCTATTTGTATGAAAAAAGGACACAAAATTCATTTGGGTACAGTATTGCATGACTGAGTAATTGTCATTCAAAGTGGGAGAGCACTGAAAGCTAAAAATTGGTCTGGTCACGAGGGGGGATTAAGTGCCCAGTTGTCAAGTGGTTAATCTACAACTGCCATGATGCTGCACTTGTAAACAGTTATGACACCAACCATTGGATGGTTTGACAGTTTGGTTGAGAACACGTGCCGGAAATGAAATGTTGAAACAAATGTTTTACAGATGGGTTTACTTCCGCTTTAAGACTCAATGTCATACGCTTCAATTGAATCAGTAATCTCCATACTGTAATCACTCAATGGTAGATGGTGCTCAAACCGCCAATACATAGAAAACGAATGGAAATCCAGATAGTGTAGTAGTAATGCACAGGTTTATTATATAAACGTGTAGACTTACAGCTAAAATGTCTTTGGCACACAATTAAGTGAGACTGCAGGGTCACACACGAGAAGGACACTGGTAAATCTGAACTTTCGGTCTCGGCTGTGGCCGGAAGTGACATCACCTGCCTCCTCTGGGTGCTTAGCGTCACTGACACGTGACTTTCTCATGGGTTGGAGGCTGGATGACAATCGCCAGAAAATAAATTTGTTTGGTTGCTGCCTTAGGAAACTTTACATACACGCAGATATGACCTAGTATACTTTTTTCAGTCTACTGTGTACTCATTTCAAATTTTAGTTTACATAGGTAATCAAGACAAGTCAGAGAAGAATAACTTAGAGTGTGAATATTATATGGATGAATGTAATTCATAATTAAAAAATGAGATTGACACATCTGAAACAGTTAACTAAACCAAATGATCCTTAGCATGTACTGGACAAGACTGTCTACCCAGACTGACAGAAGTTGTAATGTATTAGTTTGAGCTTCCAGCTTAGTTTTAGAATATGGAAAAATATATTTATCGGAGCTGGCGAAGCTCCAGCCTTCCTGTCAAACACATCCTATCTTAGCATTTGGCAGTGGTTGAAAGCTTTGGTCACTAGCGCTGCACAAAATTCACACTGCTGCAAAATGAAATAAATTCTTATGTTTCAAGAAAAAAAAAAACTACTTTAATTGAAAGAAATGCATACAACATAATAGTTGATAACTTTGCATATGGTATATAGTATTATAGTTGAAAGCAAATTTGTGTTTCAGCTTTGCAGGGCATTGCAAAAATGTTTGCTTTTAAGTGTGGCACATACGTTTCCTTTGCTCTCATGCCGCTTTATTTAGCTGCCCAGAATAATGTAAACACCTATTTTTTTTATTGATCTGAAGCATCACGTGACTAACTCCATGTTGTAAAAAAGGTGGGGGTGGTGCTGCGCTGTTGAAACACAGAAACCCTAGTGATCCAGATATTCAAACAAGGGACAAAGTGTTGCTAAAGGTAGTGGTACAAATACAAATAAATAAATAAATGAAACTCAATCACTAATATATAAACTCTTCACTATACACTATAAAGTGACTGATTCCAAAATGCAAGGTGCAAAATATTAATAGACAAGTGCTGAACAAAAATAATCCTTCTAAAAAAAAATGCACTAAGCATAAAAGTATTGCCCCCAAGCACCATATTCCCATCCCACACTAGATAATAAAAAGTTATAAAAATCCCCCCCCCAACAAAATAAAAAACAATAAAGCAACGGTTTATAGTGCACCAAGCACAAACGTATTGCACCCAAGCACCACATTTTCATCCTACACTCTATAAAAAAGTTATAAAAATGCCCTAAAAAATCCTAATTCTTCATATCCAAAAGGCCAACAAGGAGAGGCAGACGCTCACAGGCCACTAAAAGAGGGCAAGCAGCCTCTGTGTCTACAGTGAAAAGTGGTGGTTTGCGGACATGGTGCATACTTTGCAGAGGGGGCACATTTCTCCTTTTTTTTCTGGTGCTGGCCTTGTTATTGAGCCACAACATGCAGAAGAGGCCCAATTTTTCTGCACCTGTTTGACAGGTGCATGGAATTTAATTTTTTCCTCATTTTTAACAGCACGGCCCGTTCCTGCGCCCAGCAAGAGTAACAGTGAGGGGTTACAGTGTTCAGGCACCACTAGGGATGGGCGAACGGTTTGGGCCTCGCCTAACACTCAAACTTTCTGGGCACTTAGTGGAGCAAGCGCACATTCAATAGGTTGTTGAAGCTTCCTCGCTGAGAGCTAAATTTAGCAAAATAATTGTAAAAAAAAAAAAGAATGTAAATGAAAAAAAAAATGGGGACAAAATGTTGTAGGCGGACCCTTTGGGTCTGGTATGGATTTTAATCACTTCCCTACCGGCGCATAGTAAAATTACGCCAGCAGGAACACTCCCTTCCTCCTGCAGAACATCAGGGTACCCGAGTACCTGTTTTATAGAATATATGTTGGGGTGTTTTCTTTCCAAAATGGGGATTGTGTGGGTAATTCCACTGTCCTGGTGCTTCAGGACCTTCAAAAGTGTGATAGGTAGAAATTAAATTATATGTGTAATTTATGCTCCTAGAACCTAGCATTTCTTCATTTTCCAAAGAATTGTGGGAAAAAATGACTACTTAAAAACTCACCATGCCTCTTACTAAATGCCTTGGACTGTCTACTTTCCAAAAAGGGGTTATTTGGGGGGTATTTGTACTGTTCTGACATTTCAGGGCCTCAAGAAATGAAATAGGCCGTAAATACGCATGTGCAGTGGGCCCCCCTGCCGAACGGAGGGGGAGACGAGTGGGGCTTCGATCCCCTGGGACAGGTAAGTGTCCGATTATTAAAAGTCAGCAGCTGCAGTATTTGTAACTGCTAACTTTTAATTTTTTTTTTTTAAATGGGCACACCATTTTAATGACAATGTGTCAATGTTCCAATTCGTTTTTAAGGTGTTCTTTTCACATGGTTTTCTGTGTACAGAAGCAGTCTAGGCAGATAATTTACATTTGTAAATTTATTTTTCACACATTAATAGTAAAACATGTTCTAAAAGCACACACATAATAATATTATATGAGTCTTATCTTAGCAGAAGCATTATAAATAGATAAAGACAGTTAAAAAGAAAGAGGAAATGTTCTGTATTTCATGATCCTTACATGTTGAAAGTGAGAGATTCATTTTGAAGAAAGATGATCTGCAGCCGCATGTTGATATCATTTTTGCAAAACCTGTTAAACTTTTAATTGGTGAGAGAGATTTAGGGGTTCCATAGATCATTGTGTGATAAAGCCCAGGAGGCCTGTACCTGGATATATGATAACTAGAACCGTGACCACCAAATTAGAAAGTGAACTTGAGAAATAGTTATACCAACCTTGATGCCCTGAGTGCTACATATAGGTCCCTAAGGAAACAATCTGGTGAGACAAATCAAGAGTAGGTGATAAAATTGGACATGTTTAACAAATCAGTAAAGGGTGAGGAAACTTTCATGTCATAAGAGGAAAAACTAAGTTATCTTGCAGAAAGAATTGCTAAAACTCTTAAAATATCTGAATATCTGTACTATTTCCAGCTTTTGTAGAAAAAATAAAATGGATACCATACAGGTTTATTAGTTTAGTTAGATGGAAATGCTTTGTACAAGATTTTGGAAGACTAAAGATGAGGGAATCAATTTGCACAAACTGATACTTGCTGTCTTGTGTTATCTGGGTGTTGTTTCCATTTCCACTATGATACTTGCTGTTGCCAGAAATTCATGAAGGTTTGCACTTCATACACAATTTCTTGCACTAATTTGACAAGAATCATTTTGGATGTTTCCTTCCCCCTTCCTCCTCATAATGACTTAGATATGATTCAAGTCACCATTAGGTCACCTAAATTTGGCAGTAGCTAATTAGTCTGTATACCCCTATTCGCAACTGCCAATTTTATTATTATCATTATTTGATTTGATTTTGGTTATACCAAAAACTGCACATGATTAGGGCTTTGCTGATGTCTCTGTCATTTTTTCTTGACAGCTGTTACTATTTGTTTTAGAATGCGCTCTGCACAGGATGCAGACTGGTGAAAAGATACTTTTATACCAAGTATTTGGTTCACTAATAAAGCAAAATGCAGTTTAACAGTAAATCCTGGCTTGGAGCAAAATGGTCAGATTTGCTCATGCAAATCGCTTTACTTGTCCCTCTCTACGCATGTTCTAAAATGGTAGATGTATTAAATCAAGACTTTGTACTTATCAAAATGAAAGTTCACTTCAACTTATTCACATGGGGGGCCAGTATCCTTTATATTCTGTAAAAAAAAAAAAAAAAAACCACAAAAATACAATAACATTGGGTGTTATCACTGTAAAATTTTCATTTTTTTTAGTCTGTTTATTTTGTAAAAATAAAAGTGCTGCACCACTGATCAATGGAAAATGTTACATTAGAATGGAGATGGATTTCTCTGGCATAGAAATTACATCACAATAGAAATTACCTCAATAGTCACAATAAAATGTGTCTGGTCTGTGCTGAAAGCACTGACGTTTAGTCCATCTTTCGCCAACTTAACATACATTTAATGAACGCAGTTTACCTGAAATTCCAGCCTATTTTTCACTAAATAATTTGATATAGTTTAGGACTGACACTTTGTCCCTTTCGAGACATTATAGGTTAAGAGAGGATGGAGATGAAGGGGAAATCCTAGTTTGCTTGGATTTGTACTAACCTTGTGTACATACCATGCTGTCACTTTGAAGTGATGCTGTCTATCAGTTTACCTGCTCTTTTTCATTCAGTTTAAACAGCTTACCTGAATTGCTGGATAGAGTAAGTCAACAAATATGAGGCTTTATTCTAATTATGTTGTAGCAGTCAAAAATAAGTTTTGAAGAAAATAAGACTTATGCCTCGTACACACGTACGGACTTTTCCCGGCGGACCTAAGTCCAGCGGACAATCCGCTGGACTTTCCGGCTAGGTCCGCTGGACTTTCCGAGGGTGTGGACTTGCCCACACACGCACGGACTTCTCCAGCGGATAATCCGCCGGCCAAAAGTCCGCGGGACTTTTGAAAATGAACGGACTTGCCCACACACGGAGCAGTCCGTTCATTTCGAACGTAACTTCAGGTTACGTAGCTAGCGTAGGCAGTAAATGCCGCCGCGCTAGCTCCGCAAGCTGGCATGGATTTAAAGGGAATCCCCACGCCGAAAAAACGGCGTGGGGGTTCCCCCCAAATCCATGTCAGACCCTAATCCGAGCACGCAGCCTGGCAGGCCAGGAAAGGGGTGGGGACGAACGAGCGCCCCCCCCCCTCCTGAGCCGTACCAGGCCGCGTGCCCTCAACATGGGGGGTGCCCTGGGGAAAGGGGGGCCGTGCGGCCCCCCCACCCCAAAGCACCTTGTCCCCATGTTGATGAGGACAAGGGCCTCTTCCCGACAACCCTGGCCGTTGGTTGTCGGGGTCTGCGGGCGGGGGCTTATCGGAATCTGGGAGCCCCCTTTAATAAGGGGCCCCCAGATACCGGCCCCCCACCCTATGTGAATGAGTATGGGGTACGATGTACCCCTACCCATTCACCTAAGGTGTAAAATGTAAAGTAAAAAAAAACACCCACACTTTTGAAAAAATAGTTTATTGCACTGCTCCGGGGGTCTTCTCTTCCGTCTTGGGGGTCTTCTCGCCGGACTCCCCCGCCATTTACCAAGCTCTTTTACCGAGCGAGGGGAGTCCGGCTACCTTCTTCGTCGTCGCCGCCGTCTGGGGGTCTCGATCCGCCTTCGGGGGTCTTCTTCCGTCTTGGGGGTCTTCTCGCCGGACTCCTCCCCTCTCTTCTGCTCTTTTACCTAGCTCTTTCACGAGGGGAGGAGTCCGGCTACCTTCTTCGTCGTCGCCGCCGTCGTCTGGGGGTCTCGATCCGCCTTCGGGGGTCTTCCGGGGGTCTCTTCTGTTCTTGCGGCGGTCGTCGTCTTCCGCGCCGCCGGCGCCTTGTCCTTCTTCTTGTCCTTCTTGTTCTTCTTCTTCTTCTTCTTCGATGTTGACCCGTCGCTGTCTCTGCCCGGAATGCCTGTGCCGATCTGCACTCGGACTTATATAGGGACATGGGGGACAGGGTCACATGCACATGTCACATGGTGACCCCGCCCCCTTGTGTTGTCACAGTCCCGGAGGATGCTGGGACTGTGACATCGCAAGGGGGCGGGGTCACCATGTGACATGAACATGTGACCCTGTCCCCCATGTCCCTATATAAGTCCGAGCGCAGATCGGCACAGGCATTCCGGGCAGAGACAGCGACGGGTCAACATCGGAAGAAGAAGAAGAACAAGAAGGACAAGAAGAAGGACAAGGCGCCGGCGGCGCGGAAGACGACGACCGCCGCAAGAACAGAAGAGACCCCCGGAAGACCCCCGAAGGCGGATCGAGACCCCCAGACGACGGCGGCGACGACGAAGAAGGTAGCCGGACTCCTCCCCTCGTGAAAGAGCTAGGTAAAAGAGCAGAAGAGAGGGGAGGAGTCCGGCGAGAAGACCCCCAAGACGGAAGAAGACCCCCGAAGGCGGATCGAGACCCCCAGACGGCGGCGACGACGAAGAAGGTAGCCGGACTCCCCTCGCTCGGTAAAAGAGCTTGGTAAATGGCGGGGGAGTCCGGCGAGAAGACCCCCAAGACGGAAGAAGACCCCCGGAGCAGTGCAATAAACTATTTTTTCAAAAGTGTGGGTGTTTTTTTTTTACTTTACATTTTACACCTTAGGTGAATGGGTAGGGGTACATCGTACCCCATACTCATTCACATAGGGTGGGGGGCCGGTATCTGGGGGGCCCCTTATTAAAGGGGGCTCCCAGATTCCGATAAGCCCCCGCCCGCAGACCCCGACAACCAACGGCCAGGGTTGTCGGGAAGAGGCCCTTGTCCTCATCAACATGGGGACAAGGTGCTTTGGGGTGGGGGGGCCGCACGGCCCCCCTTTCCCCAGGGCACCCCCCATGTTGAGGGCACGCGGCCTGGTACGGCTCAGGAGGGGGGGGGGCGCTCGTTCGTCCCCACCCCTTTCCTGCGTGCTCGGATGAGGGTCTGACATGGATTTGGGGGGAACCCCCACGCCGTTTTTTCGGCGTGGGGATTCCCTTTAAATCCATGCCAGCTTGCGGAGCTAGCGCGGCGGCATTTACTGCCTACGCTAGCTACGTAACCTGAAGTCACGTGCTAAATGAACGGACTTGCCGATGAGCGGCAAGTCCCTTCATTTCAAAAGTCCCGCGGACTTGCCCACTAACGGTGGGATTGTCCGCTGGACTTCCAAGTCCAGCGGATAATTTGAAAACAAAACCTGAAACTTTAGTCCGCCGTACTTTGGCGCCAAAAAGTCCGCCGGCGCCCACACACGAGGGGATTATCCGCTGGACTTCAGTCCAGAGGATAATCCCGCGGGATTGTCCCTTCGTGTGTACGCGGCCTTAAGCTGACCATACATGGACCAATTTGTCTGGTTCAGAAGGAACTGGCTGAGTTTCAATCCATGCATGGAAGTTCCTGTTCATGAGAAGTTGATCTCTTGATCAACTTCTTATGAACTGGCTTTTTGTAAAATGTTGCTTTGATCAGCGCATGCAGCAAATCATTTCTATGGTGTTTGAAATAAGAAGCAATGAGCATTATAGTAATTCTGGTTTCAGTTTGTGAAAGCATCTGATCAAACCAACCTTGGTTTGATTAGATGCGTTTAAGGGCAGAGGAGAGATCTGACCCTCAGATATATAGTAATGAGAACCTGTTGTACATCCCTTGTGATAGCAATAAAGTTAATGAAAAAAAATTAAGGGAAAGTGTAAAAAAAAATCTTCTTCTTCTTCTTCTGTCTTTGGCCGGAATGGCATAGATGCGTGGTGTTGTGACTTATATAGGGACAAGGGGGCGGGGTCACATGATCATGTCACATGGTGACCCCGCCCCCTATGATGTCACAGTCCCAGAGGATGCTGGGACTGTGGCATAATAGGGGGGTGGGGTCACCATGTGACATGATCATGTGACCCCGCCCCCTTGTCCCTATATAAGTCACAACGCGCGTCTCTGTCATTCCGGCCAGAGACAGCGACAAGTCAACATCGGAAGAAGAAGAAGAAGAAGAGGAAGAGGAAGAAGAAGAAGAAGAAGACGGCGACAGCGGCAAGAACAGAAGAGACCCCGGAAGACCCCCGAAGGCGGAACGAGACCCCCAGACGACGACGGCGGCGGCGAAGACGAAGAAGAAAGCCGGGCTCCTCCGCTCGGTAAAAGTGCAGAAGAGAGCGGAGGAGTCCGGCGAGAAGACCCCCCAAGATGGAAGAAGACCACCGGAGCAGTGCAATAAAATATTTTTAAAAAATTGTGTTTTTTTATTTACACTTTTACACCTTAGGTGAATGGGTAGGGGTACATCGTACCTCATACTCATTCACATAGGGTGGGGGGCCAAGATCTGGGGGCCCCCTTATTAAAGGGGGCTCCTGGATTCCGATAAGCCCCCCGCCCGCAGACCCCGACAACCAATGGCCAGGGTTGTCGGGAAGAGGCCCTTGTCCTCATCAACATGGGGACAAGGTGCTTTGGGGTGGGGGGCCGCACGGCCCCCCTTTCCCCAGGGCACCCCCCATGTTGAGGGCACGTGGCCTGGTACGGCTCAGGAGGGGGGGCGCTCGCTCGTCCCCACCCCTTTCATGGCCGGCCGGGCTGCGTGATCGGATAAGGGTCTGAGATGGATTTGGGGGGACCCCGACGCCATTTTTTCGGCGTAGGGATTCCCCTTTAAATCCATGCCAGGTGACGGGGCTAGCGTGGCAGCATTCACTGCCTTCGCTAGTCACGTCTACCGGCAGTTACGTTCTAAATGAACGGACTTTCCGATCGTGTGTGTCGGCAAGTCCGTTCATTTCCAAAAGTCCTGCAGACTTTTTCCCGCGGATTGTTCGCCGGAGAAGTCCGGGCGTGTGCGGGCAAGTCCACACGCTCGGAAAGTCCGGCGGACCTCCGCTGGAAAGTCCGGCGGTTTGTCCGCTGGACTAGGACAATCCCGCCGGAAAGTGTGTACGCCGCATAAGTACCATGGTTTTCGCAATTCCACTGGCATACACATTTTTAAAGCATGGCATCTTAGGTATCCGTTTACTCGGCATAACCTCCTCTTTTATATTTTACCAAACAAGTGGGTATTATATTGTGTTTTTTTGCATTAAAATTCATTAAAGTGTATTACATAAAGAAAATGTGTGTCTGAAAAAACACTGCGCAAATATTGTGTGAAATAAACCACAACCAACATTTTTTTCTCATGTGCTTTTGCTTTCAGAAAATATATAATGTTTGGGGGTTCTAATGCCTCGTACACACGATCGGAATTTTCGTCGGAAAAAACTGTGTCGGTTTTTCCGACGGAATTCCGACGGAATTCCGCTCAAGCGGTGTTGCCTACACACGATCACACCAAATTCCGACCGCCAAGAACGCGGTGACGTCCACCACGTACGACGAGACCATAAAAGGAAAGTTCAGCACCATCTCCGGCACCCGTTGGGCTCCTTCTGCTGATCTCGTGTTTATCGCGTGTTAGTAGAAGTTTCGCTATAGACGATTCGTGTCTTTTCAGACTTGTGCTTCAGATCGTTCCTGCTCTACAGTTTGTGCTTGTCGGTGCGTATTTGCTTATCAGTGCTTGTAGTCAGTTTGCATTTGTTTGTCTTTGCGGCCTATATATTTATATATAGTACGCTTTGATTTTCAGTGCTTATTGTCCACTCGTTGCTTGATTTGCATTTCGTTCTTTCAGGCCTTGCTGTTTATCAGTGCTTTCTTTAGTCCGTTCTGATCAGCCGACCGTTTAGAAGTGATGTTACGTGTACGTACTCGTCGTAGAGTTCGTGCTGTACGTGGGCTTGGTGTTGGGGTTCTTACTTTGACACAAGCCGGGTCCATGAACAGGGCGAGGAGGAGTTCGTGGACCAAGAATTGGTTGCTCCAGCGTGACCAATTCTCGCACATGCCTCTGCTTCGTGAGATCCGTGAGAATAACCCTGATGATTTCAGGAATTATCTCAGGATGACGGACCCCGTTTTTCACCGTCTGTTGGCTTTGCTGTCCCCTTATATTACCAGGCAGGATACCTGCATGCGGCAAGCCATCACTGCGGAGCAGAGGTTAGTTGCCACGTTGAGATACTTGGCGACAGGGAGAAGCCTGCAGGACCTCAAGTTCTCGACAGGCATCTCCCCCCAGGCTCTGGGGATCATTATTCCAGAGACCTGTTCTGCCATCATCCAGGTCCTGCAGAAGGACTATATGAGGGTAAGTTGTATTCTTTAACATCACATTCTATGTATTTACTGTTTGCTAATGTATTGTATTTCTTTCCTTGTTCCCTTATTACCAGGACTTCAATATGCTGTAATATGCTGTAATATGCTGTAATATGCTGTGCCCCTTTGTCCTCATGCATGTTGGATTTTTGTATGTTCCTTTTTTGTCCTTTGCCTTCACTTACCCCCCCCCCCCCCCCCCCCCAGCATGCTATCTGGGGCCCATATATACCTATAGTCTAGTCACTTAACAATGTATTTTGTCAGCTCCATTGTAATGCTTTACCCTAAACACCCCCTAAAATGTGTACAAATGTTATAGTTGTCCTTAAATTCCTTCAGAGGGCCTAAAGGCTTTGTTTTGTGGTGCCCCAAATCTTTTTTGAACCCCCCCCCCTCCCCAAACTGCTCAGTCAGCTGATACCAATCCTCTATGTGCTGACTTTGCCAAACCCAATACACACTATACCTACCTCTTTAGTGGTCATATTTATGGATGAATTTTTCAAAGCATGTAGTGCCAGGGCCTGCCTCAATACTTTCAAATGCTACTGTTTTAATTCTTCTCCTCCTATTATTATTGTGATAGGTAATAGCACAATCCAAAAATGTGCTTCCAGTGGGCTGAGTGTAATGAAGGAGGGGCTGGCCAAACTATCCCACCTTTTTTTTTTACCTGACCGAAGCCTCAGCAACTCGTCGCCCAGGACAAGGAGTTGTAGCCTCCCAGTTTCTGGGAACGCGTTGCACAGACCTTTCTGCAAGGCCTCCCTGAGATGTCTCATCCTCTGCTCCCTCTGCGACGGCAAGATAAGGTCCGCAACCTTACCCTTGTATCAAGGAGAGTGGCCAGCCAGTAATGGTCCCTCTCCTTGATCCGAAGAACACGAGGATCCTTCCCGCAGGCTTTGCAGGATCAGGGAGGCCATGCAGCGTAGGTTAGCTGAGGCATTCGGTCCGGAGTCTTCTGGGTCACTGAGGATGACATGATCGCCAGCCACCTCCTCCCAGCCACGTACAAGTCCACTGGTTTGTTGGGACTGTACATCATCCCTAAAAGACTGCTGCTGCTGATGCTGAGTGCCAGGCTCCAATTCCATGCTCACACAATCCTCCTCCTCCTCCTCCTCCTCCTCCTCCTCATCCTCTTCCTGTGTGATGGGTGGGACAGAAGGAACACTGTCCGGATAAAGGGGGCCTTGAGAGGCAAGGAAGTCCTCCTCTTCCTGCCTCTGTTCTGCCTCAAGTGCCCTGTCCATTATCCCACGCAGCGTATGCTCCAACAGGTGGACAAGAGGACAGTGTCACTGATGCATGCACTGTCACTGCTCACCATCCTCGTGGCCTCCTCAAATGGTGAGAGGACAGTGCATGCATCCCTGATCATGCTCCACTGACGTGGGGAAAAAAAAAACAAGCTCCCCTGACCCTGTCCTGGTGCCGTAGTCGCAAAGGTACTCATTGATGGCCCTCTGCTGCGTGTGCAGTCGCTGCAGCATGGCCAACGTTGAGTTCCACCTGGTGGGCATGTCACATATTAGGCGGTTTCTTGGGCAGGTTCAGCTCCTTTTGCAGCTCAGTCAGCCGAGCACTGGCATTATAAGATCGGCGGAAATGCACACAGACTTTCCTGGCCTGCCTCAGGACATCCTGTAAGCCTGGGAACCTGCCCAAGAACCGCTGCACCACCAGGTTGAGGACGTGAGCCATGCAGGGCACATGGGTGAGCTGCCCCTGTCGCAGGGCGGAGAGGAGGTTGGTGCCATTGTCAGAAACGACCATTCCTGGCTTAAGCTGACGTGGCGTCAACCACCTCTCGGCCTGCCCCTGCAGAGCTGCCAGAACCTCTGGCCCAGTGTGGCTCCTGTCCCCCAAACACACCAGCGCAAGCACGGCATGGCATCTTTTTGCCTGCGTACTTGCGTAGCCCCTTGTACGCCTACGGAGCACCGCTGGTTCCAAGGACAGAGCACTGGAGGAAGAAGAAGAGGAGGGGGTGGAGGAGAGAGGTGTGTCACAACCAGTAGCAGTAGTCGCGTTTTGGAGGCGTGGTGTGGCGGAACAACCTCCAACACTACTGCACCTTGTCCTGCATCCCTCCCAGCTGCCAATAGAGTGACCCAATGGGCCGTGAAAGAAAGGTACCGTCCCTGTCCATGCCTGCTGGACCATGAGTCAGCGGTAATATGCACCTTACCGCTGACCGCCCTGTCCAGCGAGGCATGGACATTGCCCTCCACATGCCGGTAGAGAGACGGAATCGCCTTCCGCGAGAAAAAGTGGCGTTTGGGAACCTGCCACTGAGGAACCGCACATTGAACAAACTCACGGAAGGGGGCCGAGTCTACCAACTGAAAAGGCAGCAGTTGAAGTGCTAGCAATTTAGCAAGGCTAGCATTCAACCGCTGGGCATGTGGATGGCTGGGAGTGTACTTCTTTCTACGGTCCAGCAGCTGGGGCAGGGAAATTTGCCTGCTGCAATCGGACGTCGGTGTACTGCAAGTACTTGGTTGTGACACACCTAATTCTACACCTTCAGTCCTCTCAGAGCAGCTTTCAGAGAGGACTGAAGGTGTAGTGGGGATGGAGATCCCAGCTGAGGAGGAGCAAGGAGAGGTCCGCTTAGTTCTTTGGTGTGGGTCTTTTATGTGTGCCTGCCAACGAGCTGCATGGCAGGTCGCCATATGTCTGGTCATGCTTGTCGTGCCCAAGCGGCTGATGTTTTGGCCACGCGAGATACGCTTGAGACAAATATTGCAAATAGCAGTGGTGCGATCTGCTGCACTCGTCTCAAAAAGGCCCACACCAAAGAACTTTTCTGATAACGTGCAGAGGCAGCGCCCTGCACAGGCGGAGCTCTGCGGTGTTGTACAGTTGCTGTGCTGGCCTCTACCTGGCCTCCAGGGGGCATCCTGCCTCGTTGGACATGTGACGCCGCATCCTCCTCCTCCTCCTCCTCGTCCTCCTCCTCATCCTCTCTCCCTTGAGGCACCCACGTGGAGTCAGTGACCTCATCATCCCCTCCCTCTTCACCACTAGAGCAAACCTGGCAGTAAGCTGCAGCTGGTGGAACAGTACTGCCAGATTCCTCAAGCTGGGTATCGTCATCCGAGCCTTCGAATCGTTGGGCATCCTCCTGGAGCATGTACCCAACACTGTGCTCAAAGAGTTCGGGGGACTCCTCAGGAGGACATGGTGGGTCTAGGGAAGGGGTGGCTGATGATGCTCTGTCAGTACCCTGAGCCTGGGTGAGAGAGGATGAGGAGGATGAGGAGGGCTTGGTCATCCATTCTACCAAGCCTTCAGCATGATGCGGCTCCACATGTCCAGCTGCCGAAAACAAAGACGCGCGTGTCCCATGGCCACGTGCTGATGACGATGCACGACCACGTCCACGTCCACGGCCACGTCCACTAGAAACAGAGCCTGCCTGCCCTGTGTTCTTGGCGGTCTCACAGCCATGGCTCTGCACGCTCTGCCTCCCCTTGGCGGTCTTCCAGCCATTGTAGTCGGTAGTCCTGTGGGTGCTGCTGAGAAGAATATATAGGAGCTCTGTGTGATGCCACTAACACACTAGAAGTCCTATGGGTGCTTCTGCAAAGAAAATAGAGGAGCTCTGTCTGATGCCACTAACACACTAGAAGTCCTGTGGGTGCTGCTGAGAAGAATATATAGGAGCTCTGTGTGATGCCACTAACACACTAGAAGTCCTGTGGGTGCTTATGCAAAGAAAATAGAGGAGCTCTGTGTGATGCCACTAACACACTAGAAGTCCTGTGGGTGCTTCTGCAAAGAAAATAGAGGAGCTCTGTGTGATGCCACTAACACACTAGAAGTCCTGTGGGTGCTTCTGCAAAGAAAATAGAGGAGCTCTGTGTGATGCCACTAACACACTAGAAGTCCTATGGGTGCTTCTGCTAAGAAAATAGAGGAGCTCTGTGTGATGCCACTAACACACTAGAAGTCCTGTGGGTGCTTCTGCAAAGAAAATAGAGGAGCTCTGTGTGATGCCACTAACACACTAGAAGTCCTGTGGGTGCTGCTGAGAAGAATATATAGGAGCTCTGTGTGATGCCACTAACACACTAGAAGTCCTATGGGTGCTTCTGCAAAGAAAATAGAGGAGCTCTGTGTGATTGCCACTAACACACTAGAAGTCCTGTGGGTGCTTATGCAAAGAAAATAGAGGAGCTCTGTGTGATGCCACTAACACACTAGAAGTCCTGTGGGTGCTGCTGAGAAGAATATATAGGAGCTCTGTGTGATGCCACTAACACACTAGAAGTCCTGTGGGTGCTTATGCAAAGAAAATAGAGGAGCTCTGTGTGATGCCACTAACACACTAGAAGTCCTGTGGGTGCTTATGCAAAGAAACACACTAGAAGTCCTAGAGGAGCTCTGTGTGATGCCACTAACACACTAGAAGTCCTGTGTGTGCTGCTGAGAAGAATATATAGGAGCTCTGTGTGATGCCACTAACACACTAGAAGTCCTATGGGTGCTTCTGCAAAGAAAATAAGTTCCTTAGAGGAGCTCTGTGTGTGGATGCCACACTAACACACTAGAAGTCCTGTGGGTGCTTCTGGGAAAAGAAAATAGAGGAGCTCTGTGTGTGTGATGCCACTAACACACTAGAAGTCCTGTGGGTGCTGCTGAGAAGAATAATATAGGAGCTCTGTGTGTGTGATGCCACTAAGGTCACACTTCAAGTCTATAAACACACTTCATTTCCCGAAAGTCCTATAGGGTGCTTCTGCAAAGAAAATAGAGGAGCTCTGTGTGATGGGACTAACACAACTTCAAGTCCTATAGGTGCTTCTGGGAACACACTTCAAGTCAAAACATATAGCTCTGTGTGTGTGATGGGACTAACACACTTCAAGTCCTATAGGTGCTAGGGAACGAAATATAGCTCTGTGTGTGTGATGGGACTAACACACTTCAAGTCTATAGGTGCTTCTGGGAACAAAATAATAGCTCTGTGTGTGTGATGGGATAACACACTTCAAGTCCTATAGGTGCTTCTGGGAACTGCTCTGTGTGGTGATGGGACTAACACACTTCAAGTCCTATAGGTTCTTCTGGGAACAAAATATAGCTCTGTGTGTGTGATGGGACTAACACACTTCAAGTCCTATAGGTGCTTCTGGGAACAAAATATAGCTCTGTGTGTGTGATGGGACTAACACACTTCAAGTCCTATAGGTGCTTCTGGGAACAAAAATATAGCTCTGTGTGTGTGATGGGACTAACACACTTCAAGTCCTATAGGTGCTTCCTGGGAACAAAATATAGCTCTGTGTGTGTGATGGGACTAACACACTTCAAGTCCTATAGGTGCTTCTGGGAACAAAATATAGCTCTGTGTGTGTGATGGGACTAACACACTTCAAGTCCTATAGGTTCTTCTGGGAACAAAATTCTGTGGAATGGGACTAAACACTTCAAGTCCTATAGCTTCTGTATAGTGTGTGTGTGTGATGGGACTAACACACTTCAAGTCCTACTTCTGGGAACAAATATAGCTCTGTGTGTGTGATGGACTAACACACTTCAAGTCCTATAGGTTCTTCTGGGAACAAAATATAGCTCTGTGTGTGTGATGGGACTAACACACTTCAAGTCCTATAGGTGCTTCTGGAACAAAATATAGCTCTGTGTGTGATGGGACTAACACACTTCAAGTCCTATAGGTGCTTCTGGGAACAAAATATAGCTCTGTGTGTGATGGGACTAACACATAGGTTCTTCTGGGAACAAAATATAGCTCTGTGTGTGTGATGGGACTAACACACTTCAAGTCCTATAGGTGCTTCTGGGAACAAAATATAGCTCTGGGTGTGTGATGGGACTAACACACTTCAAGTCCTATAGGTGCTTCTGGGAACAAAATATAGCTGTGTGTGTGATGGGACTAACACACTTCAAGTCCTATAGGTGCTTCTGGGAACAAAATATAGCTCTGTGTGTGTGATGGGACTAACACACTTCAAGTCCTATAGAGGTGCTTCTGGGAACAAAATATAGCTCTGTGTGTGTGATGGGACTAACACACTTCAAGTCCATTAGGTGCTTCTGGGAACAAAATATAGCTCTGTGTGTGTGATGGGACTAACACACTTCAAGTCCTATAGGTGCTTCTGGGAACAAAATATAGAGCTCTGTGTGTGTGATGGGACTAACACACTTCAAGTCCTATAGGTGCTTCTGGGAACAAAATATAGCTCTGTGTGTGTGATGGGACTAACACACTTCAAGTCCTATAGGTGCTTCTGGGAACAAATTATAGCTCTGTGTGTGTGATTGGACTAACACACTTCAAGTCCTATAGGTTCTTCTGGGACCAAAATATAGCTCTGTGTGTGTGATGGGACTAACACACTTCAAGTCCTATAGGTGCTTCTGGGAACAAAATATAGCTCTGTGTGTGTGATGGGACTAACACACTTCAAGTCCTATAGGTGCTTCTGGGAAGGAAATATAGCTCTGTGTGATGGGACTAACACACTTCAAGTCCTATAGGTGCTTCTGGGAACAATATAGCTCTGTGTGTGTGATGGGACTAACCACCTTCAAGTCCTATAGGTGCTTCTGGGAACAAAATATATAGTCCTATAGGTGCTTCTGGGAAGGGGGGACTAACACACTTCAAGTCCTATAGGTGCTTCTGGGAACAAAATATAGCTCTGTGTGTGATGGGAAAACACACTTCAAGTCCTATAGCTTCCTCTGGGAACAAAAAATAGCTCTGTCTGTGTGTGATGGACTAACACACTTCAAGTCCTATAGGTGCTTCTGGGAACAACATACCCCCCTAAAATATTTACAAGGGGCCATCAGAGGGGGGGGAGGAATCTGATAAGTGGACCTTATATTTTAGCCTTTAAATACTACAAGAAATGTTATACTGATGTTTGCCAACAATGTTTGTGTATAATCTGCTTGTAATGTTTATTATCAAATGTACTAATTATATTTTTCTTGTTTGACTCCACAGTTTCCTTCCACACCACAGGAATGGCAGACTGTGGCCTCCCAGTTTGCCCAGCGGTGGGATTTCCCTAACTGCGGAGGGGCAATCGATGGGAAGCATGTCCACATCGTCCCACCACCCCATTCGGGGTCATACTATTTCAACTATAAGGGGTTGAATAGTATCGTGTTGATGGCGGTGGTGGGGGCGAACTATGAGTTCCTATATGTGGACGTGGGGCGGAATGGTCGGATGTCGGATGGAGGAGTGTTTTGCCGGACGGAGTTCTACCGACTTCTCGAGAGTGGTAGCTTGGGATTGCCACCCCCGGAGGAGAATGTCGAGGGACTCCCGTTTGTCTTCGTGGCAGACGAGGCGTTTGGTTTGGCAAACCATTTGATGCGACCGTTCCCCCAGAGGACCCTCACCCCGGAGAAGAGGGTATTTAATTACTGGCTGGCCAGAGCCAGAAGAGTCGTGGAGAATGCGTTTGGTATTCTGGCCAGCCGGTTCCGCCTGTTCCAAACGGCCATAAATATTGCCGAATATAAACTGAACACCATCGTGGTATCATGTTGCATCTTGCACAATTTTTTTAAATGGACAAACCCCAATTATGTGGTAACACTTGGGCCTGACGCGGCCCGTCCTGGCTTGCCCCCCCAAAGCGCCCGTGAAGTGCGTGAAAATTATTCTGAATATTTTTCAGGGAGGGGGGCCATTGCTTTGCCAGCAGTGCTTGAATAAATTTTACCTTGAATTATCTAGAAAAATCTTGCTTTGAATTTCCTGCTTGTGTTTTTTTTTTGTGTCTCCTAGTGCAACCAATGTGGTTTGTACATTATTATCTAAACACCCATTGTCACTGTAAACACCAATTTAAACACCAAAGAAATGGTATTGAAAGAAGAAGGCACACATTGTTGAGCAAAAATTATTTTTTTTACTCCGTACACATTGACATGTTTTTTTTTTTTATACAAAAATAACAAGTTTTGCATTTTCACCCCCAAAAATTGGGATTACGTTACATGAACAGCCATGTTTCCAAAAATAAAATACACAACTCTGGTGCATAACAAAGTTCTACGTAGAAAAACTTGGGAAGCCAAGATCACACATTACATTGTCCAAAATGTGTGGATCTTGCCTTCATCAGATGGGGCGCAGTGACCCCTGTAAAAGCCTAATTTTGAAGATGCACACAAATTTTCAGGCAAACTGGGGATTTACATCCTGATCCCATGCCTAATGTCAACATGTGCTATCTCCCATCATGGGGGATCAATGTATGTGTTTTGGGGGTGCAACCCCTTCCTTTCACCGACTTGAGTTTTGAGGAAGGGGTTGCAGGCACAAAACGGGTACATTGATATCCCCTGATGGCAGATAGCACATGTTGACATACTGTGTGCATCTTCAAAATTAGGCTTTTATTAAAAAAGTTTACAACATTTACAAAACAGCAAAAATAAAAGGTTGGACATTTTGTAAAAAAATTAGATTCTCCCAAGGACATCAATCATGTTTTTAAGTTTCACTTCAATATCCCTAGTTTTTTTCCGAATTATCTCTAAATCCTGACTACAAAACATGATGTCCTGGATTAGCCTTTGGGCACTGTCAGTGGTGAAATGTTGTGACTGTGACTGTTCTTCCACAACCTGTACTCAGTGCCGATCCTGACCTCCCTGGGGCCCTAAGCAAAATTCTGCTAAGGGGCCCTCTACCTGACCCGTGATGCCGTGAGCTATGTAAACTATTTGCCATTGCCACACAGTCACACCTGACACTTCAGCGCTCCCAATACAATCCTCCCTCCTTTAAACAAAACAGTCAAAGAATAAGTACAACAATATAGAACAGACATTATATATTTATCTTTACATATCTGAGTGTGGATCCCCCACTTACATCAGGGTTCCCAGAGAGCCCCCCCTTACACCAGGGTCCCCAGAGAGCCCCTCCTTACATCAGGATCCCCAGAGAGCACCCCCTTACATCAGGGTCCCCAGAGAGCACCCCCCTTACATCAGGGTCCCCAGAGAGACACCCCTTACATCAGGGTCCCCAGAGAGCACCCCCCTTACATCAGGATCCCCAGAGAGCACCCCCCTTACATCAGAGTCCCCAGAGAGCACCCCCCACCCCCCTTACATCAGGGTCCCCAGGAGGTCAGAGGCTGCAAGGGGGGGGGACAGGAGGTCAGAGGCTGCAAGGGGGGGGACAGGAGGTCAGAGGCTGCAAGGGGGGGGGACAGGAGGTCAGAGGCTGCAAGGGGGGGACAGGAGGTAAGAGGCTGCAAGGGGGGACAGGAGGTCAGAGGCTGCAAGGGGGGGGACAGGAGGTCAGAGGCTGCAAGGGGGGGGCAGGAGGTCAGAGGCTGCAAGGGGGGGACAGGAGGTCAGAGGCTGCAAGGGGGGGCAGGAGGTCAGAGGCTGCGAGGGGGGGGCAGGAGGTCCGAGGCTGCGAGGGGGGGGCAGGAGGTCCGAGGCTGCGAGGGGGGGACAGGAGGTCCGAGGCTGCGAGGGGGGGCCAGGAGGTCCGAGGCTGCGAGGGGGGGGCAGGAGGTCTGAGGCTGCGAGGGGGGACAGGAGGTCCGAGGCTGCGAGGGGGGACAGGAGGTCTGAGGCTGCGAAGGGGGGGGACAGGAGGTCAGAGGCTGCGAGGGGGGGACAGGAGGTCCGAGGGGGGGGGGGACAGGAGGTCCGAGGCTGCGAAGGGGGGGACAGGAGGTCCGAGGCTGCGAAGGGGGGGGGACAGGAGGTCAGAGGCTGCGAAGGGGGGGGACAGGAGGTCAGAGGCTGCGAGGGGGGGGACAGGAGGTCAGAGGCTGCGAAGGGGGGGACAGGAGGTCAGAGGCTGTGAGGGGGGGCAGGAGGTCAGAGGCTGCGAGGGGGGGCAGGAGGTTAGAGGCTTTTAGGGGTGAGGGGGGACAGGAGGTCAGAGGCAGCGAGGGGGAGGGGGCCCAGGAGCTCAGAGGCTGTGGAGGGGACGTTTTACTTTTTAAAAATGGCGCCACTCTGTGCCATCGTGTCACTGCGCATGGCGCCGCTGCCGGCGCTGTGAGGGCAGCGGCGCCTGAAAAAAGATGGCCGCCGGGCCGACATGCAACTGCGCATGCGCCAGCGCTGTTGCCACTGCTCGGCAATTTTCGGAAATGCGGGCGCATGCGCAGTTGCATGTCGGCCCCGCGGCCATCTTTTTTTCAGGCGCCGCTGCCCTCACAGCGGCAACAGCGGCGGCAGCGGCCCCAGGGACCCCCGAGCAGAGCCGATCCGCCCTTGGGGCCCCGCGCAGCGGCGGGGCCCTACGCAGCTTGCGTAGTCCGCGTATAGGGCGGATCGGCTCTTCCTGTACTTCACCAAAAAATAAAAAAACACACCATGTATTATAAATAGGCAGGCATACATGTCTGATTACCTGAATCTGGGGTGTCAGACACTCACCTGTTGTGGTCTCGATCTCGACCACTTCTCCTTCCTCCACATCCTCATACTCTGGTGGTGACCTTGGTTCCCTTGGTTCCTTTTGTTCTGGAGATGGCCGGTCCCTGGGTACATGATATTTCCAGATTCTTTGCTCCCCTATGAGAATAAAACAAAAGGTATACTTAGCACACAGATATTTGAGCCAACAAATATGAATGATAAACATTGCTTGGAAGTGGGGGACAATTGTCTGTTTGGGCAGAATTCCAAGCTGAACACATGATTTATTCCCTTAATTCCTCAGGCTGGAATACTTACCTTTTTTGGATAATTTTCCCACCTGGAGACACCCCAAAGTATCCACTGGAGTACCTGTGTTTGACACCCTAAAATGTGCACCTGAGTCCAGATGTGTAAACAGCTGCAGAGTGTCCTCTACATACATTACACTGAATGAAGATTGATATTCCTTCTAGGTTCAAACACATCTAGACAACAATGTCCTAAAAAACTCTTTTGGATAAATGTGAAAAATTGAAGACCCTACAGTATTTAATCATTTATCTGTGAAAACATTGTATTTTGGATAAGGAACGAGGTTTACAACGAACGATTACTGCGTATGACCATGAAAGTAGCCATTTTGGAGTGTACAAGACCTTATTAGGGGAAAACACATGGCGCAGCATGCAATATTAATAATAATAGGTACACACGACATAATATACTTACTTTTTCGAAGAACTTTCTTGATCTTCCTATACTGATCATGCTCCCTTAATTTGAGGTCCGACCATTGTTTCCTCAGTTGATCCTTCGTTCGTCGTACCCCAAAATTACTGTACAGACTCTTCACAACTTTAGTCATGATCTTGGCCTTTCTCATATTTGGGTTGGGGTACGGACCGTAATTCCCGTCATAGTCGTTGCTCCTCAAAATGTCTACCATCTCCATCATCTCCACAAAGGACATATTTGAGGCCTTAAATCTCCTCCTCGATCGTGACGTTTCAGGCTCCGGGCTATCCTCCTCCTCGTTACTGCTCTTATTATGCACCTGCTGTGTCTCTGCCATGTTCCGCTCCCACCTCAACGAAAGAGACTGGGCGGCGAATATTCTAGAAAGAACGTCAGGGGCGGGCGGAGATTCACGCATGCGCAGTGTATATAAAGCTTCAAACACATGTGTGTCGTAACTACGTTCTGTGTGCACGGGAAGGAGGAACGGACGCCACCAAGAACGTCGAACAACGACGAACGCTAGAACGAAGGTAAGATTACAAACTTTTTGGAGTCATGTGCGGCCTATACTGAATCTAGATTGATGCCTATATTGTGTTGAAAGATTATCCTGAGATTTTTATTTTTGTATTTTGTTTGGTCTTGCAGAGAAAATGCTCCCATTTAAGGACCCCGAATTCCTTGGGGGAATTCATAGATAAGTACAGGGAGATGAGAAATCTGTGGGAGGTGAAAAACCCCCTGTACCACAATAAGCCAGCAAGGAGGGCAACGCTGGAGAAATTGCTTCAATTTGTGAAGACCCGGGTCCCTGATGCAGACATCAAATTTGTTGAGGCAAAAATAGGTAGCTTGAGAAGCACCTATAAGAAGGAGTACCAGAAGGTCCAGAAGTCCCTGAGGTCCGGAGTAGCAGCAGATAAGGTGTATGTGCCCAGTCTGTGGTACTTCAACAGGATGAGGTTCATAGATGACCAGATTGAGGGCAGGGAATCACTTTCTACCCTTCCGGCACCCCTTCCCTCCAGCCTTCCAACCAGCCTTCCCTCTACCCCAGCTGAGGCATCTGCGGACCAACCTGGGCCTGCCATACAGGAGGAGATTGAGGAGCCCAGATGGAGCCAGGTAAAGGTTTTTTATACATAATTTATCTGTGCAAAAAAAAAGATTGTTGGTAACTAGATGTTATTATTGCTAATAAATGAATGAAGTAACAAAAAGTGTTTCACATATTTATAGACAGAAGTGGCCAAAAAAGATTAGGACAAGAAGGAAAAATGCTGGGCTCACAATGATAGTCTTTTCTATTTATTAACATTAAATGTCCCTTTTTCATACACAGGATGACCTCAGCCAGGACGAGGCTCTGGCTAGTGGCACACAGGAGGAGGCAGGGGGAAGTGTCACCCAGGAGGTGGCAGGGCCCAGTCACACCCAATCCCAGATTCCTCCCCTCATCCTTCCCTACAAACGCCAGAGGAAGGGCACAAAAACAGAGGAGGCAGCACTGGCCCTGATCAGGGAGGCTAACGAGTCCCTCAGATCCCCCCTTGACGCTACGGAGGCCTATGGCATGTATATTGCCTCTAATTTGCAACAAATGGAGGAGGGCCAATGGCGAAAGTGTGAAAGAATCATTTTCGATACTATACAGAAGGGGTTAAGTGGGGAAATGTCGGACGACCAACACCTCTGTTCTCTCCCCCATCCTCCTCCTCCTCCTCCTCCTGCCACAATGCCACCTCCAGAGCCACAGCCTCCAGGGAAGGCTGCAGGGAAGGCTGCACGGAAGGCTGCAGGGAAGGCTCTACGGAAGACCAGGAAGTGATCCCCTGCCTTCACGTCTCAAAGAACCAACATCCTGTTGTAGGGCCACAGACTGGGTACATATACCATCTGCTGCTGCTCTGGTTCTCTGGGACTCCTGGACCTCATTGTCCTCTTTTTTGTATGGACTTCTCAGCTACCAGTTTATTTGATGTCTGCCTTGGGGACCCGGGTCTTCACAAATTCAAGCAATTTCTCCTGCGTTGCCTTTATCTTTATTTTGTAATTCTGATGGTAAATAAATTTTGATTTGGTTTTCATAAAATATTTGCCTATGTGTTTTAATACAAAGAGCAAATCAATTTATTTTGGGGGAGTAGGCAGGTACATTTCAAAAATACAATGTCAAAATTAACAAGGGACACCAACAACAAACAGGTTTACAAATAATACAGAATAATGGTGTTGTGGAAACATAGCATAAAAAAAGGAGAGCACGAGAAAATAATACAATAATACAAATATTCTTATTAAAGAAAAAAAAACACTTTAAAAAATTATATCTATTTTATGGAGATCTGGCTTAAATTCTAATCTAAATATTATTCTGGAGAGACCGAGAAATAATAAAGAAATACGTTTGTAAAAACTCTGTGTGAATATAAGCAGCAAAACCACTTCATTCTTCTAGCATTATAAAGAAGAAAATGAGCGGCGCAATGAAGAATTAAAAAAAAACCAGTGTGAAGAATCTGCTATCTCCATTACGAACGCTAGTTTTACCAGACCGAGCGGTTCCGTCTCATAGTGGATTCTGAGCATGCGTGATTTTTGGCGTGTCGGAATTGCCTACACAGGATCGGAAAATCCGATAGAAAGGTTTTCCGTCGGAAAAATTGAGAACAGGTTCTCAATTCAAAGTCCGACGGAAATTCCGACAGAAAAAGACCGTTGACCATACACACGGTCGGAAAATCCGATGAAAGGCTCCCATCGGACTGTTTCCATCGGAAATTCCGACCGTGTGTACGCCGCATAAGTACTTATCTAGTAAAAAATGCCGATTTTTACATGTATGTGAGAAGTGTCAGAACTGCAAGCTAGTTCTGACACTTCTCACGTACAAGTAAAAATCTGCAGCTAGTGGTTAGACAGTTATGTTCCAATGAAAATAATAGCAATAATATTATTAACCACTTAGCCTCTGGAAGGTTTTATCCCCTTGACTGGGCAATTTTTGCTATTTGGCACTGTGCTATTTTTACTGACTATTGCACGATCATGCGCAACACTGTACATGGATGAAATTTATATAATATTTTTTTAATTTTTTTTTTATTTTCACACAAATAGAGCTTTCTTTTGGTGGTATTTGATCACCACTGGGTTTTAAATTTTTTGATATATAAACGAAAAAAAAAGACCAAAAATGTTGAAAAAAAAAAACATATTTTATACTTTCTGTTATAAAATATATCCAATAACATCAAATTTCTTCATAAATTTAGGCCAAAATGTATTCTGCTACATGTCTTTGGTAAAAAAAAAAATCCTAATAGGTACCGTATTTATCGGCGTATAACACGCACCGGCGTATAACACGCACCCCAAGTTTAGGAGGGCATTTTAAGAGAAAAAAAGTTTTAGGAGGAAAGTTTAGGGAAAAAAAAAAACTTACATTTAAGCGTCATTTGCAGCTTGCCCAGCGTCATTGCAGCCTTGCCCAGCGTCATTGCAGCCTTGCCCAGTGTCATTGCAGCTTGCCCAGCGTCATTGCAGACATACCCAGCGTCATTGCAGCCATGCCCAGCGTCATTGCAGCCATGCCCAGCGTCATTGCAGCCTTGCCCAGCATCATTGCAGCCTTGCCCAGGGTCATTGCAGCCATGCCCAGCATCATTGCAGCCTTGCCCAGGGTCATTGCAGCCATGCCCAGCGTCATTGCAGCCTTGCCCAGCATCATTGCAGCCTTGCCCAGGGTCATTGCGGTCATGCCCAGCGACATTGTACCTTGCCAGCGTCATTGCAGCCATGCCCAGCGACATTTGAAGTCCGGTCCGGGTTTAAATTTCCCGCCGCCGAAAAAGACCGAGGCGCGGCCGAAAAAGACCGGAGCGGCCCCGGAAAACGCCGAGCCGACTGTTCAGCTCTGATCGCGGTCCCGCCTCCCTGCTGTTTCCGGAGCGAGCGCAGGGAGGCGGGACTCCGAGCAGAGCCGAACAGTCTGCTCGGTCTATTCCGGCGCGGCTTCGGGTTTTTTCGGCCGCAATTCGGTCTTTTTCGGCAGCGCTCGCTATTTTTCGGCGGCGCTTGCCATTTTTGACATTTTTGAATTTTTTTTTTTGGGGTATCGGCGTATAACACGCACCCAGGACTTTCCCACGATTTTTAGGGGGAAAAAGTGCGTGTTATACGCCGATAAATACGGTATATATTAATTGGTTTGTGTGAAAGTTATAGCGTCTACAATCTATGGTATATATATTTGAAAACTGATCATTCCTGTACTGACAGTCTTTCCCATTTCTTGAGGCCCTTAAAATACCAGGACAGTACAAATACCCCCAAAATTACCCCTTTTTAGAAAATAGACAATCTGAGATATTTGGTAAGAGGCATGGTGTGTTTTTTTGAAGTTGTAATTTTTTGTCACAAATTTTTGGAAAATAAAGAAATGAAATATGTTTTTTTTTTTTTTTTTAAATGTATATACTTTAGCCAGTGCATATCATATGACTGATTTGGCAGTGATCAGGGATACTTACCGATGACAGTATGTAAAAAACTAAATTAAATATTTTTTTTATTCATTTTTTTTTTTTTTACATTTCTTTTTACAATTTTTTGTGTACAGCCTGTCATCAAAGTAGTTCAGTGTCACCATAATGCCACTGTATTACTCTGGGAAGAGGTGGTCAGGGATTTTCTTTTTTACACTGTTATTGCTCAAACAGTGATGATTACTGTATAAGAAATAATTTTAGCTTTTTTATAAATAGGTTAACATTCATGAAGAGATGGCTTATGGTTGTGATCTGTGATTGGCTACAGTTAATAGCATGGTACAGTTTGCCAGGTACCATGTGATTAAAAAGAAAATAAAACCGCGCTAAACTATATTTGGATCTCCAACAATTATACAGGCTGCTGCTCAAGGTGGGATACGCACACTGATAATAAATAAATAATAAGGAGCTGCGCCAATTATGCTAAAAAAAATGGAAAGACTAAATACACTTCCAATGAATAGAAATGTCTGCAATAATTAAGGATATAAATCCAAAATAAGACACAAAATCATGAACATAAAGCAAATACTCAAAGCAAATACTCAAAGCAAAAAGTAATATATTCAAGTTCATAAAATAATGACATTTGCTCAATAGGTAAGATTGAAAGTCCTCTGGCAGCAAAAAGGATGACAATGACACTGCACCCATCCAAACGTGACTCAGATTGTACACCTCGGTGACTTGCATGTACAGTTGGTGAAAAAGTGCCCGACACCCTAGATCACAATGTGCTTACCAGACGGTAAAGCAAATAAAGCTTTAATGGGAGCCAATCAGCAACTGATATGAGTGTCCCTGGCTTCTCTCTCTCCCGATCCACAGCATCCACCAATTAAAGTTGTGGGGTATTAGACTTCCACATGCTCATTGGGATTCCATTCTTTTTAAACATGATGCTGTCTGTCTCCAAAGGCCCCCCGGCTAATGGAAGTGTACGGAGGCGAAGGAGCACGTTTACATCCGGAGTACAGCTAGCAGTGGCCCTCCGACCACACCGTCTGCACAATCACACAACACCGGTAATCCGGAGCTACAAATCCTGGCGGAAGTGAGGTAACACAGGCGGAAGTTGTGAACTTTGGGCAGTAGTGATGTCACGGGGGGGTTCTTTAGCTAGTGTGATTACTTTTGGCCAATCACAGATCACAACCATAAGCAAGCTGTTTATCAATGGAAATCCATTCATGACAGATTTTTTACATTGTTATCTTGTGATCACTATGACCAATCATAGCGATCACATGATACCAGTACCCGATTATGGGTAATTGTAATCACAGGAGCGGCACACTGAGTGCCTCTAACCTGGGACAGGCTGGATGGCATACAGGTATGCCATCCAGCCTGCCCATGCCACCCGCCTGCATTAAATGTACTGTGGGTGGGCCGGAAGCAGTTACAATCCCATTCCTTGTGCATTTTTCTACATCCACTTGAATATATATGACTCCACAGGTGTGAATAATAAGACCTGCAATACAAAAAAATATGTTCAACACAACAAAACCGTAGCTGCTGACTTTCAATATTAGGACACTTACCTGTCCAGGGCCCACGGACTTACCTGTCCGCGATGTCGACACCCCAGCCAATTTGTGGATTGGCTCTCAGGTGCTGCCGCCGCCATTTTGTCCCGTTCCCTACTGCACATGTGTGAAGCGCACTGCGCTTTCTGAATGGTGCGGTGGAGGAGGGGGTGTTACAGATTATAGGGTCTTAAACAGGAGGGGTGTGGCTTTGACAGGGAGGGGTCATATTTAAATTAGGGGGTGCACAAGTTCAGTCAGGCCTAGGGCAGCACAAAACCTAAATGCACCACTGTATATATATATATATATATATATATATATATATATATATATATATATCTTAGAAGTTAGTTACATTCAGCTGGATTATAATTATTTAATGTTGATATTTTGCTACTCAGAAAAGCATCTTCTCCAGCTCTAACCAGTGTCAGGACACTCATTAGAGCCAAAGAAGCTACTTAAAACAGATACTGAGAAATACACCAATCGTAGGCAGTGTGGGGCCTCATTATTTCAATTTTCTAGTGAGAATTGAGAATAGAGTGAGAAACCGAGGGCCATTTAGCTTAAGCCCCATACACACGGTCGGACTTTTTCATCAATTTGGTCCGATCGGACAAGGTTGTTGAAAAATCAGACCGTGTGTATGCACCATCGGACAGTGTTCGTCGGTTTGTCCGTCGGACAAAGTCTTATCTCCTGCTGGAAAGATTTCCCGTCAACCCGGTCCGATCACACCAAATCCGAGCGTGTGTACGCTTGTCCGACGGACAAAGTGCTACGCATGCTCAGAAGAAATTCTGTGACGGAAGCGCTCGGTCAGGTAAAACTACCTTTCCTAATCGACACAGCACATTCGTCACGCTGCAATGTTAAAATGTCTTTAATGCAGCGCATTCTCTTTTTCTTTACAATGCAACAAGAATGACATCTTTTAGCTGCTCCTATTCACCCGCACTTCTCACAAACTTACTTCTTTATTACTTTGCAGCATTTATACACTACATGTTTATTTTTACTCAGATCGTAATACAATCTTTCTTATTTTTTTACCCAGATTTTTTTTTTTTGGGGGAATACATATTTGAAGGAGATTTTTTTTTTTTTGGAGGGGGTTTGTATGTCTCAACTTAGCAAAACCACATTATTAACATTTGTATTTCTTGCTTACATTTACTAGGAGTTTGTTGGTTGTTGGTGCCCCTTGTTAATTCTAGGATTAGTGAAATGTACCTGCCTACTCAAAGAAAAACTGTCATTGTAGAAAAGTAAAACACAATAGTCAATGATTATTTCAAATCAAAAAAACCTTTATTTAGGTCTCAGCAACAGACCAAAGAGGAACGCAGCCATGGTGAAACTTGGGGAATTTGCAAAGCCTTGGACACCCATGGCAACCATCATTTTACAGACTTAAACAATTGGGGGCATGAAGACTACCTATCTAAATAATAAGGGAGCGCAATCTGGTCCTGAAGTCCAAAACATCCGGAACTGCAGCAGATGCCATCTAGGTCCCCAGGCTCTGGTACTACGAGAGGCTCCATCTTCTCTCAGACCAGACTGAGTCCAGGTTGTCACTCTCTTGTCTTCCTTGTACGCTTCCTTCCACGCCGTGGTGCTGGTGCTGGTGGGGTGGCAGAAGGAGGAGGAGGAGGCGGAGCAAGGTCACTCTCGCAAACATGTGTGAGGGGAGTCATCTCCCCAGCCATCCCCTCATTTAGTATTTTGAGGATGACCTCCTCACACATGCTGCGTTGCCCCGCCTCCATACCCGTAAATTTACTTGTAACCAAGGAGGCAAAGGCCTCCTCGTAGGTGGGTGTGGCATAGAGGGAGGCTGAGGCATCTTTTATCAGCTGGAGCGCTGACTCTCCCACCTCCCCCATGTTTTTCGCCCTTCTGTAGGGAAGGCGGAGGGGAGAGACTTGGGAGACAGTCAGGCTCCTACGCCTACCCCCCTCTTGGCTGCCACTACCCCCTGCCTCCTCCTGACTGCCACCTTCCACAGCCACCTCCTGGCTGAGGTCTTCCTGTGTATGAAAAAGGGACATAGTTTCAGTTATTTGTTCATCAAACACACACAATTCTCATCTAGTGACTGTTGCAAAATGTTTTCAAATACAAAACCATACAATTCTCAGCCCTGCAGTTTAGATTCTTCCCAAAAATGTCTCCCACACCACTGTCTGTTGATATGTCAATCACGTTAGGAAATAAGCAATTGGGGATCCTGAATTAACTGAACATCATTCATTATTCAACAAACTGGTTCCAAAACTACTATACCTGGAACAAGCTGGGCACCTGCACATATTCCTGACTGGAAGGCCCAGGTTGGTCCTCGGAATCCTCATCAAGGGTGGCGTGCGTGGAAGGACGCGTGCAAGGAAGAGTCGAGAGTGACTTCCTGACAGTAGCCTGGTCTTTGAGAAAGTGGAGCCTGTCATAGTACCAGAGCGTGGGGACATGGACATCAGCTGCTGCAGCTCCAGATGCTTGTGACTTCAGGACCTTATTGCGCTCCCGGAAATAGGTAGTCTTCATGTTGGTGATCTTCACTTTTAAGTTTGCGACGGTTGCCATGGGCAGGGTAGGCTTTACAAATGCCACCAGTTTCAGCAGGGCTGCGTACCTCTTTGGTCTGTTGCTATAATCCCTGTGTTTTGCCTGCCATAAGAGGGGGAATTGCCGGTATTTATCAATGAAGTGTGGGAGAAAGCTCACGTTGTAGAAGGCATCCATCACCTCTGCAAGACACAACGCCACACAAAACAATATAAATAATGTCAGCCTAAACTCTCCTAATCTTCTCCATAAAGAAGCCTCAAGTTCTAATCAGTCTAGGCTAGTTATGTACCAACGTCAAATTGTACCTTCGTTTGTAGCGATCGTCTCGTGCGTGAGCTTTCTCTCCCCTCGTCTCCCAGATCGTGGCTACGACACAGGCGTGTGACGTTTTATATACAGTGCGCATGCGTCAAACTCCGCCCGCCCCTGACGATCTTTCTCGTCTATTCCCCACCCCTTCTCTTTACGGCGCAGTGGGGAGAGCACATGGCGGGGACACAGCAGGTGCGCCCCAAATATCCCCCAACGAGGAGGTGGACGAGGAAAGTCCGGAGGCAAAAACGTCCCGATCCCGGAGCCTGAAATTCAAGGCCTCCAATATGTCATTTGGAGAAATGTTGGAGATGGTGGACATATTAAAGAGGAGCGACTATGATGGGAAGTATGGGCCTTACCTCAACCCCAATGTCCGCAAGGCCAAGATCATGTCTAAAGTTGTGAGAAGGCTGTACAATCATTTTGGGGTACAACGATCCAAGGAGCAACTGAGGAAACGCTGGTCAGACCTGAAACTGAGGGAGGCCGATCAGTACAGAAAGATCAAGAGAATTCTTCAAAAAAGTAAGTAGTTGTGTTTTGTGTTTGATTTCTTGCTTGCATACTGCTCCATGTGGTTTGATTTTTACAAAGTTGTACATTCCAAAATGGCCACTTTCATGTTCGTCTGTGCATTCGATCGTACTCAGCCTCGATCTTTCTGCCACTGTCATGGTCGTGTGTGTGTCCATTCGATCGTACGCAACCTCGATCGTGCGGCCACTTATAATACGATGTTTGGTGTTTTTTTGGGGGAAAGGAAGTTTGTTCTCCCTAGAAATGTCATCCAGAATGTAAAGCCAATTTATTCAATGTAAAGGAGAGGTCACCCAGTAGCTGTTTACCCATCTGGACTCGAGAGCACTAGTGCTGGGACACCCAAACCCCCTTTTTATTAGCCTTTTCCACACATGTGCTCCAGTGGATACTAGAGGGGGGTCTCCATCACACAAACTTCTACCAAAAAGCTAGTCAGTTTAGCACCTTTACAAAGTGACTACATTCATGTAGTTGACATTTGTAACTGGCCAAACTAAAATAGTGTCCGTCACTTTCAAGCAATGTTTGTCATTTCCTATTTCTGCCCTCAATAGTTTGTGTTGCTAAATCTTCCTTTTGGACATTCTCATAGGGGAGCGAAAACTTGGGCCGTCTGAGGAAACCCCCAAACCAACACCTCCCAAAAAAGGGGAAAGAGCAGAAGCAGAGGAGGAGGAGGAGGAAGGAGAGATCATCGAACTTGGAGAAATTGTCACCACAACAGGTGAGTGTGGGAGAACACAGCTACTGGTAAGCTAATCCATGTATGGCTGCCTCATTTCCAACACCCCATTTTTGTTTGTTTGTGGTTTTTAGGTGACGTGGATGTTGTGGAAGAAAAATCGCACTTTACCACAGAGAGTGCCCACGTACTCATCGGAGAGATAATGGTCTGCAATCGAGATCTAGATTACATAAAGCAAAACATCAATGATGTTCAACAAAAATTGAAGAACATCATTGATGTTTTAGGAAAAATATGAAAACGCACCAAGTAATTAACACACATTTGTGCCTGCTTCTGAACACATTTGCAACTTAAAAACTGTCTGAAATTTGGAACATGCACACATTGTGTCCACATGTGCTAGCTCCCACCATGGTGGATGAATGGCAACGTTTTTTTGGGGGTGCAAACACTTTACGAACTACGAAAGTGGTTGTGGTGAAGGGGTTGCACCCCCAAAAAACGTCCATTCATCCCCATGATGGAAAATGGCACTTTTGAAGCTTCTAGGCATGTGTTTTCCCATCTAATGACCATTTTCAGACCCAAATTGTGTGCATGTTCCAAATTTCCACTTTTCGGGGGTGACCCCCCCATGTGATGAAGGCAAGATCAAACACACTTTGAACATATAGTCATGTCTGATCTTGTCTTCACTTTACAAAGTTGAACTTTCCAAGTTCCTAGGTTCTGTTTTGCTCCATGCCTGGTTTTACCAATTGCGGAATGTTTGTAAACAATGTTGTAAATAACCAAGATGTTGTCAGTTTTGGCGTGAAGATTGTAAACGCACTTGGGAATGTTTTCCTAGTAAACTTTTATTTTTCTAAATGTGTGGCTTCCTTATTTAAAAAACACAATGCATTATGTATGTAAAATGAAAAGGATATGGGGGGCAATGGGTGTTATTTACTAAAGGCAAATCCACTTTGCACTCCAATTTTCTTTCCCGGGGAACTTTTTCAATGCACTTGTAGAGCATAGCGGATTTGACTTATGTAAATGACACCCACAGTGCTTTGTACGAAAACACGGAGCACAGCATTTTGGAGAATACACACATGTCAGACCTGGTGATGAAAAGGAGTATTTTGGGTGTCAGTTATGCAGTACAAACCTTCTCTAGACCAAAGATTAGGTAGCAAACACACAACATGAGAATAATCTTTTTGGGAAGAAGAGACTGTTACCTCCTTTTGCCCAGAAAGTGCATTCCCACTGTCGAAGGCAAAGGGAAAAAATGTCAAAGTAAAATAAGCTAAAAAGAAGACTGAAATGACATGAAATCATAGGTTGGTTAAAATATCAGATTTATTAAAAAATGCCTCTCACACATCGTCAGGCAGAGCAATGGCCCCCCTACCCACAAAGTACTGCATATATTGGTCCCGGACCACACGGGCATTTAGAGGGGGCAAGCCTGGACGTGCCACTCGAAGGGCTGTGAGTTCGGCATTTGGAGGGCCCTCCACATCTGGGCCAACGGGCACCACATAGTTCCTGTTATGTCTTTTGAGGAAGTTGTGCAATATGCAACAGGCAAGAACTATGTGGTTCAGTTTGTATTCCGCCAAGTTAAATGCCGTCAGGAACAGGCGGAAGCGGCTGGCCAGGATGCCAAAAGCGTTCTCCACAACTCTTCTGGCTCTGGACAGCCTGTAGTTGAAGACCCTCTGGTCCGGGGTGAGGGTCCTCATCGGGAACGGCCTCATCACATGGGGAGTCAACGCAAACGCTTCATCTGCGACAAAGACGAAGGGGAGTCCTTCGGCATTCTCCTCTGGAGGTGGCAAGCACAGACTGCCACTTTGGAGACGCCAGTAGAACTCCGTGTGCGTAATGGCCCCACCATCCGATATCCGGCCGTTCATCCCCACGTCCACATACATAAACTCGTATGTTGCCGACACCACCGCCAACATCACTACACTATTAAACCCTTTATAATTATAATAGTAGGACCCCGAGTTGGGCGGTGGGACGATGCGGACGTGTTTCCCATCAATTGCCCCTCCGCAGTTAGGAAAGTCCCAACGGCTGGCAAAGTGGGAGGCCACAGTCTGCCATTCCTGTGGCGTGGAAGGGAACTGTGGAGTGAAACAAGAAAAAAAAATTAGTCACTTTGCACCTAAACATTGCAAGCAGATTAGACAATCAACATCTTGGAACAAGAGCATTGTCTAAAATTGGAGGCTGGAAAGTATTTGCACAGAAAAGTAGAGGCTCCCCTTCACAGATTACTCACCCCCCCATCAATCCCCCCACTTCTGATGGGCCATTGGCAATAACTAGGGGTTTTGGGGGGGGGGGGGTGGTGGACAGCTAACCCTCTGCACTTCATTGATTGGCAAATGGCTCAATAATGTGGGCTAGTTTGGCCAGACCCTCTGTACTTAACACTATTGGCAGGCCACAGGAAAGATCAAATAACATTTCAACAACCCCCCCCCCCCCCCCCAAAAAAGGCAGGCACAGTGTGACATTATTAAATTACCAAGCAAGCTAATAGGAGGGAAAGAAGACAAAAAAATAGGAAATGGAATGTATGGAGGCAGTCCCTTGCACTACATGCTTTGCTGAATTCATCCCTAAAGATGCGCACTATAAAGAGGTAGGTATATAGTGTGTATGGACCTTGGGAAAGCCAGCAGATAAAGGATTGGTACCATCTGACAGAGCAGTTGGGGGAGGGGGTTCCTAATGAGTTTGCCCCCCCCCCCCCCCACCAAAAGAACAAAAAAAGGGGGCTCTACATGAAGTAAACCACACAGCAAACATTTGTGCATATTTTAGGGGGTGTTTTGGGGCAAACAATACTATGCAGCAGACAAAAGACATTGCTTAAGTGACTAGGCCATAGGTGTCTATTGGGGCAGAAGAGCATGCTGGTGAGGTAAGTGAAGGGAAAAATGCATGAAGGAGAAAAGGGGCACAGCATATTAGACATATTGCAATCATGGTAATTAGGGAAGGAGGTCAAAAATACAAGTAATTAGCAAACAGAGCATACATAGAAGGGAATAGTAAAGTAGAAATGTTACCTTAATATAGTCCTCCTGCAGGACCTGAATGATGGCAGAACAGGTCTCTGGAATAATGATTCCCAGGGCCTGGGGAGAGATACCTGAAGAGAACTTCAAATCCTGAAGACTTCTCCCTGTCGCCAAGTACCTCAACGTGGCAACAAGCCTCTGCTCCGGAGTAATGGCTTGTCTCATGCAGGTATCCTGCCGGCTGATAAAGGGGGTCAGCAAAGCCAAAAGACGGTGAAAATCGGGGTCCGTCATCCTGAGAAAGTTCCTGAAATCATCAGGATTATTCTCCCGGATCTCACGAAGCAAAGGCATGTGCGAGAACTGGTCACGCTGAAGCAACCAATTCTTGGTCCACATACTCCTCGTCACTCTGTTCATGGACGGGTCTTGGGTCAAAGCTAAAAGCCCGACACCAATTCCGCGTACAGCACGAACTCGGCGACGAGTACGCACGGGAAACATCGCTCAGAAGGTCACAAAAGGTCGGCTGGTCAGAACGGACAAACAGAAAGCACCGATAAACAGCAAGGCCTGAAAGAACGAAGTGAATACCAGCAACGAGCAGACAATAAGCAGTGCAAATCAAAGCGTCCTATATCAAGATATAGGCCGCAATGACCAACAAATGCGAACTGACTACACGCACTAATAAACAGATACGCACGACAAGCACAAACTGAAGAGCAGTAACGATCTGAGTCAGAAAACTGAGAAGCGCGAATCTTAAGTCACCAAACTTCCACTAACTCTCGATAAACACGGGATCAGCAGAAGGAGCCCAACGGGTGCCTGACGTGGTGCTGAACTTCCCTTTTGTAATCTCGTGGACGACGACTTACGTCACGACGTTCTTCCGGACCGGATATTCCGACAACGTAGTCCGACCGTGTGTACGCAACGCCAACATCGGACAAAGTACGTCGGACAAAGTCCGACTGACCTGGTCCGCGGATTGTCCAAGCGTGTGTATGGGGCAATACAGTATAATGAAACATGATACAATACTAAAACATATTATAAAGCATATAGGTTTTTAAGATCGCTGTACAAAAGCAACAATATCTTACAACCAATGGTAACCACTTGGAAAAAAAGCCTTCAGCACTAGGTTTGATTAATGAAACATGCTTTCTGTCTGTTTTTCTAAAGTTTACAAGGTACTTCTATTTGCATTTTGGTAAAGACGTTTTACATTTCAGTAGACTTTACATATATCAGATCTAAAAATGTCTCAAATAGCAGTGTAAATCTTTCCAGTCTGTAACATACGTGAAAGATAGCAAAATCAGCTAAACTATATGGTACAGGATAGAAGGAGGTTCTAGGCAGTTAAAGACCATCTCCAAGCAATAAGCACAATCTACTGGTGAACTGCCAATGACATCCACTTAAAACTGAACTTAAAGTGGAGCTCCGTCCTGGGGAAAAAAAAAATATATTTTTTTTAAAAGTCAGCAGCTACAAATATTGCAGCTGCTGACTTTTTAAAATGGGACACTTACCTGTCCCGGGGTCCAGCGATGCGGGGGAACGAGGACCCCCCCTCGTTCTCGAGCCGCTCACGGCGCCGACATTCCTAATGTGGGAACCCGGCTGTGGCTTCACAGCCGGGCACCCACTGCGCATGCGCGAGCGGCGCCGTGCGCCGTGATTTGACGCTCAGTCATCTGGGACACGTGACAGATGACTGTGCAGCGCCGAGGGGGAAGTGACGTTTTGCCTGGGCAATGAAGGTGGCAGACTTGGAGGGACCCCCTAGCAACAGGCATTTAGAGGTGAGTAAAAAAAAAAAATTTTTCCAATTATTTTTTTTTTCTTTTTTTTATGATTTTTAAGCCCCTTTTTTTTTTTGACCGCAACCCCACTTTAAAGTGGTGTTGCCACCAAAAAAAAAATATGGCTTAAAAATCATAAAAAAAGAGAAAAAAAATAATTGTAAAAAAATGTTTTTTTACTAACCTCTAAATGCCTGTTGCTAGGGGGTCCCTCGTAGTCTGCCACCTTCATTGCCGAGGGGGGGGTCTCATTCCCCCGCATCGCTGGACCCCGGGACAGGTAAGTGTCCGATTATTAAAAGTCAGCAGCTGCAGTATTTGTAGCTGCTGACTTTAAATAAAAAAAATTGTGGGCCCTCCTCTTTCACACATATTGCAACTGTTTCACTTGCCAACAGATTTGTATTTCTGTCCAGTGTCCACTTAGTCCTGAGATTTAAACAACCTTGCCATATAGCAGAGTGAGGTTTGTTACCCTAATTCTACAAATATATATATATATATATATATATATATATATATATATATATATATGCCTTTACATGCACATGAACTTTGATGGCATCCCAGTCTTATGCCCCGTACACACGGTCGGAAATTCCGACCACAAAATCCCAAAAAATTCTAATTTTTTCCGACAGATTTTGTCCGACACTGGTGTTGCATACACACGGTCGGACAAAGTTGTCGGAAAATCCGATCATTCTGAACGTGGTGACGTTCGTTGCGTACGACGGAACTATGTAGAGGCTAGTAGCCAATAGCTTTGGTCTCCTAATTTGATCTGAGCATGCGTGGCACTTTGTCCGTCGTAATTCTCTACACACAATCGGAAAAAGTCAGATCGGACTTTGTTATCGGAAAATTTGAGAGCAGGAGCCCACACACGGTCGGATTTTCCGACAACATGGTCCGATAGCACATTTTCCGTCGGAAATTCCAACCGTGTGTACGGGGCATTAGTCCGTAGGGTTCAACATTGAGTTGGCTCACCGTGTGTAGCTTCAACTCTTCGGGGAAGGCTGTCCACAAGAATTAGGAGTGTGTCTATGGGAATGCCTAATCATTCTTCCAGAAGCGCATTTGTGAGGTCAGGCACTGATGTTGGAAAAGAAGGCCTGGCTCGCAGTCTCTGCACTAATTCATCCCAAAGGTGTTCTATGGGGTTGAGGTTAGGACTCAACCAGTCAAGTTCCTCCACCCCAAACTCGCTTATTCATGCCTTTATAGAACTTTCTTGGTGCACTGGTGCACAGTCATTTTGGAACAGGAAGGGGCCATCCCCAAACTGTTCCCACAAAGTTGGGAGCATGAAATTGTCCAAAATGTCTTGGTATGCTGACGCCTTAAGAGTTTCCTTTACTGGAACTAAGGGGCCAAGCCCAACACCACACCATAAACCTCCCTCCACCAAATGATTTGGAGGGGTGGCCCAAAACTTTTGGCAATATAGTGTGGATATAGTGTGGATGAGCAAATTTGGGGTGGAGGAACTTGACTGGCCTGCACAAAGTCCTGACCTCAAAAATGGTCAAACATTCCCATAGACACACTCCTAAACCTTGTGGACAGCCTTCCCAGAAGAGTTGAAGCTGTTATAACCGCAAAGGGTGGGCAAACTTTATATTGAACCCTACGGACTAAGATTGAGATTCCATAAAACTTCATGTATGTGTAAATACTTTTGACAATATAGTGTGTATCTTTATATATATATATATATATATATATATATATATATATATATCAGGGCTCAAAATTTCAAGTCCTGAGCTACTAGCCAGGCCTTAAGTGTTACTCGCCACCATTTGCCCAACCCAATCCCTACCATGCACTGCCCCTAATTCCGCCCCTATACACGCCCTCATAAATGATCTCATGAAATTAAACTTAAATGTTCTATGCAGAATTAAGTTGCAAAAATAAATATTAACAACTTTATCAGTGCCCACCATTGCAGCCTCACCTGTGCTCACTATTGCAGCCTCACCTGTGCCCACCATTGCAGCCTCACCTGTGCCCACCATTGCAGCCTCGCCTCACCTGTGCCCACCATTGCAGTCTCAGCTCACCTGTGCCCACCATTGCAGCCTCGTCTCACCTGTGCCCACCATTGCAGCCTCACCTGTGCCCACCATTGCAGTCTCAGCTCACCTGTGCCCACCATTGCAGTCTCACCTCACCTGTGCCCACCATTGCAGCCTCCCCTCACCTCACCTGTGCCCACCACTGCAGACTCACCTCACCTAACCTGTGCCCATCATTACAGTCTCACCTCACCTGTGCCCACCATTGCAGCCTCACCTCACCTGTGTCCATCACTGCAGTCTCACCTCACCTGTGCCCACCATTGCAGTCTCACCTCACCTGTGCCCACCATTGCAGCCTCCCCTCACCTCACCTGTGCCCACCACTGCAGTCTCACCTCACCTGTGCAGAGGATCATCATGGGGAAGAGGAAAGCCGCCGGATCACGATAGCCTGCTGTTAGTTTACATTGCAATTGCCTCCACAGCTGGGCTGCCAGGGAGTGTGGGGCGAGTACCGCCGGCATGCAGGGTTGAACAGGAGCCGTTATCATCAATCGGTCCGGGGGAAGATGGCATGGATCACAGAGCGATAGCCTGCTGTTAGTTTACATTGGAATTGCCTCCGCTCATGATTACACACAGCCCCGTCCCCTCCTGACCCCGCGCCTGTTATAGACACTGTGATAGACAGAACGCATCCCAGAATTGTACTGGCGTTCTGTCTATCACAGGCGCAGGGTCAGGAGGGGGCGGGGCTGTGTGTAATCATGAGCGGTGGCAATTCCAATGTAAACTAACAGCAGGCTGTCGCTCTGTGATCCGTGCCCGCTTCCCCCGGACCGATTGATGATAACGGTTCCTGTTCAACCCCGCATGCCAGTGGTACTCGCCCCCCACTCCCTGGCAGCCCAGCTCCTCGCCAGAAACAATTTTCCACTCGCAAAATGCATTATAGTGTACATATATATTCTCCCTTTATCAGTATTAATTTAATCTACAAAAATATTTTAGTTGACTAAACTAAGGCCCCTTTCACACGGGCGGCTGTTCTGCCGCTGTTAAAAGCATGTTTTGTTATTTTGAAATTCAGAGAATCCTGGCACAGCGTTCACTTGCAGTTGTACACTGTGATTAGCTGCGTTTACGTGCATTTACATGCGGCTGCATTTAGCTGCGTTTGGAACATTCTTGATATTTCTGATGTGCTTCCTGTTGTTTTTCTTTGCTTGTTGCCGCTGCTATCTGCAGGAGAAATAGTACACTGTGATTACCTGCGGTTATGTGCATATAGCTGCGCTACATCGCACCTGGACACATTCAATTCTATATTTTCTATTTGCACCGAACCGCATGTAACGAAATCGCTGCAAAACGCTGTGTGTGAATGGGGCCATAGGAAAGCATTGTGTGCTTTTAGCTGCGGTAGAAAACTAGAAAATCCGCAGCTAAAAGTACCATTCTATCCGTCCATGTGAAAGGGGCCTAACACTACTTCAGCCGGCTAAAATACGACAAAAACTATTCAGATGACTAAAATATGGCTAAAACTAAAATGGCATTTTAGTCAAAAGACTATGACTAAAACTAGATTGAAATTTGCCATCAAAATGAACACTTCCCTTTATATTTCTTTCATTTCTTGGGGATAAAACCTGTGATGAATAATGCTAAGTAAAACTAGCCCATGCTTTCTGAAGGTTCAGTAGACCATAATCCACAGAAAGCCACATTACTAAAAATAAGTACATTTTAAACAATGGAAGGGCATGGTCTGCTTTGAGTTTATAAGCCCAAAGCACTGGATTGGTTCCCTAAAAAAACCTTCAAGACTTTTTTCCAATTAATTTCTGGTGTGTATCGTTAAGAAAACGACATTCTATTTCACTGAAAATAGATTTTTATTTATTGTATTGCAGTTGGAGCATCAATCATAAAAAGTCCAGTGACTGCTGATTTTTCTGCTGTTAAGTTAAAGCAGACTAGTATCGTACATATCCTTGTATTCTTGCCAAAAGAGCAATTTCAAACTAATTAGGATTTCATACTGCTTTATTGAAAGAAACATAAACATTCTGATAATATTCTCTGCAGCTGCTTCATCAATATCTCCCAGTGATTCTGCCAATTTGCAAAAGCAAACCAGTGGACGATCTGATTATATGGCACCGATTAATACATCAGTATTCATTGCTCTTTCCTCACCATCACACGGCACAGATGCCAATAATACTTACAGTCCCTTGAATGTGAAAAGATCATTATTAAAGTGTGCTCAGTGTCCCTGGTCATTAATTACAATCTTGTGCACATATGCAATGTGATTGCGGGAAATAATCAGCTATGTCTGCCAAATTGGCAACATTTAAAAACTAATTTGTTATGACATACCATCAAAGCTATTTAAACAATGAATCCGGAGCTCTGTTGCGTTGGGTACATTGTTAAAATATCACATAACATCATTAAAAAATAGTTAGCATTTCCAGAGGGAAATAATATTTATCCTTGAACTTCAGTTCAAGTAGAAATTACACAGGAAGAAGAACCTTCTGATCCTTTGAAATTGATCATGTAGCCAATAGACAGCAGCACATTAAGGTATTGATAAATTATTGTTTTGAAGGAGATCCCTGCTAAGAATTATTTGAATCTATAGGGACCACATAGCATAACCCAAATTAGGAAAAACAACTTTTTTACACAAAGAAACATATTCATTTTGATACATAATAAAGCCTTGCAAAATAGGGTCAAGGATATATTTGATGAGATTTATAATAGGAGGATGTAGAGAATATTCACTTTGCATGTTTCAACTCAACTATTCCACTTTCATGTACTGTATGCAATGCCTAAAAAAGATCAATATTTTAAAATGTAGCTTGTTATTTTTATTACATTTTAGGAAACCACAATTTCATCCTGTCATCTTTTTGGCAAATCAACATCTACCTTGGCACGTTCCATGGCAACTGAATTAAGGCGACCAAGCTATCCTCAGGACTATAAATGTTGGGGTATGTTCCAGATAATCATTAGAACTCCGGAAGGCACTTAAATAAGTAGTTATGAAACATCTTCAACATTTTAGAGCAAGTCCAGTTGAATGTGAATCACTACCATGTTTTATAAATTAAAAACATCACAGACTTTTATTTTGTCATGCAGCATTGAAATGTATGAGAGTATCCATTAAGAGTTAATTCAGTTCTGCAAATACCTTCTAGGAACGTTATGCCTATCACACTAAAGACGTTTAAAATTACAAAATTACAAAACATTTTATCCATTGACTGTATCTCTCTGCGCAAGTAACCACGGCCCATCTCATTTCTTGTCCCGCAGTCACAGGGACAGAAGAAATTCTCCAATAGGTAGATTTCCAGAGGCAGATTGTTTTACACAAATAAAACACATTTGTTTAAAGAAGACCTCCAGCTCCATATATATTTATATATATATATATATTATATATATATATATATATATATATATATATATATATATAATTGAAAATAATTAGGGCTGTGGAAATTAAAGATTAATTCCTCAATTAATCGTAATTTTTTTTTGATTGATCAAAATTCTTTTGATCGGTACTCACCTCTCCGCCGGCTTCCAGGTCTTCAGGGAGTTCCGTCGGAGATCCGGTGATGTCACGGACATCGGCGCCACCGGACTCCTCCCCCTTCCCCAAGTTCCTCCGTCTGCTAACGAAGGGAAGGAGTCCGGTGACGTTGAAGTTCTGATAAAACGTTCTGATAAAACGTAACGCGTATGGGGAAGGATCTAGGCATGAAGTCACCCTCTGCTGCCCTACGGAACTAACACGATTGTCATGCTGTGTTTTTATCATCTTTATGTGAGAAGTTTGTGTTTGAACACAAAAATTAAATCTTATACTTAAGCGATGAGCACTTAGATCTTTTCTTTCTACCCATGACCTGGCATCCTTTCTGAGATCTAAAGAGACGTGAGAGAAGTTTTTGGTCTGTGTTAACCCTTTTGATATCCGATTGCATGACCACCTGTTTGCACAGGGGTCCATGCCATAAGGTGAGAGTGATTAGTTAGACTGGAGGTGGAGGGATTGTCACGCTACTGTGGAAAAATAAATGACTTACGTCAGTGCTTCAGTTTGAATTTAAAACGTATTTGTGGGAACTGTGAGTCATGGATTGTGGAAACTAACTAGTGTCGGGTGATTGTATATAGTGTATACCACATTTACCACTGACTAATGCAGAATTGCAATTCAAGGAGGTCAGCTAAAAGTAGTTGAATCTGTATGTGCGTTATAATTATTCAAAATTATTTGATTAATCGATTTAAAAAATTTGATTAATCAAACACGAAAATTTTCTTTTCAAATATTGTTATTGAAAGCAAGCATAAGTAAACAACAAGGAAATACAGAAACATTTACTGTTACAAACAGTATAATTGTGAATCACGGTGTCGTACAGAGCATATGTCAATAGGTAACAAAAATAGGTAGGCATTTTTCGGAGTATAATTCACAAAGTGTCAAAGCGCAGTGGGAGTATTACTATACCTAAAATATATCGTAACTTTAACTGGGGTCTAGCCCCAACATACATGTATTTACAGGAGTCTTGAGAAACTCTGTTACAATAAAGAGTGGTAACAGTTGTAGTAATGGACGTATGGGTACATAAATACCTTGGTGGGAATTTCAAGTAAAGGGGAGGGGGACGGAGAGGGAGCAGAGAAGGAAATAGGGGTGGGAAAGGGGGGCAGCGGGGAGAAGTTAGATGAGTTGAGGAACATAGGAGAAGCGAGCTGGAAAAAAGTAAGAAAGGTGGTGGTCAGGTGGCTCCTGTAGGACCAGTAAGTATATACTGGTATTGGAAGAAGTCTAGCTGAGGGTCAGGGTTCCAGCAGGAGTTTGTCAAAGTCAGGTGGTAGGAAATGTTCTATCCAGGGATGCCAAATTTTGAGGTGTTGGGGGACACAATCTAGAATTGTGGCTTCTATTTTACTATGTATCATAGCTTGGGTGACTCTGTTTTTAACTTCGGCGATATTTAGACTTGGGGTTTTCCAGCTTCTTGCTATCGTCTGTTTAGCAGGAGTGGTGAGTTGTAGGAGGAGACGTAGTTGTGCCTTTGTATAGTCTTGCAGAGAATAGTTTAGTAGGGCAAGAGAGGAATCCAGAGTAATATTATGTCCGAGTAGGGTCGAGGCCATTTGAAATATAATCGCCCAGAAGCGCTGTGCAATCGGGCACGTCCACCACACGTGAAGGTGGGTACCATGTTCGTTACAACCCCTAAAACAGTTAGGGGAGTATGATGGGGTGAACTTGGCTATCCTAATAGGGACCAAGTACCACCGCATTAAGACTTTATAGTTAGCTTCTGATGCAATAATATTTGTGATGCTATTTTAGTGTTAGCCCATATAGTTGACCAATCTTCTAGGTCTAGATCAATATTCAGGTCTTTTGACCAAGCTAATGCATATGGGGGTATAGTTGTCGGGGGGGAAGTGAGGTGTGCATAGAGTCTGGAGATTATACCTGGGGCATGCGGGTCTGAGTCGCAAACATCTTCAAATACAGACAGACTGTCACTGGCAATATTCGGACCAAGAATGGTTCGAATAAAGTGAGAAATTTGCAGGTATCGAAAACACTCCCTAGGGGGTAGTTGTGATCGTGTCTGCAAAACCGGGAATGGTGTAACATTACCACGTGAAGTTAAATCATGAAAGCGACTCAGGCCCACCTGAGTCCAAGCCTGGAAAGAGGCGGGTTCAGAGTGAGCAGGGTAGAAAAGTGGGTGGCTCATAAAAGAGAGGAGTGGTAAGTGGGGGGAGATTAGTTTAAACGCCCTGGATAGTTTGTCCCAAATTTTTAGTGAGTGGAGTGTGACTGGATTTGTTATGGGTCCCTGGATTGTCGAAGGTAGCCAAAGAAGGTTGGATAGGGAGACAGGGTGTATGTCTATCGCTTCCAGTGCCACCCAGAGTGGTATCTCTGTTTTTGCATGATAAAAGGGATATTTGGGCTAGCTGGGCTACATGGAAGTAGTGTGAAAAATTTGGTACTCCTAAGCCTCCATGAAGTTTGCTGAGGAGTAGGGTGGGTCTAGAGATTCTGGGTCTTTTGGTCCCCCATATGTACTTGTATACTCGGTTTTGTATCACTCTATGAAAGTAAGTTGGGATCGAAATTGGTAAGACTCTATATAAATAAAGGAGTTTAGGTAGCAGTGACATTTTCACAGCAGCTATTCTTCCCAGCCAAGAGACACAGAGTGGTAGCCATGTGTTGAGCAATGAAGATAGGTTTTTCAACATTGGGAGGTAGTTAGCGTGAAATAGATGAGAGGGGTTACTCGTCAGTTTGATCCCTAAATACGGGATCGAGGTAGAGGACCACATAAAGGGGACATTTGCTTGTAAGAGTTGAAATTCAGGCTGGGATAGGGAAACATTCAGGGCCCTAGATTTCGTTTGATTAACTTCTAGCCCTGAGACTTTAGCAAATTTATCCAGGAGCTGTAGGAGGTTAGGTAAGGTGATATGTGGTGAGGTGATGAATAAGAGCGCATCATCGGTGAAAAGGCATAAATTGTGTGAAGTGTTGGCTATTTCTAGTCCTTGGATGTTTTGGTTGGATCTGATCAGGGAGGCCAGGGGTTCAATTACAAGGGCAAATATTAAGGGGGATAGAGGGAATCCCTGTCTGGTGCCTCTTTGGATTGGGAAGCAGTCTGATTTAAACCCAGAGTATTTTACATATGCTTGAGGCTGTGTGTAGAGGGCATTTACCCACTGAAGGAAATTAGGGCCAAAGCCCCATCTCTGCAAGATGTAGTGTAGATATGGCCATGAAACTGTATCAAAAGCTTTTCTGATATCTAGCGACAGGAGGTGCATTGGGATTTTACGCAATTTGGCTATATGTTGCAGGAGGACTATACGGCGGATATTGTCACTAGCTTGTCTGCGGGGTATGAAGCCAACCTGATCTTTGGAAATCAGGTTACCTATGATCGGGCTAAGTCTCAGGGCTAGAATCTTGGCTAAAATTTTTACGTCCACATTCAATAGGGATATGGGCCTGTAATTCGACCAGAGGGTGTGGTCTGTATTGGGTTTCGGGATCATAGCAATTATGGCTGTCAAAGTGTCACGGCCGAACGACTGTTGTTTCAGGAGGGCGTTAAAGGAATTGGCAAGTAACGGGGCTAAGGTGGTTGCAAATTTCTTATAGTAAGTGCCCGGGAGGCCGTCTGGGCCTGGGCGTTTATTGGGTTTGAGGGTATTGATAGCCGCAAGAACCTCGTCAACCGAGACCGGTTCATCTATGGACTCCCGACCGGCTTCCGACAACTTAGGAATTGCTAGGTTGTGAAACAATGTTTCAGTTTGATTGGAGGGCAGTGGACCCTTCGATTCGTATAATTTAGCAAGTCGATTGCGGAACTCCGAGAGTACCTTAATAAGGTTGCTAGTATAGGTGTCGAGAGACAGTTTAAGTCTAATGGGATTGTGAATACGGTCTGGTTGGTGGAGGCGTAGGGCCAGGAACGTATTTTTGTTTGCTTTTGTGTAAATTTTGTGGCTAGATCTGCAAATGTTTTTATCAGAAGATTCAGCTAAAAGGAGGTCCAGTTCTAGTTTGTTTTTGTCAAGGAGAGATTTGTTAGCGTCTGTGGGAGACGACTGGAATTGCAAAAATGAATTTTGGAAATCAGATTCTAGTTGCTGGAGTCTAAGTTTTTTGTCTCTTTTGAGATGTGTGGCTACTGAGATGCACTGGCCTCGGATCACTGGCTTGTGCGCTTTCCATAACAGAATTGGGGAGATATCAGGGGTCGAACTGTGTTGGAGGTAGTCTTTAAGGGCAACTTGTATATCTATACAATATGACTGATTGGTGAGAAGAGATTCATTCATGCACCAGGATTTATCCCTAGATCGGGGGTTCAGGGATGAAACCGTGGAGATCACTGCACAGTGATCCGACCAAGTGATAGGGTGGATGGAAGAATGGAGTAATATTGGGGAAGATGCTATTGGGATAAATATGTGGTCAATTCTAGAAAAAGATTTATGTGGGTGGGAGTAAAAAGTGTAGTTCTTTCTGAGTGGGTTACATTCCCTCCAAGAATCAAGGAGGGAAGCTTGTTGTATTAAATTGCGGAATCGTGTGGAAGAGGAGAATTGCTCTGGAGTGTATGGGGACATGTCCAGGTGTGTGTGTAATACTAGGTTTGAGTCTCCACATATAAATAGTGTACCTTTACAATGTGTTTTAGTGACTTGTAGTAGATGCGAGAAGAAGGGGTCGGATTGACATTCGGGGCATAGTATGAGACAAAGGTTGTTTCTACATCCTGTAAGAGTCCTACTAGTATTATATATCTGCCATTCGGGTCTTTTATTTTGTTTGTAGGTGTGAATGGGAGGGTATGATGAAAGGCTAATAGGACTCCCCTGTGTTTTGTTTCAGCTGAGGCTGTGAATACCCTAGGGTAGCGAGAACTAAAAAATTTGGGGGTATTGCGGGTCGAGAAATGCGTTTCCTGCAATGCTACCACATCAGCTTTTAGGGAGGCGAAAGTTTGAAAGGCTTTAACCCTTTTGTTAGGAGAATTCCGACCCTTAACATTAAGGGAGAGTATATTTAAGGGGGCCATTTAAGTAGGTGTGGAAGATTTTATCGATAAAGGACGTTATCCTGGGGAGCCACCTGACCAAGAGAGATAAAAAAGGCAGAGTTAGAGAGATAGAAGGTGAGGGGGAAGATAGGGAAGGAAGCAAGATGGGAGGGTGTACGGAATGTAGAGCAAGTCATCAGACAATAGGGTATGGTTATAGAGTGCCGGAGTTCCCGACAAGAGAGCACTCAGACTCTGCAGCCAATGAACTGGCTGAAGGGCGTGAGTACCAAGGAACGGGGGAGCAGTGACTGCTCCCGCTGCAAATGGGAAAAGCAAAATAACAATCCAAATAGAGATAAGGTGGACAAACTATTTCTAGCGAAGTAGGCGTAGGTAGGTTTTGAAGATATGTAGAAACCTTATAGATTCTGTGAAGGGGCTTATATAAATAAAGTCCCCTGTAATATCTACATAAGTATAAACAAGCCATTAAGGAGAGGGGGGAGGGGAAAGGAGGGGGGGGGGTAGGGGGGGGGGAATTTATGGGAGGAAGGAAAAGGGGGAAAGGAGGGATGGTGAAGAAGGGAAATAGTAGGAGGGGGGATGATGGGAAGGAGGGAGGAGGGTAGGGGGGAGGATAAAGGGTAGGGGGTAGAGGAAAAGATAGGGTAGGCTTGAGAAATCATGGTTATATACAGTGCATTATAATATGCTGAATAACTGTGTGGTACTGTAGGGTTTCACATTGTTTTGAATGGCGTCATGTTTTTTATAAGAAGGATAACCATGCAAAAAACATGAGGCAGCAAAGTATCATAACTGTGTGTAAGATACATTATTGTTTACCAGGTAGGAAAGGTGAGTAGACATCAAAACATTGGATTGAGTCATTGAAGGTGGTGACTGAACCTTTGGGGAGCCTCCAAAGAGGCAAACATGTGTCGAGGATTGTTTTGAAAATTTGGAAATCCTTGCCGGAACTAGATACCACCTCATAAGAACTTTGTAATTTGCTTCAAGCGCAACGATATTTTGGGAAGAAGTCTTTGTGTTGGCCCATATATTTTCCCAGTCCCCTGCGTCTAGGTCTATATCTAGGACTTTGGACCACTGTGCAGCGTATAGTGGGAGGCTAGATGGAGGGAATGTGAGTATATAAGTGGGATATGACACCTGGGGCACGTGGGTCTGAATCGCATTTACCCTCGTATAGAGATAAGCTATCTAGCGATGAGTGTGTGCTTATGATTGTCTGAGCAAAATGGGCGATCTGGAGGTACCAAAAGCACTCTCTGGAGGGGAGTTGTGTTTGTGCTTGTATGGCAGGGAATGTTTTCAGGGTGTTACTGGTGAGTCACCAGAGGTGACAAGGTCACGTATGCGACTCAGTCCTGATTGGGTCCAGGCCTAGAAGAAAGCTGGTTCGGTAAAGGCAGGGTAGAAGTTTGGGTGGTTGAAAAAGGAAAGAAGTGGGGAGTGAGGGGATATTAGTTTAAAAGGGCCCCGTAGTTTATCCCAAAGTCGAAGGGAGTCTTGAGTTATAGGGTTGGTTATAGTGCCTCGAGCAGAGCTGGACATCCATAACAAGTTAGTCACTGCTAGGGGATGAAGATCAATCGCTTCAAGACTGACCCACATCTGTATTTCGTTTTTTGCATGGTATAACGTGATCTGAGCTAGTTGGGCTGCGTGATAGTATCGTGAAAAACTAGGGAGCCCTAGGCCCCCGCTGAGCTTACTGCGAAGCAATATAATTCATGATAACCTAGGTTTCGTAGGGCCCCATATGTATTTGAATACACAATTTTGTATAACTTGGTGAAAATAATTGGGGATTGCGAGCGGAAGCACTAGTAGTAATTGACAGCCGCCAAGCGCCAGGAAACGCATAGCGGCTGAAAGTAGCCAGCAAAGAGGACAGATGAGATAACACAGGGAGGTAGTTTGCCTGAAAGAGGTGGGTTGGGCTGCTAGTCAACGTTATTCTGAGATATGAAATTGACGACGTGGACCATGTGAAGTGAAAATTATCCCGCAGATGGTTGAACTCCGCCTGTGAAAGGGACACATTGAGGGCTCTGGATTTTGACTGATTGACCTCTATGCCTGTTACTACCGCAAATTTGTCTAATGTATGGATAAGGTTTGTGAGTGTTGTACTAGGGGAAGTTATGAATAGTAAAGCGTCATAGGCGAATAGACACATTTTATGGGTTGTGGAAGCCCTCAGGCTTTCACACTGAAGAGACAGGAGAGGCTCTTTACAGGCACTATGCAGGTGCTATTTTTAGCGCGGTAGCACCTGTAAAGGGGTCTTAGAGGAAGCGCTTCACCATTGGATATAATATATTATTACTTGAACAATTCTGGGGCCCCCACCAGCGTTGTCCGCTCCTCCTCTTCTCCATTTGCTGGCGCACTTCTGAGTCAGGCTGTGTGTGTCTATACAGAGCTCAGCCCCCCCCCCCCACTCCCCCTCACAGGTTTTCACTGACAACAATGGCTCCTGCTGCTCTCAGTAAAGCCTGAGAATGCAGAAAGAGAGGACAGCAGGGCTTCCGGCAGGGACAGTACTGAATAAAGAATAGCATCAGTTATTAAGGTGAGGAAGTGCACACATTGGCAGGTTTTTTACCTTTTTCTAAGCGTTTTCTTCTAGAACTACTTTAAAGCTGACTTCAAGCTTTACCGTCACTTTAAATGGCCCAGAAAAACAATTTTGTACACTAACACATGCGGGTGCTGGGCGTCCTATGTGAACTGTTTGTAGCCTCAAGTACATACAGTATACAGTCTTGTATTCCGGTTGTGGGATGCAAACATCCAGTTCCACACCCAGAACAAAATTGAGTGGTGCTCAGCCTTTCATAGGCAGCTTTGCATTCTCTGAATGAATACAAAGCTTCCTCTGTTTGGCTGAGGCAAATATTGTGATGTCATCCACCCACCCAACTCAGTACAGTAAACAGCACTATGTTCCTACTGTGGGATGTGAACATTCTGTTCCACATCCATAACAAAATTGAGTTGGGCTGAGTAGTGATCAGCTATTCATAGGCAGATTTGTATTCTCTGAATGAATACAAAGCTCTGATTTGCTGAGGTGGGGAGGCAGGTCGATTAAGTCTCAATCTCAGCCTCAGCCAATGAGAAGAAGCTTTGTATTCATTCAGAGAATATAAAGCTGTCTATGAATGACTGAGCTCCACTCAATTTTATTCAGGGTGTGGAACAGGATGTTTTCATCCTAAATCTGGAATACAAGACTGTAAACTGTATGTAGCTTAGGTTTCATACTGTATATACAGCAGGTGAACCTATTCATCTAGAACATTTTTGGGGCCATCTTGGCCATCTGGAGATTTAAAAGATTTGAGCTGCAGTTTTAAAATTTTTGTGTATTTAATTGAAAAACATATTCAATAAACTGAGAAATTAACTATCTTTAACTAGTTGGTCATTCAACACGTTTTATAGGTTTAGGGTTTAACCACTTCAGCCCCTGGAAGGTTTTACCCCTTTCACGACCATTTTTTGTGATACAGCACTGTGTTACGTTAACTGACAATTGCGCGGTCGTGCAATGCTGTACCCAAATAAAATGTATCTCCTTTTTTCCCACAAATATAGCTTTCCTTTGGTGGTATTTGATCACCCCTGCTGTTTTTATTTTTTGCGCTATTAGAGAGAAAAGAAAGACCATTTTGAAAAAAAAACAATATTTTTTGACTTTCTGCAATAAAACATACCCAATAATTTTTTTTAAAAAAAATCAAATTTCTTCATCGATTTAGGCCAATATGTATTCTGCAACATATTCTTGGTAAAAAAAATAGCAATAAGTGTATATTGATTGGTTTGCGCAAAAGTTATAGGGTCAACAAACTTTGAATGTAAGCTCCACAAGCAGGGCCCTCCTGTCCATTCTGTATTGAACTGTATTGTAATTGTTCTGTCCCCCCTCTACATTGTAAAGCGCTGTGCAAACTGTTGGCGATATATAAATCCTGTATAATAATGGGATCTTTTTTATTTATTTATTTATTTATTTATTTTTACTAGTTACATGGAAATTTATAGATACTGTAGTTAACTCCTATCCTCATATTGATTAGTGGTTCCAAATTAATAATAACTACTGCAGTAGGGAACAGACACAAAAGATACACTCCACATCTTTCCAAATAACTGTTCTGCTTTATTATGATGATTAACCACTTTCAGACCGGACCATTATGCAGCCTAAAGACCAGAGGACTTTTTACAATTTCGCACTGCACTGGTTTAACTGGTAATTACGCGGTCATGCAATGTTGTACCCAAACGAAATTTGCGTCCTTTTCTTCCCACAAATAGAGCTTTCTTTTGATGGTATTTGATTGCCTCTGCGATTTTTATTTTTTGCGCTATAAACGGAAAAAGACCGAAAATTTTGAAAAAAAATGATATTTTCTACTTTTTTGTTATAAGAAAAATCCAATAAACTCAATTTTAGTCATACTTTTAAGCCAAAATGTATTCAGCCACATGACTTTTGTAAAAAAAATGTCAATAAGCGTATATTTATTGGTTTGCGCAAAAGTTATAGCGTCTACAAACTAGGGTACATTTTCTGGAATTTACGCAGCTTTTAGTTTACGACTGCCTATCTCATTTCCTGAGGTGCTAAAATGGCAGGGAAGTACAAAACCCCCCCCAAATGACCCCATTTTGGAAAGTAGACACCCTAAGGAAATTGCTAAGAGGCATTTTGAGCCCATTGAATATTTTATTTTTTTGTCCCAAGTGATTGAATAATGACAAAAAAAAAAAAATGTTTACAAAAAGTTGTCACTAAATGATATATTTCTCACACATGGCATGGGCATATGTGGAATTACACCCCAAAATATATTCTGCTGCTTCTTCTGAGTACGGGGATACCACATGTGTGGGACTTTTTGGGAGCCTATCTGTGTACGGGACCCCGAAAACCAAGCACCGCCTTCAGGATTTCCAAGGGTGTAAATTTTTGATTTCACTCCTCACTACCTATCACTACCTATCACAGTTTTGAAAGCCATAAAATGCCAAGATGGCACAAAACCCCCCCAAATGACCCCATTTTGGAAAGTAGACACCCCAAGCTATTTGCTGAGTGGCATGTTGAGTCCATGGAATATTTTATATTTTGCCACAAGTAGCGGGAAAAATGACAAACTTTTTTTTTTTTTTTTTTTGCCCAAAGTTGTCACTAAATGATATATTTCTCACACATGCCATGGGCATATGTGGAATTACACCCCAAAATAAATTCTGCTGCTTCTTCTGAGTACGGGGATACCACATGTGTGGGACTTTTTGGGAGCCTATCCGTGTACGGGACCCCGAAAACCAAGCACCGCCTTCAGGATTTCTAAGGGCGTAAATTTTTGATTTCACTCCTCACTACCTATCACTACCTATCACAGTTTTGAAAGCCATAAAATGCCAAGATGGCACAAAACCCCCCCAAATGACCCCATTTTGGAAAGTAGACACCCCAAGCTATTTGCTGAGTGGCATGTTGAGTCCATGGAATATTTTATATTTTGCCACAAGTAGCGGGAAAAATGACAAACTTTTTTTTTTTTTTTGCCCAAAGTTGTCACTAAATGATATATTTCTCACACATGCCATGGGCATATGTGGAATTACACCCCAAAATAAATTCTGCTGCTTCTTCTGAGTACGGGGATACCACATGTGTGGGACTTTTTGGGAGCCTATCTGTGTACGGGACCCCGAAAACCAAGCACCGCCTTCAGGATTTCCAAGGGCGTAAATTTTTGATTTCACTCCTCACTACCTATCACTACCTATCACAGTTTTGAAGGCCATAAAATGCCAAGATGGCACAAAACCCCCCCAAATGACCCCATTTTGGAAAGTAGACACCCCAAGCTATTTGCTGAGTGGCATGTTGAGTCCATGGAATATTTTATATTTTGCCACAAGTAGCGGGAAAAATGACAAACTTTTTTTTTTTTTACCCAAAGTTGTCACTAAATGATATATTTCTCACACATGCCATGGGCATATGTGGAATTACACCCCAAAATAAATTCTGCTGCTTCTTCTGAGTACGGGGATACCACATGTGTGGGACTTTTTGGGAGCCTATCTGTGTACGGGACCCCGAAAACCAAGCACCGCCTTCAGGATTTCCAAGGGCGTAAATTTTTGATTTCACTCCTCACTACCTATCACTACCTATCACAGTTTTGAAGGCCATAAAATGCCAAGATGGCACAAAACCCCCCCCCCAAATGACCCCATTTTGAAGTAGACACCCCAAAAACCCCCACCCCAACTTTTTTTTTTTTTTTTTGCCCCACAAATTGACCCCATTTTGGAAAGTAGACACATGTGTGGGAATTTTTGGGAGCCTATCCGTGTACGGGACCCCGAAAACCAAGCACCGCCTTCAGGATTTCTAAGGGCATTTTTGATTTCACTCCTCACTACCTATCAGTTTTGAAGGCCATAAAATGCCCAGATGGCACAAAACCCCCCCAAATGACCCCATTTTGGAAAGTAGACACCCCCATGGCATGGTGAGTATTTTGCAGCTCTCATTTTTTTTTGAAAATTTTGCTCACCATACCTCTCAGCAAATAGCGTGTCTACTTTCCAAAATGGGGTCAATTTTGGGGGTCCACAAACTTTTTTTTTTTTTTTTTACGTGGCTAGGCTCCCAAAAAGTCCCACAAGTGGTATCCCCGTACTAATGTATTTTGGGGTGTAATTCCACATATGCCCATGGCATGTTTGAGCAATTATCATTTAGTGACAACTTTGTGCAAAAAAAAAAAAATAATAATAATTATTATATTTCCCCCCGCAACTTGTGTCAAAATATAAAATATTCCATGGACTCGACATGCCTCTCAGCAAAAAGCTTGGGGTGTCTACTTTCCGAAATGGGGTCATTTGGGGGGGTTTTGAACTGTCCTGGCATTTTATGCACAACATTTAGACGCTTATGTCACACATTACCCACTCTTCTAACCACTTGAAGACAAAGCCCTTTCTGACACTTTTTGTTTACATGAGAAAATAATTTTTTTTTGCAAGAAAATTACGTTGAACCCCCAAACAATATATATTTTTTTAAATCAAAGGCCCTACATATTAAAATGGTGGGTGTTTCATTTTTTTTTTCACTCACACAGTATTTGCGCAGCGATTTTTCAAACGCATTTTTTGGGAAAAAACACACTTTTTAAAATTTTAATGCACTAAAACACACTATCTTGCCCAAATATTTGATGAAATAAAAAATTAGATCTTAGGCCGAGTACATAGATACCAAACACGACATGCTTTAAAATTGCGCAGAAACGTGCAGCGGTGACAAACTACATACATTTTTAAAAGCATTTAAACGCCTTTACAGGTTACCACTTTAGATTTACGGAGGAGGTCTACTGCTAAAATTACTGCCCTCGATCTGACCTTCGCAGTGATACCTCACATGCATGGTGAAATTGCTGTTTACATATGACGCCAGACCGACGCTTGCGTTCGCCTTTGCGCGAGAGCAGGGGGGGACAGGGGTGCTTTTTTTTTTTTTTTTTTTATTATTATTGATTTTGCTTTTTTATTTTATTTTTCAACTGTTCCTTTCATTTATATATAATTTTTTTATCATTTTTATTGCTATCTCAGGGAATGTAAATATCCCCTATGATAGCAATAGGTAGTGACAGGTACTCTTTTTGAAAAAATTGGGGTCCATTAGACCCTAGATCTGTCATGTGCCCTCAAAGCATCTGACCACACCAAGATCGGTCTGATAAAATACTTTCCCAATTTCCGCGCTGATTATATCCGGCGAAATATAAGTCATGAAATGCTCGTAGCTTCCGGTTTCTTAGGCCATAGAGATGATTGGAGCCATTCTGGTCTCTGATCAGCTCTATGGTCAGCTGGCGGAACCACCGGCTGCATTCTCAGGTTCCCTGTTGGGACAGGAGAGCCAGAGAAAACCATGGAAGACGGTGGGAGGGGGGGGGCATTCCCTCCCACTGCTTGTAAAAGCAGTCTAGAGACTAATTAGCCACTAGGATTGCTTTTACATGAAAGCCGACCGCTGGCTGAAAAGAACGATACCAAGATAATGCCTAATCCTGCCGGCATCATTCTGGTATAACCACTCAAAGTCCAGCAACATACCAGTACGTTGCTGGCCCTTGTTTGGCATATATTGTAATCCTTTTTTTCATGCAGCCTGTGGGCTGAACGAAAAAAAAAGATTGATCGGTGGTATGCCCACCATTAGAACCTCCCTTCATCCACCCACTTCTAATGATGGGCATACATGATAATGCCTAATCCTGCCGGCATCATTCTGGTATAACCATTCCCTTTACAGTCTCCTCTCTTTTGATCAATATTTTGATCACTAACATACCTGCTATCACCTTTTATCTGGAACCTCCACACGCTTAGGTGGAGGTAGTCATGGCCAAAGAGGCAAAACTCCATTGTGGAGAATATAATAGCTGAGCAGCTTTTTCATTAAAAAATTACTTTTCATTGTGGATAACAAATGATTGATAAGACATACAGTATTTACAGAGTACTGGTTGTACACTCCTGTGGCCAGAATGGCCTTCTAGCTTAATTGTTGGCATGCTGACTTATCAGCATATGTAAACACAGACAATTCTACATAAAATCGAAGATAGAAGAAAGACAACTATGACTTCAACAGGGCTAAACTGCTTTTCAAATCACATTTTATATATATATATATATATATCCCTTACAATTAAAGTATTTGAATACATAGTACCCTAGACTGTGATCGCAAGAGGGAAACAAATTAAACACTGAGATTTCTTTAATTTAGTCATTTTTGCAGTGTCTGGTGTGGATCCAGTTGACTTTTCCTTCAAGTTTTGCAAAACTGTACATGGAATAGACACTATATTGAGTCTCCAAACATTTCCTTATATATAAATGTCTCGTAACAATCCACAAATCACCTGGCTTTAGTTTTAGATCCTTCCAAACTTTTAGGATTTGGAATTGGGGAGAAAACACATAAATGAGTTTGTCAAAAACCTTAAAAGATCAGCAACATTCTCTGTGAGATCCAAATGGAGGACATCAGCTGCTGAGACAAAATATAAGCAAGGGAGTAACATACTTCCAAACAAAATCTCATAGGGAGAGAGTCCAACATCCCCTTAGGGGCTTGATAAAATATTAGAAAACATTGAGGCAAAAGTTTTCTAGTTTCTTACTCTACTTTTTCTGCTACATTGTAGATAACAGTGGGGACAGTTACCCTCGGAGCACAGTGGGGTATAAGAGCCTGCAGGGTTCACTTGGCTGAGAATGGTGTCCGCTTGGCAGCCACAGGAACGGGCTCGGAGCAGCAGGCCGAATCGCACAGATGCAGGTTTGTAGACAGGTGCGGCAGCAGGCAGGTGGGCACAAGCCCGGGCAGCAGGCAGAAGCAGGGTCAGTCGAGCCAGGTCACAACAGTGGATCAATCAGACAGGAACGGCAGGCAGAGAATGGTCAAGTCCAGGCAGGTTCGGCAACAGATGATCAGTCAAGCAGGTACACAGAGCAGGTCAAAGGCAAGCCAAGGGGTCAGGATTGGAGACAGCAGCAAGGTCAGGAGAGCCGGGTCAAATACGGGAACAGATGCGGGTTCAGGATTCGGTTAAAGGATGAGCTGAAGATCAGACAGCAAGAGTGCATTCTGAAGAGGCCCCTTTTAAGGATGATTGGGCGCCAAAGCCGCATCACTGTGCGCATGTGCACGTGTGCGCATTGGCGCAAATGTGCACGCGGGTGTCCGCATTGGTGCGGAAGTGCGCATTGGCGCAGGTGTGCGCGATGTGCGCGCTCATTGGCGCACGTCTATTCACTACTGGATGCCTGTGAGCAGGAACACCTCTCGATGAACCCATGCACAGTGCGTCCATGACAGTAGACAGTAGGGGGTGTGTAAAAATAAAACCTCAAAACTTCTAGTAAGGACTCTCATATAAAAATTATTTTCTCTGTTACTCTCTGTCGATTCTGGCACTCTGTACTTACAAGCTTAAGCCCCATACACACGGTACACACGGTCAGATTTTTGCATGGATTCTGTCCGATCGGACAATGTTGTTGAAAAATCAGACCGTGTGTATGCACCATCGGACAGTGTACGTCGGATTGTCCGACAGACAAAGTCCTATCTCCTGCTGGATAGATTTTCCGACAACACGGTCCGATCACACCAAATCCGATCGTGTGTACGGTTGTCCGACGGACAAAGTGCTACGCATGCTCAGAAGAAATTCTGTGACGGAAGCGCTCGGTCAGGTAAAACTACCTTTCCTAATCGACACAGCACATTCATCACGCTGCAATGTTAAAATTTCTTTAATGCAGCGCATTCTCTTTTTCTTTACAATGCAACAAGAATGACATGTTTTAGCTGCTCCTATTCACCCGCACTTTTCACAAACTTAGTTCTTTATTACTTTTCAGGATTTATACACTACATGTTTATTTTTACTCAGATCGTAAAAGAATCTTTGTTATATTTTTAGCATGATTTGTCTTTATTTTTTTTTTTTTTTGGGAATACATATTTGAAGGAGAATTTTTTTTTTTTTTTTTTTTTGAGGTGGGTTGTGTGTCTCAACTTAGCAAAACCACATTATTAACATTTGTATTTGTTGCTTAAATTTACTAGGAGTTTGTTTGTTGTTGGTGCACCTTGATAATTATACTTTATGATTAGTGAAATGTACCTGCCTACTCAAAGAAAAACTGTCATTGTAGAAAAGTAAAACACAATAGGCAATGATTATTTCAAATCCAAAAAACCTTTATTTAGGTCTCAGCTACAAACCAAAGAGGAACGCAGCCATGGTTAAACTTGTGGAATTTCTAAAGCCTTGGACCCCCACGGCAACCATCATTTTTCAAGCGTAGAAAATTGGGGGCCTGAGGAGTACGTATATTAAGGGGAGTGCAATCTGGTCCTGAAGTCCAAAGCATCCGGAACTGCAGCAGATGCCATCTAGGTCCCCAGGCTCTGGTACTACGAGAGGCTCCATCTTCTCTCAGAACAGACTGAATCCAGGTCGTCACTCTCAGGTCTTCCTTGCACGCTTCCTTGCACGCTGTGGCTGTCGTGCTGGTGGGGTGGCAGAAGGAGGAGGAGGAGGAGGAGCATGGTAACTATGGCAAACATGTGTGAGGGGAGTCATCTCCCCAGCCATCCCCTTATTTAGGACCTGGAGGATGAGCCCCTCACACATGTTGCATTGCCTCACCTCCATACCCATCATCTTCGTGACAACCATGGAGCCAAAGGTCTCCTCGTCAGTGGGTGTGGCATGTAGGGAGGCTGAAGCCTCTCTGATCATCCGGAGCGCTGACTCTCCCGCATCACCCCCCCCTTCTCGCCCTTCTGTACGGAAGGCGGAGGGGAGGGATTTGTGAGTCAGTCAGGCTCCGAGGCCTAGCCCCCTCTTGGCTGCCACTACCCACCTCTTGGCTGCCACTAACCCCTTCCTCCTCCTGACTGCCACCTTCCACAGCCACCTCCTGGCTGAGGTCTTCCTGTGTATGAAAAAAGAACATCGTTTCAGTTATTTGTTCATCAAACACACACAATTCTCATCTAGTGACTGGTGCAAAATGTTTACAAATAGAAAACCATACAATTCTCAGCCCTGCAGTTTCGATTCTGGCCCCAAATGTCTCCAACACTACTGTCTGTTGATATGTCAAACACGTTAGGAAGTAACCAATTGGGGATCCTGAATTAAGTGAACATCATTCATTATTCACATAAATGGTAACAAAACTACTATACCTGGAACAAGCTGGGCTCCTCCACCTCTTCCAGACTGGAAGGCCCAGGTTGCTCCTCGGAAGCCTCATCAGGGGTGGCCTGCGCGCAAGGAAGCGTGGAAGGAGGAGTCGAGAGTGGCTCCGTGACATCAGTCTGGTCTTTGAGAAAATGTAGACTCTCATAGTACCAGAGCTTGGGGGCATAGACCTCATCTGCTGCAGTTGCAGTTTCTTCCGACTTCCGGACCTTCTTGCGCTCCCTGATATACGCACTCCTCAGGCTGCCAATTTTCTTTCTTATATCATCAACAGTTGCCGCGGGGAACCTTGGCTTGACAAATTCCACAAGTTCCTCCAGGGCTGCGTACCTCTTTGCTTTGATGCTGTAATGGGGGTGTTTAGCCTGCCATAAAATGGGAAATTCCCTGTATTTCTCAATGAAGAGGGGGAGAAAACTCACGTCGTTGAATCCCTTCATAATCTCTGCAAGACACAAGACCACACAAAACACTATAAATTATGTCAGGCTAAACTCTCCTAATCTTCTCCATAAAGAAGCCTCAAGTTCGAATCAGTCTAGGCTAGTTATGTACCAACGTCAAATTGTACCTTCATTTCTAGCGATCGTCTCGTGCGTGAGCTTTCTCTCCCCTCGTCTCCCAGATCGTGGCTACGACACAGGCGTGTGACGTTTTATATCCAGTGCGCAAGCGTCAAACTCTGCCCGCCCCTGACGATCTTTCTCGTCTATTCCCCACCCCTTCTCTTTACGGCGCAGTGGGGAGAGCACATGGCGGGGACACAGCAGGTGCGCCACAAATATCCCACCAACGAGGAGGAGGACGAGGAAAGTCCGGAGGCAGAAACGTCCCGATCCCGGAGCCTGAAATTCAAGGCCTCCAATATGTCATTTGGAGAAATGTTGGAGATGGTGGACATATTAAAGAGGAGCGACTATGATGGGAAGTATGGGCCTTACCTCAACCCCAATGTCCGCAAGGCCAAGATCATGTCTAAAGTTGTGAGAAGGCTGTACAATAATTTTGGGGTACAACGATCCAAGGAGCAACTGAGGAAACGCTGGTCAGACCTGAAACTGAGGGAGGCCGATCAGTACAGAAAGATCAAGCGAATTCTTCAAAAAAGTAAGTAGTTGTGTTTTGTGTTTGATTTCTTGCTTGCATACTGCTCCATGTGGTTTGATTTTTACAAAGTTGTACATTCCAAAATGGCCACTTTCATGTTCGTCTGTGCATGCGATCGTACTCAGCCTCGATCTTTCTGCCACTGTCATGGTCGTGTGTGTGTGTCCATTCGATCGTACGCAACCTCGATCGTTCGGCCACTTATAATACGAGGTTTGGGGAAGTTTTGATTGAAAGGAAGTTTCTTCTCACTAGAGATGTCATCAAGAACGTAAAGCAAATTTATTCAATGTAAAGGAGAGGTCACTCAGTAGCTGTTTACCCATCTGGACTCTAGAGCACTAGTGCTGGGACACCCAAACCCCCTTTTTATTATGCTTTTCCACACATGTGCTCCAGTGGATACTAGAGGGGGGTCTCCATCAGACAAACTTCTACCAAAAAGCTAGTAAGTTTAGCACCTTTACAAAGTGACTACATTCATGTTGTTGGCATTTGTAACTGGCCAAACAAAAATAGTGTTCCTCACTTTCAAGCAATGTTTGTCATTTCCTATTTCTGCCCTCAATAGATTGTGTTGCTAAATCTTCCTTTTGTACATTCTCATAGGGGAGCGAAAACTTGGGCCGTCTGAGGAAACCTCAAAACCAACACCTCCCAAAAAAGGGGAAAGAGCAGAAGCAGAGGAGGAGGAGGAGGAAGGAGAGATCATCGAACTTGGAGAACTTGTCACCACAACAGGTGAGTGTGGGAGAACACAGCTACTGGTAAGCTAATCAATGTATGGCTGCCTCATTTCCAACACCCGATTTTTGTTTGTTTGTGGTTTTTAGGTGACGTGGATGTTGTGGAAGAAAAATCGCACTTTACCACAGAGAGTGCCCACGTACTCATCGGGGAGATAATGGTCTGCAATAGAGATCTAGATTACCTAAAGCAAAACATCAATGATGTTCAACAAAAATTGAAGAACATCATTGATGTTTTAGGTAAAATATGAAAACGCACCAAGTAATTAACACACATTTGTGCCTGCTTCTGAACACATTTGCAACTTAAGAACTGTGTGAAATTTGGAACATGCACACATTGTGTCCACATGTGCTAGCTCCCATCATGGTGGATGAATGACAACGTTTTTTTGGGGGTGCAACCACTTTACGAACTACGAAAGTGGTTGTGGTGAAGGGTTTGCACCCCCAAAAAACGTCCATTCATCCCCATGATGGAAAATGGCACTTTTGAAGCTTCTAGGCATGTGTTTTACCATCTAATGACCATTTTCAGACCCAAATTGTGTGCATGTTCTAAATTTCCACTTTCCAGGGGTGACCCCCCATGTGATGAAGGCAAGATCAAACACACTTTGAACATATAGTCATGTCTGATCTTGTCTTCACTTTAGAAAGTTGAACTTTCCTAGTTCCTAGGTTCTGTTTTGCTCCATGCCTGGTTTTACCAATTGCGGAATGTTTGTAAACAATGTTGTAAATAACCAAGATGTTGTCAGTTTGGGCAAGAAGTAAACTTTTTTACTTTTCTAAATGTGTGGCTTCCTTATTTAAAAAACACAATGCATTATGTATGTCAAATGTAAAGGATATGGGGGGCAATGGGTGTTATTTACTAAAGGCAAGTCCAGTTTGCACTGCAAGTTTCTTTTCCAGGGCACTTTTGCACTGCACTTGTAGAGCATAGTGGATTTGACTTATGTAAATGACACCCACAGTGCTTTGTACGAAAACACGGAGCACAGCATTTTGGAGAATACACACATGTCTGACCTGGTGATGAAAAGGAGTATTTTGGGTGTCAGTTATGCAGTACAAAACTTCTCTAGACCAAAGATTAGGTATCAAACACACAAAATGAGAATAATCTTTTTGGGAAGAAGAGACTGTTACCTCCTTTTGCCCAGAAAGTGCATTCCCACTGTCGAAAGCAAAGGGAAAAAATTTCAAGGTAAAATAAGCTAAAAAGAATACGGAAATGACAAGAAATCATAGGTTGGTTGAAAAATAAGATTTATTTAAAAATGCCTCTCACACATCGTCAGGCAGAGCAATGGCCCCCCTACCCACAAAGTAGTCCATATATTGCTCGCGGACCGCGCGGGCATTTAGAGGGGGCAAGCCTGGACGTGCCACTTGAAGGGCTGTGAGGTCAGCATTTGGAGGGCCCTCCACATCTGGGCCAACGGGCACCACATAGTTCCTGTTATGTCTTTTGAGGAAGTTGTGCAATATGCAACAGGCAAGAACTATGTGGTTCAGTTTGTATTCCGCCAAGTTAATTGCCGTCAAGAACAGGCGGAAGCGGCTGGCCAGGATGCCAAAAGTGTTCTCAACAACTCTTCGGGCTCTGGACAGCCTGTAGTTGAAGACCCTCTGGTCTGGGGTGAGGGTCCTCATCGGGAACGGCCTCATCAGATGGGGAATCAACGCAAATGCTTCATCTGCGACAAAGACGAAGGGGAGTCCTTCTGCATTCTCCTCTGGAGGTGGCAAGCACAGACTGCCACTTTGGAGACGCCAGTAGAACTCCGTGTGCGCAATGGCACCACCATCCAAGATCCGGCCGTTCATCCCCACGTCCACATACATAAATTCATATGTCGCCGACACCACCGCCAACATCACTACACTATTAAACCCTTTATAATTATAATAGTAGGACCCCGAGTTGGGCGGTGGGACGATGCGGACGTGTTTCCCATCAATTGCCCCTCCGCAGTTAGGAAAGTCCCAACGGCTGGCAAAGTGGGAGGCCACAGTCTGCCATTCCTGTGGCGTGGAAGGGAACTGTGGAGTGAAACAAGAAAAAAAAATGTGTCACTTTGCACATAAACATTGCAAGCAGATTAGACAATCAACATCTTGGAACAAGAGCATTGTTTAAAATTGGAGGCTGGAAAGTATTTGCACAGAAAAGTAGAGGCTCCCCTTCACAGATTACTCACCCCCCATCAATCCCCCCACTTCTGATGGGCCATTGGCAATAACTAGGGTTTTGGGGGGGGGGGGGGTTGGACAGGTAACCCTCTGCACTTCATTGATTGGCAAATGGCTCAATAATGTGTGCTAGTTTGGCCAGACCCTCTGTACTTAACACTATTGGCAGCCCCCAGGAAAGCTAAACTAACATTTCAAACCCCCCCCCCCCCCCCCCCAAAAAAAAAGGAAAGCACATTGTGACATTCTGAAATTACCAAGCAAGCTAATAGGAGGGAAAGAACACAAAAAAATAGGAAATGGAAAGTATGGAGCCAGCCCCTTGCACTACATGCTTTGCTGAATTCATCCCTAAAGATGCCCACTATAAAGAGGTAGGTATATAGTGTGTATTGACCTTGGGAAAGCCAGCAGATAGAGGATTGGTACCATCTGACAGAGCAGTTGGGGGAGGGGGTTCCTAATGAGTTTGCCCCCCCCCCCCCACAAAAAAAAAAAAAAAAAAGGGGCTCTACATGAAGTAAACCACACAGCAAACATTAGTGCATATTTTAGGGGGTGTTTGGGGGCAAACAATACTATGCAGCAGACAAAAGACATTGCTTAAGTGACTAGGCCATAGGTGTCTATTGGGGCAGAAGAGCATGCTGGGGAGGTAAGTGAAGGGAAAAATGCATGAAGGAGAAAAGGGGCACAGCATATTAGAGCATATTGCAATCATGGTAATTAGGGAAGGAGGTCAAAAATAGAAGACATTAGCAAACAGAGCATACATAGAAGGGAATAGTAAAGTAGAAATGTTACCTTAATATAGTCCTCCTGCAGGACCTCGATGATGGCAGAACAGGTCTCTGGAATAATGATTCCCAGGGCCTGGGAGAGAGATACCTGAAGAGAACTTCAAATCCTGAAGACTTCTCCCTGTCGCCAAGTACCTCAACGTGGCAACCAGCCTCTGCTCCGGAGTAATGGCTTGTCTCATGCAGGTATCCTGCCGGCTGATAAAGGGGGTCAGCAAAGCCAAAAGACGGTGAAAATCGGGGTCCGTCATCCGAAGAAAGTTCCTGAAATCATCAGGATTATTCTCCCGGATCTCACGAAGCAAAGGCATGTGCGAGAATTGGTCACGCTGAAGCAACCAATTCTTGGTCCACATACTCCTCGTCACTCTGTTCATGGACGGGTCTTGGGTCAAAGCTAAAAGCCCGACACCAATTCCGCGTACAGCACGAACTCGGCGACGAGTACGCACGGGAAACATCGCTCACAAGGTCACAAAAGGTCGGCTGGTCAGAACAGACAAACAGAAAGCACCGATAAACAGCAAGGCCTGAAAGAACGAAATGAATACCAGAAACGAGCAGACAATAAGCAGTGCAAATCAAAGCGTCCTATATCAAGATATAGGCCGCAATGACCAACAAATGCGAACTGACTACACGCACTAATAAACAGATACGCACGACAAGCACAAACTGAAGAGCAGTAACGATCTGAGTCAGAAAACTGAGAAGCGCGAATCTTAAGTCCCCAAACTTCGACTAACTCGCGATAAACACGGGATCAGCAGAAGGAGCCCAACGGGTGCCTGACATGGTGCTGAACTTCCCTTTTCTAATCTCGTGGAAGACGACTTACGTCACGACGTTCTTGCAGACCGGATATTCCGACAACGTAGTCCGACCGTGTGTACGCAACACCATCGGACAAAGTACGACGGACAAAGTACGACGGACAGGATCCGACCGACCTGGTCCGCGGATAATCCGACCGTGTGTATGGGGCTTTACTCTGAATACAGAGTATCCTTCTGGGTGATAAACTGCATACTCCGTATGGGTATTGCCATCCTCAATAAAAAAACGGGATCAAATCTACATAAAATTAAATATCTGGGTCTTTAGGGAGTTTTTCCTGCACTGGGCTCACAGCAGCCAATTCCTACGTCATCAATTTAACATACCGTATATACTCGAGTATAAGCCGAGTTTTTCAGCACATTTTTTTGTGCTGAAAGTGCCCCCCTCGGCTTATACTGGAGTCAAGCACTTTTCTGCAGCAAAAAATTACATTTTCCGACCCGACTTTGCGGCCCCCGTAGCTAGGAATGCAAACCCAGCGGAACCAACATTACAACATATTCCTAGCACTAAGTGGTCCCAAGATACGGGGCCGCAAAGTCGGGTTGGAAAATGTAATTTTTTGCTGCAGAAAAGTGCTTGACATTTTCCGACCCGACTTTGTGGCTTCGTATCTCGGTGCCACTTGGTGCTAGGAACCCCAAATTTGGTATGCAAACCCAGTGGAACCAACATTACAACATATGTTGGGTTCCTAGCACCAAGTGTTTTCGGAAGTCCCTGATTAGAGCTGTCGGCTCTAATAGGCATCCTGATTAGAGCCGTGGGCTCTAATAGGCTTCCAAATTAGTAAACAGTGGGCGCACTGCTGTGCGTTCGCTGCTTACATAGTGCTGTATTAAGGAATCAAATGAATCGCTTCCCTAACACTGACCCGCCTCTCAGCCAATCAGGTGCACCAGGCCTGGTTACCTGTCACCTGATTAGCTAAAGCGACAGGCACTGTGATTGGATGCCTATCGGGCAGAAGACAGGAGAAGACATTGAGGACTCGGAGGGAGCGTGGAGGAATGCACGCTGACCCGAGACAAGTAAGTGCCAGGCGGGGGGGGACACTGGCAGCATTTGATGGGGCAAACTGGTGGCAATTGATGGGCCAAACTTGTGGCAATTGATGGGGCACACTGGATGCAATTGATAGGGCACACTGGTGGCAAATGATGGGGCAAATTTGCGGCAAACTTGCGGAAATTGATGGGGCACACTGGCGGCAATTGATGGGGCAAACTGGCAGCAAAATATGGGGCACACTGGCAGCAATTGATGGTTACAGTGGCTGCGCTTGAGGGCACAGTGGTGGCAATTTATGGGTACAGTGGCTGCGTTTGATGGCACAGTGGCTGTATTTGATGAGCACAGTGGTGGCAATTTATGGGCACAGTGGCTGCATTTGATGGCACAGTGGCTGCATTTTATGGGCACAGTGGCTGCGTTTGATGGGCATAGTGGCGGCATTTGATGGGCACAGTGAGGCTGCAATTGATGTTTTTTTTATTTTTTTTCAGTTTGCGCCCCCCAAAAATTTTGAGCACCAGCTTCCACTGCTGCAGAGGGAAGTTCATCCCTTTGATCTGTAGATGAAGAAACAGAAAGATACAATAATAAACAATGTTTCTTTTCACCTTGCTGTTTCAGTGGCTGAGCAATGTTGTTGATAAACATTGCCCGGCTGCTTTCTTTTTTTTTGACAGCTCCAATTGCTGGGACTTCGTTTATACTTCAACTGTCAACAGGGGAACTCCCCTAAAGGTTAACAAGTCATCGGTTGTTAAGGACGTGGCGACACTGATCGCTGTATAATAGCCAATAGTCCAAAAAAAGTGTCAAAAGTCTCCGATCTGTCGGTCGCAATGTCACAGTACCGCTAAAAATCGCAGATCACCGCCATTACTAGTAAATAAAAATAATAAAAATGCCATAAAAATGCCATAAATCTTTCCCATAGTTTGCAGACGCTATAACTTTTGCACAAACCAATCAATATACGCTTATTGTGATTTTTTTTTACCAAAAATATGTAGAAGAATGTATATATTAACCTAAACTGATGAAGAAATCAGTTTTAAAAAAAAAATTGGGGGATATTTATTATAGCAAAAAGTCAAATTTTTTTAAAATTGTCGCTCTTTTTTGGTTTATAGCGCTAAAAATAAAAACCTGCAAACAAATGTGGATAGGGAAATAACTTAACCACTTCAGCCCCGGACCATTTGGCAGCCAAAGGACCAGAGGTCTTTTTTCAATTTCGCACTGCACTACTTTAACTGGTAATTGCGCGGTCATGCAATTTTGTAACCAAACGAAATTTGCGTCCTTTTCTTCCCACAAATAGAGCTTTCTTTTGATGGTATTTGATTGCCTCTGTGATTTTTATTTTTTGCGATATAAACGGAAAAAGAGCGAAAATTTTGAAAAAAAAAGAGATTTTCTACTTTTTGTTATAAAAAAAATCTAATAAACTCAATTTTAGTCAAACATTTGGGCCAAAATGTATTCAGCCACATGTCTTTAGTAAAAAAAATGCCAATAAGCGTATATTTATTGGTTTGCGCAAAAGTTATAGCGTCTACAAACTAGAGTACATTTTCTGGAATTTACACCGCTTTTAATTTATGACTGCCTATTTCATTTCTTGAGGTGCTAAAATGGCAGAGAAGTACAAAACCCCCCCAAATGACCCCATTTTGGAAAGTAGACACCCCAAGCTATTTGCTGAGAGGCATGTTGAGCCCATTGAATATTTTTTTTTTTTAGTCCCAAGTGATTGAATAAAGACAAAAATAAAAAAGATTTTTTTTTTTTTTCAAAAAGTTGTCACTAAATGATATATTGCTCACACATGCCATAGTTATATGTGGAATTGCACCCCAAAATACATTTTGCTGCTTCTCCTGAGTATGGGGATACCACATGTGTGGGACTTTTTGGGAGCCTAGCCGCGTACGGGGCCCCGAAACCCAAGCACCGCCTTCAGGATTTCTAAGGGTGCAAATTTTTGATTTCACTCCTCACTACCTATCACCGTTTCGAAGGCCATAAAATGCCAAAATAGCACAAAACCCCCCCAAATGACCCCATTTTGGAAAGTAGACACCCCAAGCTATTTGTTGAGAGGCATGGTGAGTATTTTACAGCTCTCATTTGTTTTTGAAAATGAAGAAAGTAAAGAAAAAAAAAAAAATTTTTTCTTTTTTCAATTTTCAAAACTTTGTGACAAAAAGCGAGATCTGCAAAATACTCACAATACCTCTCAGCAAATAGCTTGGGGTGTCTACTTTCCAAAATGGGGTCATTTTGGGGGGTTTTATGCCATCTGGGCATTCCATGGCCTCCGAAACTGTGATTGGCAGTGAGAAGTGAAATAAAAAAATTACACCCTTAGAAAGCCTGAAGGCGGTGATTGGTTTTTGGGGTTCCGTACGCAGCTAGGCTCCCAAAAAGTCCCACACATGTGGTATCCCCGTACTCAGGAGAAGCAACAGAATGTATTTTGGGGTGTATTTCCACATATGCCCATGACATGTTTGAGCAATATATCATTTAGTGACAACTTTTTGTAAAAAAAATATATATATTTTTTTTTTTTTTCATTATTCAATCTCTTGGGACAAAAAAAAAAAAATATTTAATGGGCTCAACATTGCTCTCATCAAATAGCTTGGGGTGTCTACTTTCCAAAATGGGGTCATTTGGGGGGGGTTTGAACTGTCCTGGCATTTTATGCACAACATTTAGAAGCCTATGTCACACGTCACCCACTCTTCTAACCACTTGTAGACAAAGCCCTTTCTGACACTTTTTGTTTACATGAAAACATATTTTTTTTTTGCAAGAAAATTACGTTGAACCCCCAAACACTATATATATTGTTAAAGCAAAGGCCCTACAGATTAAAATGGTGGGTGTTGCATTTTTTTTTTCCACACAGTATTTGCGCTGCGATTTTTCAAACGCATTTTTTGTGGAAAAAATACACTTTTTTTTTTTTAATGCACTAAAACACACTATATTGCTCAAATTTTTGATGAAATAAAAAATATGATCTTAGGCCGAGTACATGGATACCAAACACGACATGCTTTAAAATTGCGCACAAACACGCAGTGGCGACAAACTACATACATTTTTAAAAGCCTTTAAAAGCCTTTACATGATACCACATTAGATTCACGGAGGAGGTCTACTGCTAAAATTACTGCCCTCGATCTGACCTTCGCGGTGATACCTCACATGCATGGTGCAATTGCTGTTTACATATGACGCCAGACCAACGCTTGTGTACGCCTTTGCGCAAGAGAAGGGGGGGCAGGGGTGCTTTTTTTTTTTTTTTTTGTTTTTTTTTTTATTTATTTAGCTTTTTTATTTTATTTTTAAACTGTTCCTTCCATTTTTTTTCTTTGTTATGATTTTTATTGTTATCTCAGGGAATGTAAATATCCCCTATGATAGCAATAGGCAGTGACAGGTACTCTTTTTTTTGAAAAAATTGGGGTCTATTAGACCCTAGATCTTTCCTCTGCCCTCAAAGCATCTGACCACACCAAGATTGGTGTGATAAAATGCTTTCCCAATTTCCCAATGGCGCGGTTTATATCCGGGAGGGGGGACATTCCCTCCCACTGCTTGTAAAAGCAGTCTAGAGGCTAATTACCCGCTAGAATTGCTTTTACATGAAAGCCGATCACTGGCTGAAAAGAATGATACCAAGATGATACCTAAACCTGCAGGCATCATTCTGGTATAACCATTCAAAGTCCAGCAACATACTGGACATATATTGTAATCTTTTTTTTTTCATGCAGCCTCTTGGCTGAACGAAAAAAAGAGATTGATTGGTGGGTATGCCCACCATTAGAATACCTCCCTTCATCCACCCACTTCTAATGATGGGCATACATGCACCATTTATATATGCCGATGCATGGGGGCATCCTCCCGCAAAAGTTATGCCGTGTACACACGGTCGGAATTTCGACCGTATGTACGTGGCATTAGGAGCCAATCGCTCCTCCCCCCCCCTGCTGCCCCCATGCTTCGGCATATATGCTCTTTTTTTTAACTGTGGTGGTGAAATCACCTCCTACAGCGTTGGAGTCGCGGCTTTATGTATCGTGGGAGCAAACGCTGTTGCTGTCAAGATAAATAAATCCGCGTTGCAACTGAATGGCGCACCTGAAAACAAAAAAATGCTCAACACTAAAACACACAGTAAACAAAATTACATACCTGAAAAGCAAGCATGATAAAACATAATAAAACATAAAAAACATAATAAAACATTGCAGAATAGAATGGAGTAAAAAAAGAGCAACAATAGAGAGAGAATAGAGTGAGAGAGAGAACAATAAAACGACAACTATTTTATTTTTTTTTATTTTTTTTGAGATTCACAGGTAAAAAAGCTCCTGACTGAAGCGACTGAATCAAAACGCTACCACAAAAAAAATGTTAGCGATCGCAGGGATCAGGCCTGACTCTGCGAACGCTGCAGTTATGTGTGCTTAGTGTTTTGTAAGTGACAGTGATCGATCGATACTGCACTTGGGTGGGCTGGGCTGGGCGGAGGGGGAAAACGCAGGTGCTAGCAGGTATCTGGGCTGATCCCGCTAACAATGCGTTTTTTTTTTGGAACCCTAAACTGCTGGGACGCTAGTATAGATCTGATCAGATCAGATATTGATCTGTTCAGATACTGTGCCACTAAGGGAGGTGTATGCTTTGCGCGTGGGTGTTTGCGGTACTGGCACTAACCTGGGGCGACGCAGACCTTATTTGACCCTAAAACCTAATTGATATCACCCGCCGGGCGATCAGGGGGTTAAACCGTTATTGGGTAATAAATGGCGGGTGCCCTGACAGTATAAAAAACAAGCTAACTAACCAGCGTCACCCGTAACAGTAATACAAAAAAAAACTGGTTACCTAGCGACACTAATGCAGCGATCAGAAAAACGATCGCTTAGTGACACTGGCAAAAGGGGGTGAAAGGGTTAACTAGGGGCAATCAGGGGGTTAAAACCTTTATTAGGTAATATATGGGGGTACCTGACGCTATATAAAAACCTGACGGGGAACCTAAATAACGAAATAACTAACTGGCTAACCAGCGTCACCAGTGACAGTTATACAGTGATCACTGGTGAAAGGGTTAACTCTAGGGGCAATCAGGGGGTTAAAACCTTTATTTAGGTTGTAATATGGGGGTACCTGACCTATAAACCTATTTATGAACCTATATAAACATGGCGGTTACCTAAAAAAAAAAAAATGGTTACCTAGCGACACTAATGCAGCGATCAGAAAAACGATCGCTTAGTGACACTGGCAAAAGGGGGTGAAAGGGTTAACTAGGGGCAATCAGGGGGTTAAAACCTTTATTAGGTAATATATGGGGGTACCTGACGCTATATAAAAACCTGACGGGGAACCTAAATAACGAAATAACTAACTGGCTAACCAGCGTCACCAGTGACAGTTATACAGTGATCACTGGTGAAAGGGTTAACTCTAGGGGCAATCAAGGGGTTAAAACCTTTATTTAGGTTGTAATATGGGGGTACCTGACCTATAAACCTATTTATGAACCTATATAAACATGGCGGTTACCTAAAAAAAAAAAATGGTTACCTAGCGACAGCAGTGACACTAATACAGCGATCAGAAAAACGATCGCTTAGTGACACTGGCAAAAGGGGGTGAAAGGGTTACCTGGGGGGCAATCAAGGGGTTAAACCTTTATTAGGGGGGGGTGGGGGGCTACCTTGGACCTAAAACTAACTGCACTGACAGTTATTACAGTCACACTGACACTAAATGCAGTGATCAGTAAAAAAATGATCACTGCAATTAGTGACACTGTGACTGGGGGGGGAGGGGGTGATCTGGGGGGTGATCTGGGGGTGACAGGGGGGTGTTTTGTGTGCCTATGTGTAGTGGTGTCAGTGTACTGTTGGTGCACTAACCTTTAGATGTTCACAGCTCGGCGTTCCGGTCACATAGACCGGCGCACCGAGCGTGACATCACTTCCTCTGCCTGTGTTTTGATTGACACAGACAGAGGAAGCATCTGATTCGCCAGGAGCGATCGCGAGGGGGTGGCCAGAAACCACTGGCCGTCCCCTCATCCCGGATCGCTCCTGAAGCGATCCCGACCGTCCCCGCCGGCCGGGGGTGGTCCGATCGGACCCCCCACCCGCCGGAAGAATGGCACGTACAGGTACGTGGTTCTGCCTGTACGTGCCATTCTGCCGACGTATATATACAGGGGGCGGTCGGCAAGTGGTTAAAATAACATAAAAAAATAAAAAATAAAAATAAAATGCTGGAGGCCCCCTTCTCAGCAGAAGAGGTACAGGAAGTCATTAAGAACCTCAGAAACTCAACGGCACGATGCCGCACATATGGTGGGAATACCCCAGAATACGCACTTTCTGGAAAAATTATTCAATTTAATGGATAAGATAGTGGGAAAATAAAATACTTGGAAATTAAAAAAATGAAAAAATTATAATCTTGACCTAGGAGGACGAGGTTCAAATGGAGTAGGAGGTTGAGGTGGCGGTGGATGTGGCAGTGTAGGTGGAAGCGGCGGTGGAGGAGGACGAGGTAGCCAACACTGGTTCAAAAATACAACAATGGCTGGGTAAGGCTAGTGGTGAATGATGTGTCGAATTCTGTCCCCCGTCGCATTGTGTCCTGTACTGCGCTTGCTTAGTACGTAGGACAAGGGGATTTTGAAACTCTCCGAAGACGATGCGCAGTGACTCCGGGTTCAAGCTACATCATCCGAGGTTAAAGCCTAGCCAAGCGAGCCCGTGAGGGGCCCTGTTACTATGTGCTACTGTATGTCCACTTGGATGGTCGGGCTTGAACCTGCACTCACTGCGTAGGCGACGTTCATCTTTGGAGATTTTGTGAATCTCCTTGTCCTCCGTACTGCGCAAGCACTGCACCTGCGCAGTAAGTGGCCGGACACTATCCAATAGCAAGACAGTTTTCGTCAGAACACTGGTATATGTGTCTATTCTGCACAAGGTACGGACAAGTCCTGTGGGATCCATGCCTGGTTCATTTTAATGAACGTGAGCTTGTCCACATTGGCTCTGGACAGGCGGCTGCGCTTGTCTGTGATAACGCCCCCTGCCGTGCTAAATACACGTTCAGATAATACACTGGCTGCAGGGCAGGCCAGCACCTCCAAGGCGTAAAGGGCAAGCTCAGGCCATGTGCCCAATTTGGAGACCCAGAAGTTGAAGGGGGCAGACATGTCATTCAGTACGTGTAGGCGTGTGCACACATACTGCTCTACCATGTTGGTGAAATGCAGCCTCCTGCTAAGACGTTCCATCTCAGCTGGTGGTGCTGGTTGTTGTGGCGTGCTGACAAAGCTTTTCCACATTTCGGCCATGCTAACCCTGCCTTCCGAGGTGCTGGCGGTGCCCCGGCTGCATTGGCGACCTCTTCCTCCTCCTCTGCCTTCGCCTTGTGCTTCCGCCGTACCCCCGCTGCCAAGTGGGAATGCCACCAGCAGCGCGTCTACCAGCGCGCGCTTGTACTCGCGCATCTTACGATCACGCTCCAGTGAGGTAATTAAGGATGGCACGTTGTCCTTGTAACGGGGATCCAGCAGGGTGGCCACCCAATAATCAGCACCAGTTAAAATGTGGGAAACTCGGCGGTCGTTGCGGAGACACTGCAGCATGTAATCGCTCATATGTGCCAGGCTGCCCAGAGGCAACGCTGTCCTCTGTGGGAGGTGTATCGCCTGTGTCCTCTGTATCCCCCCAGCCACGCACCAGTGATGGACATGAGCTGGTCTGGGTGCCACCCTGCTGTGAACATGGTTCCTCCTCCTCCATCTCCTCCTCATCCTCCACCTCGTCATCCTCCAGAACTGTGCCCTTGCTGCCAGACAATTGTGTACCTGGCGCTTGTTGGTGCAGGAACCCACCCTCGTAGCCACTTGTAAATGACTGCCCTGAAAGCCTTGGAAATTAACCCTCTTCCTCCTCCTCCTCCTCCTCCTGTGCCACATCCTCTTCCATCATCGCCTGAAGCGTTTTTTCAAGGAGGCATAGAACTGGGATAGTAACGCTGAGAACGGCGTCATCGGCACTGGCCATGTTGGTGGAGTACTCGAAACAGCGCAACAAGGCACACAGGTCTCGCATGGAGACCCCGTTATTGGCGGTGAAGTGGTGCTGTTCCGCAGAGCGACTCACGCGTGCATGCTGCAGCTGAGGCTCCACTATCACCTGCTGCTGCTCGCACAGTCTGGCAAGCATGTGCAAGGTGGAGTTCCACCTTGTGGGCACATCACATATGAGACGGTGAGCGGGAAGGCCGAAGTTACGCTGCAGCGCTGGCAGGCGAGCAGCAGCAGGGTGAGAACGCCGAAAGTGCGCACAGACGGCCCGCACTTTCTGCAGCAGCTCTGGCATATCGGGGTAATTCTTAAGGAACCTCTGGACCACCAAGTTCAGCACATGCGCCAGGCAAGGGATGTGCGTCAAACCGCCTAGGCCCAGAGCTGCTACGAGATTTCGCCCATTATCGCACACCACCAGGCCGGGCTTGAGGCTCACTGCCACCAACCACTCATCGGTCTGTTGTTCCATGTCCCTCCACAACTCCTGCGCGGTGTGGGGTTGTTCCCCCAAACAGGAAAGTTTTAAAACTGCCTGCTGTCGTTTAGCCCTGGCTGTGCTGAAGTTGGTGGTGAAGGTGTTTTACACTGACCGGATGAGGAGGCGGTAGAGGATGAGGAGGCGGAGTAGGAGGAGTTGGCAACAGGAGGCAAACTGAAGTGCCCTGCAATCCTCGGTGGTGGAAGGACATGCGCCAAAGTGCTATCCGCCTCAGGCCCAGCCGCCACTACATTTACCCAGTGTGCTGTTAGGGAGATATAACGTCCCTGACCGTGCTTACTGGTCCACGCATCCGTAGTTAGGTGGACCTTGCCACAGATGGCGTTGCGCAGTGCACACCTGATTTTGTCCCCCACTTGGTTGTGCAGGGAAGGGATAGCTCGTCTGGAAAAGTAGTGGCGGCTGGGCACGACGTACTGTGGGACAGCCAATGACATCAGCCTTTTAAAACTCTGCGTCTCCACCAGACGGAATGACAGCATTTCAAAGGCAAGGAATTTTGAAATGCTGGCATTCAGGGCCAGGGATCGCGGGTGGCTAGGGGGGTACTTCCTCTTCCGCTCCAGTGTTTGGGAAATAGAGAGCTAAACGCTTCCATGGGACATTGTGGAGATGGTTGGTGACCCAGGTGGTAGTGTTGCTGGCAGATCCTCTGTTTGCAGGTTTGCAGGTGCCACTGTCACTACAGAGGTGGATGAAGAGGCCGAGACTGCAGCAGAAGAGGAAGCAGGAGGAGCCAGAGACCTTTCTTGGTTTTTGAGGTGTCTACTCCACTGCATCTCGTGCTTTGCACTTAGATGCCTGGTCATGCAGGTTGTGCTCAGGTTGAGAGCGTTTATGCCTCGCTTCAAGCTCTGATTGCACAGCGTGCAAACCACTCGTGTCTTGTCATCAGCACAGTGTCTGAAGAACTGCCACGCTAGGGAACTCCTTGGACCTGGCTTTGGTGTGCTCGGTCCCTTGCTGCGTTGGGCAGTAGCAGACGTACTGTCTAGGGGACGGACGCTCTGCTTTTGCACCCTGCTCCCTCTTCTGCTGTGCTGGTGGCTCTGTGCGACCACCGCCTCTTCCTCCGAACTACACTGGTCACCTGCATGACGTTGATTCCATGTGGGGTCAAGGACCTCATCGTCCTCCACATCATCTTCCACCCAGTCTTCACCCCTGCCCTCCTTGTCGGTCTGCACAATGGCGAAAGCAGCAGCAGTTGGCACCTGTGTTTCGTCATCATCCGAGACGTGCTGCGATGGTCCTCCCATGTACTCATCATGAAACATAAGTGGTTGGGCATCGGTGCACACAATCTCTTCCACTTCTGGGGCAGGGCTAGGTGGATGGCCCTGGGAAACCCTGCTAACAGAGTCATCAAAAAGCAGAAGAGACTGCTGCATGATTTGGGGCTCAGACTGATTGGCTGATTTGCAAGGGGGTGAGGTGAAAGACTGATGGACATCGGCTGCAGGTGCCAACTCTGAACTTTCATCAGGAGAGACAATGTGAAGGAACCGGAGGCACTGTCAGCAACCCAATCTACTATCGCCTGTACTTGTCCTGGCCTCAACATTCGTACAGCCTCATTAGGCGCGCCAAAATACCGCTGCAGGCTCTGTCGCCTACTCGCACCTGAGGAAGGTGTTTCACTAGTGCGTGTAGCTGGCACAGATCGACCACGTCCTCTCCCTGCAACAGGAGCGCCACCAGCAGCACCACGACCCGGGCCACGTCCCCTTTTTGATGATCTCCTCATATTTTCAAAATTTATGATCTCGCCCTAAATGGGTGTTTTTGTCAATAGCAGAATACACGTACAGTGTCTAAAGTGTTTATGAACACGCAGAAAAATGCTATTGGGAAAAAAAAAAAACACTGCAAAATTAAATTTTTTTGCAATGTTTTTCCAATATCAGAATACACGGATAGTGTCTAAAGCGTTTATGAACATGCAGAAAATGCTATTGGGAAAAAAAAAAACACTGCAAAATTTAATTTTTTTGCAATGTTTTTCCAATATCAGAATACACAGATAGTGTCTAAAGCGTTTATGAACACGCAGAAAATGCTATTGGGAAAAAAAAACACTGCAAAATTAAATTTTTTTGCAATGTTTTTCCAATATCAGAATACACGGATAGTGTCTAAAGTGTTTATGAACACGCAGAAAATGCTATTGGGAAAAAAAAAAAAAACACTGCAGAATTATTATTTTTTGCAATGTTTTTCCAATATCAGAATACACGGATAGTGTCTAAAGTGTTTATGAACACGCAGAAAACGCTATTAGGAAAAAAAAAACACTGCAAAATTCAATTTTTTTGCAATGTTTTTCCAATATCAGAATACACGGATAGTGTCTAAAGCGTTTATGAACACGCAGAAAATGCTATTGGGAAAAAAAAAAACACTGCAAAATTAAATTTTTTTGCAATGTTTTTCCAATATCAGAATACACGGATAGTGTCTAAAGCGTTTATGAACACGCAGAAAATGCTATTGGGAAAAAAACACTGAAAAATTATTATTTTTTGCAATGTTTTTCCAATATCAGAATACACGGATAGTGTCTAAAGCGTTTATGAACACGCAGAAAATGCTATTGGGAAAAAAAAAAACACTGCAAAATTATTTTTTTTTGCAATGTTTTTCCAATATCAGAATACATGGATAGTGTCTAAAGTGTTTATGAACACGCAGAAAATGCTATTGGGAAAAAAAAAACACTGCAAAATTAAATTTTTTTGCAATGTTTTTCCAATATCAGAATACACGGATAGTGTCTAAAGCGTTTATGAACACGCAGAAAATGCTATTGGGAAAAAAAAACACTGCAAAATTCAATTTTTTTGCAATGTTTTTCCAATATCAGACTACACGGATAGTGTCTAAAGCGTTTATGAACACGCAGAAAATGCTATTGGGAAAAAAAAAAACACTGCAAAATTTAATTTTTTTGCAATGTTTTTCCAATATCAGAATACACGGATAGTGTCTAAAGTCTATTGGGAAAAAAAAACACCGCAAAATTATTATTTTTTGCAATGTTTTTCCAATATCAGAATACACGGATAGTGTCTAAAGCGTTTATGAACACGCAGAAAATGCTATTGGGAAATAAAAAACACTGCAAAATTAAATTTTTTTGCAATGTTTTTCCAATATCAGAATACACGGATAGTGTCTAAAGCGTTTATGAACACGCAGAAAATGCTATTGGGAAAAAAAAAAACACAGCAAAATTAAATTTTTTTGCAATGTTTTTCCAATATCAGAATACACACAGAGTATGGTGTATCTCTTACTAAAATATGCAGTGCAGTGATGGTGCACTGAGCTTGCAGGTAAAACTTATATTTTGTCTGGCACTGGCCTCATGGCACTGTTAAAAGACTGTGCACTGCACCCCAGCCAGGGTACAATTGATTTAGGAATCTCTTGAATAATTCTCTCTGCCTCTTTCTCTTCCTTACTACAGAAACTCTCTACTCTACTCTAGCTATGTAGATCGCTCACTGATCTAACTAATTTGAAGAAAATTTAAGGAATGTGGACTGACTGACTGACTGACTTTATCACACTAACTCCTAAAATCCTCTCAGCAGCACAGGAACCTGTCTATAGCAGAATGACGCTGTGTGCTGTGTGTCTGGACTATATATAGAGGCTGGGTCACATGCTGCACTGCCCAATCACAGCCATGCCATTAGTAGGCATAGCTGTGATGGCTTCTAAGGGCACACTAGTGAAACTAGCGTCGATTGGCTGCCCTGCAGCTTGTAAAAGGCGCAAAATACATCGCCGAACACCGGACCCGAAACCCCAAACATACAGCCAATAGTTCGGGTTCGGGTCCGGGACCCGGACACCCAAAAGTCCAGTACGGACCCGAACTTTACAGTTCGGGTTCGCTCAACCCTAATCAGAACCCTTTTCAAGCTTTGATTGCACTCTGCCATCACTGTTTAGATTTTTCCTCTTATGAACATGTGACATTTGGCTTTTGTTGGCTTCAAGCAGGTTTTGCATTCTCATTCTAAAGACTATGGGAATGCAAATTCCACTTAAAAGTCAGAAGAAGGCTAAATGCACTTGTCAGTGAATTCTGAATGATCTCTGAAGTGACCCAAACAAGCATAAAGCCTGTCAACAAAAAGGCCCTCGTTTGTCATGATGGCCATTATCACCAAGATTAAAAATGATAGTAAATCCTAAATTTTACAGTTATCACCAGAATTTAAGGTGAGGGCAAATCTGTCAATGGGGACAGAGGAGGATTGCCTTTTACTTTGGAGAGGTTTTCTCACATTTGTGGTATGTCTACAGGACAGGAAGTGAAGGAAAACCTCACCAGATGGACAGACAAGGCAAAAAATACACTGACATCAGTTTTAATCCTTTCCCTACTCATACTTAAAAGAAAAAAAAAAAATCATGCTCACCTAGATGACTGCAGCACTAACCCCAGCTGCAGCTGTCCCCTGCCGCCTCTAAGACTGAGAACTAAGTGGTCAAATAGCACTGATTACTCAGCTCTTGGTCCTGTCAGTCACCAGCTTTCTGCTCTGCCCCTTTAGTGTTCATTGGAGCGCTGGGCTGTGCAGGAGGCAGGAGCAGCTGGCTCAGGCTCTCAGCGGCTCACTGAGGCTAAGCCAGCTGCCAGTCCAGGCTTCTGGGTGGATCGCGACCATATGGTCAGGATCTTTTCAGAGCCTGAACCGGCTCTGTGACATCAGCCGACAACAGGCTTTGGCCCGCTGTCTGCTGAAAATGGGTCACAGGAGTGCAGAACTAACTGCACTTCTGTGATCCATAGAATACTTCTTCTTTAATGGAAGCCTTGCTTTTTTAGGCTTTGCCACTACTGTAGATCACAACCACCAGAACTGAGGACAGAGACCAAGAACATTGTCATAAAATATTATTTCCAGGTTCCATCATTATCGTATGATTACCTTTATATATTTTCAAGACAGGCAATGTGGAATGTGTCCATCTATAGGTATTTCTAAAACTCTAGCATTATCTGGACGATAATTTATTTTTGCAAAGACCAGCTCTCAATAAAGTCAATCTGATAACATTAAGTTGTCATGAGGTGTCTTAGTGATATAATTATGTTATTTAGGAGAAATATGATTGATTTATAGTTAGAGATGCACTTATATTAGTCACTAGAATTACATTTGCCTCAACTTCGTTTTGCAACATTTGCATAAATGTATTAAAATAATGTCTTGCTGAAAATGATTTGCAAATGGATCAGACAAATTAAATGAATGATGAATCAAGGTTATTTAAAACACTGGGACTCTATGCTCTTGTCTGCATATAGTGCATGATATTAAAAATGGTCTATGATTAATTTTATCTATATTTTTTTAATATATAATTACACTATTGTCTTAATTTTTTTACTTTTGGGAAATAAAATTACAGATCTAAGTTTCTGTAGCAAGACAGTAATAATTACTTAAACTACAGTCTTTACAGAGTGCATACAGTATATACTGTATATGTGTGTGTATGTATACAGTATACATATAATATATATATATATATATATATATATATATATATATATATATATATATATATATATATATATATATATATATATAAATGGAAGGGAATTAAATGTAAAATAGGAATTGAAGTTAGGGATGGGCCCGGTGCTCGATGCGAACCCACGTTCGCATCGAGCACCGGGCGTTCGCTCGCTCGGCGAGCCCAGAACTATTTTGGCCGCTCGCATCACGTTCGTGTGTTGCGCGCGGCCCCGCAATGCATTGCGGCCGGCGCGGCCGGCGCAGTGCATTGCTGGCTGCTGATTGGCCAAGCATGCACTGTGACCCCGCATGCTTGGCCAATCACAGCCCCGGAAACTCGAAGAGCCATAATTGGCTACAGGCAGGACGCCTGTAGCCAATTACAGCTCAGGGGCTGTAGTACACGCCCCCCCCTATAAAAGGCCGCCACGCCGTCTGCGCCGGTCACATGCTGTTCCGGCGCAGATAGAGCAGGCTAGATCTGTGACACTCTGCTGGATTTAGTTAGTTAGAGAGATTTACTTAGAGAGATTGAGTTAGATAGATTCATTCATTTAGATTGATTTAGAAAGAGGGGCTTGTAGTGTGTTCGTGGCAGGCAGGCAGAGCTCCTATATTTTGTTCCCAGAAGCACCTATAGGACTTGTAGTGTGTTCGTGGCAGGCAGGCAGAGCTCCTATATTTTGTTCCCAGAAGCACCTATAGGACTTGTAGTGTGTTCGTGGCAGGCAGGCAGAGCTCCTATATTTTGTTCCCAGAAGCACCTATAGGACTTGTAGTGTGTTCGTGGCAGGCAGGCAGAGCTCCTATATTTTGTTCCCAGAAGCACCTATAGGACTTGTAGTGTGTTAGTCCCAGGCAGGCAGAGCTCCTATATTTTGTTCCCAGAAGCACCTATAGGACTTGAAGTGTGTTCGTCCAATCACACAGAGATCATATATTTTGTTCCCAGAAGCACCTATAGGACTTGAAGTGTGTTAGTCCAATCACACAGAGCTCATATATTTTGTTCCCAGAAGCACCTATAGGACTTGAAGTGTGTTAGTCCCATCACACAGAGCTCATATATTTTCTTCCCAGAAGCACCTATAGGACTTGAAGTGTGTTGGTCCAATCACACAGAGATCATATATTTTGTTCCCAGAAGCACCTATAGGACTTGAAGTGTGTTAGTCCCATCACACAGAGATCATATATTTTGTTCCCAGAAGCACCTATAGGACTTGAAGTGTGTTAGTCCCATCACACAGAGATCATATATTTTGTTCCCAGAAGCACCTATAGGACTTGAAGTGTGTTAGTCCAATCACACAGAGATCATATATTTTGTTCCCAGAAGCACCTATAGGACTTGAAGTGTGTTAGTCCCATCACACAGACATATATTTTCTTCACAGAAGCACCTATAGGACTTGAAGTGTGTTAGTCCATCACACAGAGATCATATATTTTGTTCCCAGAAGCACCTATAGGACTTGAAGTGTGTTAGTCCCATCACACAGAGATCATATATTTTGTTCCCAGAAGCACCTATAGGACTTGAAGTGTGTTAGTCCAATCACACAGAGATCATATATTTTGTTCCCAGAAGCACCTATAGGACTTGAAGTGTGTTAGTCCCATCACACAGAGATCATATATTTTGTTCCCAGAAGCACCTATAGGACTTGAAGTGTGTTAGCCCATCACACAGAGATCATATATTTTGTTCCCAGAAGCACCTATAGGACTTGAAGTGTGTTAGTCCCATCACACAGAGATCATATTTTTTTCCCAGAAGCACCTATAGGACTTGAAGTGTGTTAGTCCAATCACACAAAGATCATATATTTTGTTCCCAGAAGCACCTATAGGACTTGAAGTGTGTTAGTCCCATCACACAGACATATATTTTGTTCCCAGAAGCACCTATAGGACTTGAAGTGTGTTAGTCCCATCACACAGAGATCATATATTTTGTTCCCAGAAGCACCTATAGGACTTGAAGTGTGTTAGTCCCATCACACAGAGATCATATATTTTTCTTCCCAGAAGCACCTATAGGACTTGAAGTGTGTTAGTCCAATCACACAGAGATCATATATTTTGTTCCCAGAAGCACCTATAGGACTTGAAGTGTGTTAGTCCCATCACACAGAGATCCTATATTTTCTTCCCAGAAGCACCTATAGGACTTGAAGTGTGTTAGTCCCATCACACAGAGATCATATATTTTGTTCCCAGAAGCACCTATAGGACTTGAAGTGTGTTAGTCCCATCACACAGACATATATTTTCTTCCCAGAAGCACCTATAGGACTTGAAGTGTGTTAGTCCAATCACACAGAGATCATATATTTTGTTCCCAGAAGCACCTATAGGACTTGAAGTGTGTTAGTCCCATCACACAGACATATATTTTCTTCCCAGAAGCACCTATAGGACTTGAAGTGTGTTAGTCCCATCACACAGAGATCATATATTTTGTTCCCAGAAGCACCTATAGGACTTGAAGTGTGTTAGTCCCATCACACAGAGATCATATATTTTGTTCCCAGAAGCACCTATAGGACTTGAAGTGTGTTAGTCCAATCACACAGAGATCATATATTTTGTTCCCAGAAGCACCTATAGGACTTGAAGTGTGTTAGTCCCATCACACAGAGATCCTATATTTTCTTCCCAGAAGCACCTATAGGACTTGAAGTGTGTTAGTCCCATCACACAGAGATCATATATTTTGTTCCCAGAAGCACCAATAGGACTTGAAGTGTGTTAGTCCCATCACACAGAGCTCCTATATTTTGTTCTCAGCAGCACCTATAGGACTTGAAGTGTGTTAGTCCCATCACACAGAGCTCCTCTATTTTCTTTCCAGAAGCACCTATAGGACTTCTAGTGTGTTAGTGGCATCACACAGAGCTCCTATATTTTCTTCTCAGAAGCACCCACAGGACTTCTAGTGTGTTAGTGGCATCACACAGAGCTCCTCTATTTTCTTCTCAGAAGCACCCACAGGACTTCTAGTGTGTTAGTGGCATCACACAGAGCTCCTATATTTTCTTCCCAGAAGCACCCATAGGACTTCTAGTGTGTTAGTGGCATCACACAGAGCTCCTCTTTTTTCTTTGCAGAAGCACCCATAGGACTTCTAGTGTGTTAGTGGCATCACACAGAGCTCCTATATTTTCTTCTCAGCAGCACCCACAGGACTTCTAGTGTGTTAGTGGCATCACACAGAGCTCCTCTATTTTCTTTGCAGAAGCACCCATAGGACTTCTAGTGTGTTAGTGGCATCACACAGAGCTCCTCTATTTTCTTTCAGAAGCACCCATAGGACTTCTAGTGTGTTAGTGGCATCACACAGAGCTCCTCTATTTTCTTCTCAGAAGCACCCACAGGACTTCTAGTGTGTTAGTGGCATCACACAGAGCTCCTCTATTTTCTTTGCAGAAGCACCCATAGGACTTCTAGTGTGTTAGTGGCATCACACAGAGCTCCTCTATTTTCTTTGCAGAAGCACCCATAGGACTTCTAGTGTGTTAGTGGCATCACACAGAGCTCCTCTTTTTTCTTTGCAGAAGCACCCATAGGACTTCTAGTGTGTTAGTGGCATCACACAGAGCTCCTATATTTTCTTCTCAGCAGCACCCACAGGACTTCTAGTGTGTTAGTGGCATCACACAGAGCTCCTCTATTTTCTTTGCAGAAGCACCCATAGGACTTCTAGTGTGTTAGTGGCATCACACAGAGCTCCTATATTTTCTTTCAGCAGCACCCACAGGACTTCTAGTGTGTTAGTGGCATCACACAGAGCTCCTCTATTTTCTTTGCAGAAGCACCCATAGGACTTCTAGTGTGTTAGTGGCATCACACAGAGCTCCTCTATTTTCTTTGCAGAAGCACCCATAGGACTTCTAGTGTGTTAGTGGCATCACACAGAGCTCCTATATTTTCTTCTCAGCAGCACCCACAGGACTTCTAGTGTGTTAGTGGCATCACACAGAGCTCCTCTATTTTCTTTGCAGAAGCACCCATAGGACTTCTAGTGTGTTAGTGGCATCACACAGAGCTCCTCTATTTTCTTCTCAGCAGCACCCACAGGACTTCTAGTGTGTTAGTGGCATCACACAGAGCTCCTCTATTTTCTTCTCAGCAGCACCCACAGGACTTCTAGTGTGTTAGTGGCATCACACAGAGCTCCTCTATTTTCTTCTCAGAAGCACCCACAGGACTTCTAGTGTGTTAGTGGCATCACACAGAGCTCCTCTATTTTCTTTGCAGAAGCACCCATAGGACTTCTAGTGTGTTAGTGGCATCACACAGAGCTCCTCTTTTTTCTTTGCATCAGCACCCATAGGACTTCTAGTGTGTTAGTGGCATCACACAGAGCTCCTCTTTTTTCTTTCAGAAGCACCCACAGGACTTCTAGTGTGTTAGTGGCATCACACAGAGCTCCTCTATTTTCTTTGCAGAAGCACCCATAGGACTTCTAGTGTGTTAGTGGCATCACACAGAGCTCCTCTATTTTCTTTGCAGAAGCACCCATAGGACTTCTAGTGTGTTAGTGGCATCACACAGAGCTCCTATATTTTCTTCTCAGCAGCACCCACAGGACTTCTAGTGTGTTAGTGGCATCACACAGAGCTCCTATATATTCTTCTCAGCAGCACCCACAGGACTACCGACTACAATGGCTGGAAGACCGCCAAGGGGAGGCAGAGCGTGCAGAGCCAAGAACACAGGGCAGGCAGGCTCTGTTTCTAGTGGACGTGGCCGTGGACGTGGACGTGGTCGTGCATCGTCATCAGCACGTGGCCATGGGACACGCGCGTCTTTGTTTTCGGCAGCTGGACATGTGGAGCCGCATCATGCTGAAGGCTTGGTAGAATGGATGACCAAGCCCTCCTCATCCTCCTCATCCTCTCTCACCCAGGCTCAGGGTACTGGCAGAGCATCATCAGCCACCCCTTCCCTAGACCCACCATGTCCTCCTGAGGAGTCCCCCGAACTCTTTGAGCACAGTGTTGGGTACATGCTCCAGGAGGATGCCCAACGATTCGAAGGCTCGGATGATGATACCCAGCTTGAGGAATCTGGCAGTACTGTTCCACCAGCTGCAGCTTACTGCCAGGTTTGCTCTAGTGGTGAAGAGGGAGGGGATGATGAGGTCACTGACTCCACGTGGGTGCCTGAAGGGAGAGAGGATGAGGAGGAGGACGAGGAGGAGGAGGATGCGGCGTCACATGTCCAACGAGGCAGGGTGCCCCCTGGAGGCCAGGTAGAGGCCAGCACAGCAACTGTACAACACCGCAGAGCTCCGCCTGTGCAGGGCGCTGCCTCTGCACGTTATCAGAAAAGTTCTTTGGTGTGGGCCTTTTTTGAGACGAGTGCAGCAGATCGCACCACTGCTATTTGCAATATTTGTCTCAAGCGTATCTCGCGTGGCCAAAACATCAGCCGCTTGGGCACCACAAGCATGACCAGACATATGGCGACCTGCCATGCAGCTCGTTGGCAGGCACACATAAAAGACCCACACCAAAGAACTAAGCGGACCTCTCCTTGCTCCTCCTCAGCTGGGATCTCCATCCCCACTACACCTTCAGTCCTCTCTGAAAGCTGCTCTGAGAGGACTGAAGGTGTAGAATTAGGTGTGTCACAACCAAGTACTTGCAGTACACCGACGTCCGATTGCAGCAGGCAAATTTCCCTGCCCCAGCTGCTGGACCGTAGAAAGAAGTACACTCCCAGCCATCCACATGCCCAGCGGTTGAATGCTAGCCTGGCTAAATTGCTAGCACTTCAACTGCTGCCTTTTCAGTTGGTAGACTCGGCCCCCTTCCGTGAGTTTGTTCAATGTGCGGTTCCTCAGTGGCAGGTTCCCAAACGCCACTTTTTCTCACGGAAGGCGATTCCGTCTCTCTACCGGCATGTGGAGGGCAATGTCCATGCCTCGCTGGACAGGGCGGTCAGCGGTAAGGTGCATATTACCGCTGACTCATGGTCCAGCAGGCATGGACAGGGACGGTACCTTTCTTTCACGGCCCATTGGGTCACTCTATTGGCAGCTGGGAGGGATGCAGGACAAGGTGCAGTAGTGTTGGAGGTTGTTCCGCCACCACGCCTCCAAAACGCTACTACTGCTACTGGTTGTGACACACCTCTCTCCTCCACCCCCTCCTCTTCTTCTTCCTCCAGTGCTCTGTCCTTGGAACCAGCGGTGCTCCGTAGGCGTACAAGGGGCTACGCAAGTACGCAGGCAAAAAGATGCCATGCCGTGCTTGCGCTGGTGTGTTTGGGGGACAGGAGCCACACTGGGCCAGAGGTTCTGGCAGCTCTGCAGGGGCAGGCCGAGAGGTGGTTGACGCCACGTCAGCTTAAGCCAGGAATGGTCGTTTCTGACAATGGCACCAACCTCCTCTCCGCCCTGCGACAGGGGCAGCTCACCCATGTGCCCTGCATGGCTCACGTCCTCAACCTGGTGGTGCAGCGGTTCTTGGGCAGGTTCCCAGGCTTACAGGATGTCCTGAGGCAGGCCAGGAAAGTCTGTGTGCATTTCCGCCGATCTTATAATGCCAGTGCTCGGCTGACTGAGCTGCAAAAGGAGCTGAACCTGCCCAAGAACCGCCTAATATGTGACATGCCCACCAGGTGGAACTCAACGTTGGCCATGCTGCAGCGACTGCACACGCAGCAGAGGGCCATCAATGAGTACCTTTGCGACTACGGCACCAGGACAGGGTCAGGGGAGCTTGGTTTTTTTTCCCCACGTCAGTGGAGCATGATCAGGGATGCATGCACTGTCCTCTCACCATTTGAGGAGGCCACGAGGATGGTGAGCAGTGACAGTGCATGCATCAGTGACACTGTCCCTCTTGTCCACCTGTTGGAGCATACGCTGCGTGGGATAATGGACAGGGCACTTGAGGCAGAACAGAGGCAGGAAGAGGAGGACTTCCTTGCCTCTCAAGGCCCCCTTTATCCGGACAGTGTTCCTCCTGTCCCACCCATCACACAGGAAGAGGATGAGGAGGAGGAGGAGGAGGAGGAGGAGGAGGATTGTGTGAGCATGGAGGTGGAGCCTGGCACTCAGCATCAGCAGCAGCAGTCTTTTTTAGGGATGATGTACAGTCCCAACAAACCAGTGGACTTGTACGTGGCTGGGAGGAGGTGGCTGGCGATCATGTCATCCTCAGTGACCCAGAAGACTCCGGACCGAATGCCTCAGCTAACCTACGCTGCATGGCCTCCCTGATCCTGCAAAGCCTGCGGAAGGATCCTCGTGTTCTTCGGATCAAGGAGAGGGACCATTACTGGCTGGCCACTCTCCTTGATCCGCGGTACAAGGGTAAGGTTGCGGACCTTATCTTGCCGTCGCAGAGGGAGCAGAGGATGAGACATCTCAGGGAGGCCTTGCAGAAAGGTCTGTGCAACGCGTTCCCAGAAACTGGGAGGCTACAAACTCCTGGTCCTGGGCGACGAGTAGCTGAGGCTTCGGTCAGTAGCAGAAGGAGCGGTGGGGAAGGTGGACGTCTGACCGATGCGTTCAGACAATTTTTTAGTCCGCAGCCCCAAGGTATGATCGGTTCCAGCAACCATCGCCAGCGTCTGATATACATGGTGCAGGAATACCTTGGGGCAAGGTCAGACTTGGACACCTTTCCCACCGAAAATCCTCTGGCTTACTGGGTCCTGAGGATGGATCACTGGCCAGAGCTTGCACAGTATGCAATTGAGCTACTGGCCTGTCCTGCCTCCAGCGTTCTGTCCGAACGCACATTCAGTGCTGCTGGAGGATTTGTGACTGATCATAGGGTGCGCCTGTCCACCGCCTCGGTTGATCGACTGACCTTCATCAAAATGAATCAGTCTTGGATCACCACCAGCTACCAGGCACCTGAGGCGGATATAACCGAATAATTTTTAATGTCACATCACATCCCTTCAAGACTGCCTATGCTGATGCTGAGTGACTGTCCTCTTATGTTCACTGACTATCCTCTTCCTCCTCCTCAATGATCCATGCCACCACACCAGTGCCTAAGGCACAATTTTTCAGCCCCTGTTTAACAGGGGCGTGTACATACAATTTTTATAAAAAAATGCTTCGCAACACTGTGCTCCAAGTACAGTATCTGTGAGGGGTTGCAGTGTTGTGGCACCAGCACCAGTGCCTAAGGCACAATTTTTCAGCCCCTGTTTAACAGGGGCGTGTACTTACAATTTTTTAAAAAAAAATGCTTCGCAACACGTGTGACTGCTGTGCTCCAAGTACAGTATCTGTGAGGGGTTGCAGTGTTGTGGCACCAGCACCAGTGCCTAAGGCACAATTTTTCAGCCCCTGTTTAACAGGGGCGTGTACATACAATTTTTATAAAAAAATGCTTCGCAACAATGTGCTCCAAGTACAGTATCTGTGAGGGGTTGCAGTGTTGTGGCACCAGCACCAGTGCCTAAGGCACAATTTTTCAGCCCCTGTTTAACAGGGGCGTGTACTTACAATTTTTTAAAAAAATGCTTCGCAACACGTGTGACTGCTGTGCTCCAAGTACAGTATCTGTGAGGGGTTGCAGTGTTGTGGCACCAGCACCAGTGCCTAAGGCACAATTTTTCAGCCCCTGTTTAACAGGGGCGGGTAATTACAAATCTTGATCTAATAGTTCACAGCAGGGCCCATTCCTGCGCCCACCAAGAGTAACTATGAGGGCCTACAGTCTTGTGGCAACACCGTCCACCACCACCGCCAAAGGCCCAATTTTTCTGCCCTGTTCATCAGGTGCTTGCAATTACAAATCTTGATCTAATAACTCACAGCAGGGCCCATTCCTGCGCCCACCAAGAGTAACTGTGAGAGCTTACAGTCTTGTGGCAACACCGTCCACCACCACCACCACCACCCCCAATTTTTCTGCCCTGTTCAACAGGTGCATGCAATTACAAATCTTGATCTATTAACTCACAGCAGGGCCCATTCCTGTGCCCACCAGTCTTGTGGCTACACCAACATCTAATAGGGCAAATTTCTGCAGAGTATATACGCCAGGCCCCTACTTTCATACATCCAACTTACAAACGACTCCTACTTGCAAATGGAAAGAGAAAACAGGAAGTGAGAGGAAATCTACCCCTAGGAAGGGAAATTCTATCCTGTTAGATTTAATTTGGGAAAAAGGTATCTCCTCTCTACTGATACTTTATCACCAATCCTTGTTTCAATTAAAACCCCACTTTTTCCAAAAACATTTGTCATTGGGACGGAAAGTGAGGTGACATGTTCTGAACAGATGTGCAAAGACAGCAAATGTTACAGGGGTGATAACCCCTCCCTATGTTCTCCAAAAAGCTTAAAAATAGATTTTTTTGGGATGGAGCTACACTTCATAATGTACCTGTTCAGATTCTACTTAAGAACAAACCTAAAGCCGCAAGTGGTTTTAAATGGCTTCTTTTTTTCCTTTAAAAATGTCATTTTGTGCAAGGACAGTTCTAAACACGGGAAACACATGCCACTTCACAGGCATACTTTAGACACCCCCCAGGTACCATATTTAAAGGAAAATTTCACTTTTTTTTTTTCACTTTATGCATTATTAAAATGACTGCTCCCGAAAAAACGTTAGTTTTTAAAAGTTCTTTTTGCATTGATATATGTCCCCTGGGGCAGGACCCGGGTCCCCAAACCTGTTTTATGACATTAACATGCATATTGGCCGTTGTAATTAGCACTTTTGATTTCGAACGTTCGCGTCCATTATAACGTATAGGGTTCGAAAATTCGCGCGAACTTTCGGTCGGTTCGAAGGTTCTGGTGCGAACCGAACCCGGGAGTGTTCGGCTCATCCCTACAGTAATTTTAGCACCAGAACTCCTGTGTAAATCTAAAGTGGTAACCTGTAAATGCTTTTAAAGCGTTGCCTATGGATAGTAACATTTATCATTTGTCGCCATTGCACGGGCATACGCAATTTTAAAGCGTGACATGTTTGGTATCTATTTACTAGGTGTAAATTAATCTATTATATCTTTCCAAAAAATTGGGTTATGTATTGTGTTTTTTTGCATGAAAATTAAAAAAAAAGTATTTTTCCCATAAAATTGCTTTTGAAAAAACGCTACGCAAATACCGTGTGACATAAAAAATTGCAAAACCCACCAATTTATTTTTTAGGGCCCCTTCTTTAAAAAATATATAATGTTTGGGGTTCTAAGAATTTTTTTTAGCAAAAACAATATGAATGTTACATGCAAACAAAGTGCCAGAAAAGGCCTGGTCATAACCACTTGCGGACCGCCCTCCGTCATTATACGGTGGCTGTTTGACATTAAATACCGGGGCTATGGCAGCAGACAGCTGCAATAACCCCAGTATCTTTTTAAACAAAGTGCCAGAAAAGGCCTGGTCATAACCACTTGCGGACCGCCCTCCGTCATTATACGGTGGCTGTTTGACATTAAATACCGGGGCTATGGCAGCAGACAGCTGCAATAACCCCAGTATCTTTTTAAACAGTGGGCGGTCCACTTTCAGATAAAAGTGGTTTCTGCGGCAGATTCGCCACGAGATCACTTTTATCGGGAGCAGGAGAGGCCCTCCCTCCTGTAGCTCCCTGTCAGGGCTCCAGCGCCGGACGAGCGGCCCGCTCTCCAGTGCGCATGCGCGGCGGCCCGGCACTCCGGCAGATGTGCACTCGCGGCTCGGCAGTCCGGCGCGAGCGCATGCGCACTAGCGCACGTTTGTGCGCTATGGCGCACAATTAGCGTCCACTGAGCGCCTATAAAAGCTGCCTGACGCACAGGCACTTTGCTGGTCTGTCTTTCCAGCTTAGTGCCTGTGCGTCCCTGTGTAAAACCAGATCTGATCCTGTGTCCTGACCCCCCTGGCTTGTTTAACGGACTGCTGCTGCTTTCTCCTGTGTTTGCCCCCTGGCTTGTTAACGGACTCCGCTGCCTGATCCTGTGTTTGACCTCTGCTTGCCTCCACGGACTTTGCTGCCTGATCCTGTGTTTGACCCTCAGCCTGCATCCACGGACTTGCTACTCCATTCTGTGTTTTGACCCCTGGCTTACTTCCACGGACTTTGCTATTGTACCTGTGTTTGACCCCCGGCCTGCTCTCCGGACTTACATATCTGCTGACTGCTCAGTGACTGGTGTCAGTCTCTCAGTCAGGTGTTTGGGCCCCTGCCTCTCCTTCCTGCCATCTGCCGGTCTGCCCAGGCCAGGTCCTCATCTCCTCCAGGCATCCCACCAGTTCCGCCCACCTGCCGGAGGTGACCTGTGCCTCCTGGTGCCGTTTGTTCCCTGTCTCATCTCCAGGGGGCAGATTGCGCCGGGTCGCAAGGGTGAACCGCTCTCAGCATCTCGGTCTCGGTAAGTACGTCTCTGATAGTACAGACCAGCCATATCCGAGATCGACAGAGCGTGTTCTCTCCTTGAGATCCTGTGTCAGCAGATGGCAGCACTTACTGAGGCTGTCCAAAAACTACAAATGGGCTACACCCAAATTGACAGCCGCCTACAACAATTGACCGGGCCATCTGCCCCCGCAGCCGGCAACTCAGCCACCCTCGGCGGGGTTCCCCCGTCTGCAGCTCCCATCAATCCCACAGTGGTCGTGGCCTCCCCTGAACCTAGGGTGCCTACACCTGAACGTTTCTCTGGCGACCACAAGAGATTAAGGGCATTTAAGAATGCCTGCTCCGTGTACTTGGCCCTGCAGCCCAGAACCTTCTCCTCTGAGGTGGTAAAAGTGGGGTTCATCATCTCTCTCCTGGCCGAAGAACCCCAGGTGTGGGCCCATAGCCTAATGGAACAGAGGGACCCTGTGTTGAACTCAGTAGACACTTTTTTTGAGAGCATGGGTCAGCTTTACGACGATCCCCAGAAGGGGGCCACCGCCGAAACCACCCTGCACAACCTCTCCCAAGGCTGGAGACCGGTCGAGGACTACACTGCTGAATTCAGAAAATGGTCAGCCGACACTGGCTGGAATGGGCCGGCCCTCAAATATCAGTTCCGCCAAGGACTTTCCGACACCCTTAAGGATGAACTTGCCCGGATCGACGTCCCGGAATCTCTGGAGGACCTCATACAAGCAGTCACCAAGATTGACAGACGCTTGCGCGAACGCCGCGCTGAACGTTTCCAGACGCCTCGTCCCAGTTGGATGTTGCCTAAGCCGAGTCCTGCCCAGCCTTCATTCCATGCGCCACCTGTGGCCTCTCCCGGAATTGAACCCATGCAGTTAGGCCTGGTCCGTGCCCCTCTAACCCCAGAAGAGCGCTTACGCAGGCGACAGGCCAACCTGTGCCTTTATTGCGGAGGTTCCGGGCACTTCCTTCGCACCTGCCCCATTAGGCCTAGTAAGTTCCATTTCCAAGCTTAACTTTAACTACCAGGTTTCCGGTCTGTCCCAAACTTACATTATCCTCTTTATCTCTTTGCAGTAAACGGGAAAGGAGGTCCGCCTCCCAGCCATAATTGATTCCGGGGCCTGCAGCTGCTTCTTGGATTCCTCCCTCGCTGCCCGGCTCCAGCTTTCCCTTGTCCCCAAGAAGCAGTGCCTCCAGGTTCATCTATCCGATGGATCCCTTCCGCGCTCCGGCTTGATCACTTTTGAAACCAGCCCCTTCTTCTCTTGTCACCACCGATTCTGGCCATAAGGAGCTCCTCCGCTTGGATATCATTCCGTCTCCCATGTTCCCCATCATCTTGGGGCTCCCTTGGCTGCAGGCGCATGAACCCCTGATTAACTGGCGGACGAAGGAGGTCTCCTTCCCCTCCCAATACTGTTCCCAAAACTGCTCCTCCTCAACCCCGGCTTCCCGCTCGACTCTAGTACCAGTACCCGACAGCCTGAAACATGTCCCACCTGTCTACCTGGAATTTAGGGACGTCTTTGACAAACAACAGGCCGACCGCCTACCACCTCACCGACCCTATGACTGTCCCATAGACCTCTTGCCCGGTGCTGCGGTCCCTTTCGGCCGTATTTTTCCCCTGTCCGAAGCCGAGTTGGCAACTCTCAAAACCTACATTGACGAGAACCTGGCCAAAGGGTTCATCCGTCCTTCTTCTTCACCAGCTGGAGCCGGCATCTTCTTTGTTGAGAAGAAGGACGGCTCACTGAGGCCCTGTATCGACTACAGAGAAATCAATAAAATTACCATTAAAAACAGGTACCCTCTTCCCCTCATCCCCGAATTATTCCAGCGATTTCGGTCCGCACAGATCTTCTCCAAACTTGATCTACGGGGGGCCTACAATCTCATACGGATCAGGGCGGGTGATGAGTGGAAGACCGCTTTTAGATCAAGGTTCGGGCACTACGAGTACCTTGTAATGCCGTTCGGGCTCTGTAATGCCCCGGCGACATTCCAACACTTGGTGAATGACATTTTCCGGAGATACCTAGATGACTTCCTAGTGGTCTACCTGGATTATATCCTCACTTTCTCTGCCACTCCTGCACTCCTGAACTCCACCGAACGCACGTTAAAATAGTCCTCACCATCCTCAGGCAACACAAACTGTCAGAGGTACTCACCCGGGCCGATATGCTGAGAGCTGCTCCCCTTGCGACTAAGCGCACGATGCCTCTGGAGTGGGTACAGAGGACATCGGGCTCAAAGATGCACGGGTTGCCAGCAGGAGTGTAGCAGGTGGTGTGCAGTAGCGTCGTAGACCAGGAGAGGCTGAAGCTGCACTGGGGGTAGACACCTGGCAGGGTCGTGATCAGGTAGAGGTTGCAGAGGTACCAACACGTGTACTGAAGGAGGACCCTCGGGAGCATAAGAGAACTGCAAGTCCTGAACACTGAGCAGGAGATAGTCCAGCAAGCAGGCCGAGGGTCAAACACAGGCAACCAGGCAGTAGAAGTATCCAAAGGCAAGCCGGGGGTCAAACACAGGTAAGTAACTCAGAGAATGTCCAGGAGGCAAGCCGGGGGTCAAGCACAGGTAATCAAGCAGTAGAGGTGTCCAGAAGGCAAGCCAGGGGTCAAACACAGGTAAGTAACTCAGAGAATGTCCAGTAGGCAAGCCGGGGGTCAAGCACAGGTAATCAGGCAGTAGAGGTGTCCAAGAGGCAAGCCGAGGGTCAAACACAGGTAAGTAACTCAGAGGAAGTCCAGTAGGCAGGCCGAGGGTCAAACACAGGTAATCAGGCAGAGAGGTATCCAGGAAGCAAGCCAGGGGTCAAACACAGGTAAGTAACTCACGGAAGAACCAGTAGACAGGCCGAGGGTCAAGCACAGGTAATCAAGCAGTAGAGGAATCCAGGAAGCAAGCCAGGGGTTCAAACACAGGTAAGTAGCGGTAGCGGTAGTCAGGAGGATTCCGGGTCGGCACTGGTAGTCAGGTAGATGCAGGGTACAGGGTACAGGATACAGGATACAGGATACAGGATACTGGACTGGAGACAGGACTCAGAAGAGACAACAAACCAGCAATTTGGAAGCGGACAGGGAAGGCCTTTTATAGGCCAGGTAACTGGTCAGGTGGGATACCCGGACGAGTGCGCATGCGCACTCGTCTTCCGTCAGCGCCGCGCACAGTGGTGAGGCGTACTGGCTGGGTTGTGACAGATACCCGAGAGCCGCGGACCCGCGCATGCGCACCTGTTACCCGGCGTACCTGTAAACTTCGTTGCGCCGCTCTACCGCGCGTGCGCAACCCTGGAACCCGGCGGAGAGACCTGGTATTTCCCTGACACAAACTTTACCTCAAGGCAGAGAAATGTGAATTCGAAAGGTCCACTGTGCAGTTCCTGGGGTTTATCATCTCTACCAATGGGGTCGCCATGGACCCACAAAAAGTCCAAGCCATTCAAGATTGGCCGGCCCCCAAAGATAAAAAGGGAGTTCAGAGGTTTATCGGGTTTGCCAACTTTTATCGGAGATTTATCGTGGGCTTCTCCTCCATTGTGGCACCAATCACCCTACTCACCCACCAACACAGTCTGTTCAGTTGGTCCCCAGAAGCCCAGGCGGCCTTCGCCCAGTTGAAGTCCCTGTTCTCCTCCGCCCCGATCCTACGGCACCCAGACCCCGCACTGCCCTTTGTACTGGAGGTGGATGCTTCCGAAACTGCTCTCGGTGCCATCCTCTCCCAGCGCCAGGGCACCAAGGCCCTCCTTCACCCGGTGGCCTTTGCCTCCCGAAAGCTGAGCCCGCCAGAGAGGAATTATGATGTGGGGGATAGGGAACTGCTAGCCATTAAATTTGCCCTTGAAGAGTGGCGGTACCTCTTGGAGGGGGCATCTCACCCTGTTATGGTTTGGACCGACCATAAAAATCTCGAGTATCTCAGGACAGCCAAACGACTGAGACCCAGGCAGGCTAGATGGGCCCTCTTCTTTTCGAGATTTAATTTCCTCATCGCCTATAGACCAGGCTCCAAGAACGGAAAGGCTGATGCGCTCTCTCGCATGTTCCTAGAGTCTACCCAAGAAACCAAACCTAGCACTATCTTATCCCCACAAAACTTCGGCCTGCTTACTCAGGTGGATCTTATGACTACGATCAAAACTGCTACTGAACATGACCAGGCCCCTACCAACCTCTCTCTGGCCAAGCACGACGATCTCCTGTGGTCTGGGGAAAAGATCTTCGTCCCCCTTGGAGTAAGGCCTCTCGTACTCGAAACCTTCCATGACCACAAGTTGGCAGGCCATTTTGGTTCCAGGAAAACCTCGGAGCTTATCTCTCGCTTATCCTGCAGCTCAAGATCGTGTGGAGTCTCTACAGGTCAACTTCCAAAAATTGCAAAAGTGTATGCAAGAAGCCCAAGAAGGGTACAGCAAGCACTTTAAGAAGGGGAGGAAAGAGAATCCGGCGTTTGGGGTCAACGATGAGGTCTGGCTGTCCTCCACCAACCTGAAATTACCTGTCCCTTCCCGAAAATTGGGGCCAAGGTTCATCGGCCCATTCAAGGTCAAAAGGATAGTAAACCCTGTGGCCTTCGAAATTGATCTACCACCAAGTTATAGGATTCATCCTGTTTTTCATGCCTCCCTTTTGAAACCCACCACCCCCAGCCCTTTCCCTGGCAGGGAAAAACCACCTCCTCCTCCTGTTTTAGTCGAGGGCGAGAAGGAGTTTGAGGTGGAGGAAATCCTGAGTTGCAGGAAAAAGGGCAGGCAGCTCCAATACCTGATTAAGTGGAAGGGTTACCCTCCCGAGGACAATTCATGGGAACCCTCAAGGAACCTACACGCCCCACGTTTGATCCAGGCATTCCATCAGGCGCACCCTGAACTAATGGGCAGTTTGGGTGTCCAGAGGCCACCCCTCGGGGGGGCACTGTCAGGGCTCCAGCGCCGGACGAGTGGCCTGCTCTCCAGTGCGCATGCGCGGCGGCCCGGCACTCCGGCGCATGCGCACTCGTGGCTCGGCAGTCCGGCGCTCGCGCATGCGCACTAGCGCACGTTTGTGCGCTATGGCGCACAATTAGCATCCACTGGGCGCCTATAAAAGCTGCCTGACGCAGAGGCACTTTGCTGGTCTGTCTTTCCAGCTTAGTGCCTGTGCGTCCCTGTGTAAAACCAGATCTGATCCTGTGTCCTGACCCCCCTGGCTTGTTTAAAGGACTGCTGCTGCTTTCTCCTGTGTTTGACCCCCTGGCTTGTTAACGGACTCCGCTGCCTGATCCTGTGTTTGACCCTCTGCTTGCCTCCACGGACTTTGCTGCCTGATCCTGTGTTTGACCCTCAGCCTGCATCCACGGACTTGCTACTCCATCCTGTGTTTTGACCCCTGGCTTACTTCCACAGACTGTGCTATTGTACCTGTGTTTGACCCCCGGCCTGCTCTCCGGACTTACGTAGCTGCTGACTGCTCAGTGACCGGTGTCAGTCTCTCAGTCAGGTGTTTGGGCCCCTGCCTCTCCTTCCTGCCATCTGCCGGTCTGCCCAGGCCAGGTCCTCATCTCCTCCAGGCATCCCACCAGTTCCGCCCACCTGCCGGAGGTGACCTGTGCCTCCTGGTGCCGTTTGTTCCCTGTCTCATCTCCAGGGGGCAGATTGCGCCGGGTCGCAAGGGTGATCCGCTCTCAGCATCTCGGTCTCGGTAAGTACGTCTCTGATACTCCCTGGTGGTCTCCGACGCTTACCGGAGCCGTCATGGAGTCGAGTAAGGGAAAGATGGCCCCCACTCGACTCCATACCATTGGATGACAGAAGCAATGTCAAACATCACTTCCGCCCAACGGTCTTAAAGGGGGAAAAAAAGTATTGAAAAAAAAGAATTTTGTAAATGTGAGATCTGAGGTCTTTTTGACCCCAGATCTCACATTAAAGAGAGAAGCAAAATGATACCCCAGCTCCACTGTCAATATGATGATCTATGAACTGTGGACCGGTGCTCTAGCCAGGACGTTCAGGCCCCAAAATGCATTGATGAAAGCTTCTTAGCTGAAACGCGTCAGCATAGACTGTACCCGTGTTCCCATGTAACCAAATAAAGGACTTTTATTCAAGAGAAAAAAAAGGGGGAACCCCAACCCACAGAGGCGTGGGAGGGAGAGCTTTGCACAAAAGATTTGTCTTGTCTCCCCCTCCCCCATCACATCACATAACCTAGTACCTCATCTGAGCAAACCCCCATCTCAACTATATCACTGTGAGTCTATAGGTTAGCAAAGAAAGAAACGTGGTATCTTATCTGCTTTTTCGGTATTGGTCCGTGATCTTAAAATGGGACCAACAAGACTATGTGACTGTAAATGTATGCAGGCATTCATGTGAGTTCTTCCATCACTTCTATTTTATTCCTTTCCTTTCATTTGCATCTCTGGGACAAGAAAAATCTTCCCAATGAGACAAAGATGCAAGGGAATTCTCTCATCCACCAACAATGGCTACAGCAGTGGAAGCTGGTGGATGACGTAATGTCTCTGTGTAATTCAGCCACGTTGTAGGCATATTAAAGGTCGTAGGACCTTTGCGATCAAATGACTTCTCAAAGATTTTTTTAAATGTATGTTTATCACTTGAATGTGTAAAGAAAGCAATAAGGAAAAACTGATACAAATAGCAGTATGCTATTACATCCGGAGGTTATTCCAAAACATTTCTGCAAGTAAGAAACTTCAACCGCAATAAAATTTTGCTATCTCGCAGACCACCTCAAGAAAAGAATATTCCTGTAGCATTAACTAGTTATGATGTGTTATACCAAGTGACATAATTGTGTTATATAGGAGAAATATTATTGATTTATAGAGTTATTGATGTAGTTCAAATTGTCCCTCTACATTACATTTGTCATATTCCTTTTGCAGCATTTACATAAATGCATTACCAGAAGGCTTAAAGTAAAGTGATTTACAAATGGACCATACAAAATAGATTCATTATTAATCAAGGTTATTTAAAAGGCATTAGTAGACCTTCTATATCACTGTGATGGACAGAGCTACCTAAGCATAGTACCGTCTGTACCAAATAATTTACAGTTGATAGTAGTCATTGTAATAGTTTTTGTCTGCTCTTTTTACAGCACTCATATATTTATTTTATTGTAAAAAAAAGTTCAGTACAATACAGTGGATATAGCTCAGAGTGTCACAATTATTATTGCTGTTGCTATTTATATTCTTTTACTTTGAAAACAAGCACAATAGGAAAAAGGCCTGACTGTATAATAAAAAGTAAATAAATTTTTTTTTTTTTTAAAACACAGTGATCTCAATGGTAATATCTGTACAGGAGTAACAATGTAGCATTGAAATAATACATAAAAAGGTAACAACAATACAACATGGTATTAATACCATCTATTGTAGTTCAAAAACACAAACTAGGTTTGAACTCTTATGGCTTTGTTCGATTAAAAGTAGGACAGGTGATAGTGGAGGAGGAATGAAAAGGAAGATAATAGGGAAAGGGTCAGCTTGTTTTGAAAGTTCTTTCACTGCTTATTCTACCCAAGATGAAATAATTTGCACAAATTCTCAAGGACCTAGAGCAGATTTAAAAAAATTGCCAGAGTTTACAATATTTATAAAAATAACAGCTCATGAACCTGATACCTTTATGGGTTAGAAAAGTCTCCAGCTGCCCAGCCTGTATGCAGTCGGTGTGGTATTCACATCCTCCAAAGCACTGCTGCACTGGCCTGGGGCAAGCAAGGATCCAGAAGGAGACTGTCCCCATAAAGTTCCTTGTCAATTCACAGCATAGCACCAGTTTTCTTTTTATAAAAATGCAGTTGCATACAAAAAGCCTTTAGTTGATTGCAAAAATCGTATCAGTAAACGTTGTGACATTGGGGCTTTCCCCCATGTAATCTGTAATTTTTATTAGGTTTACACTAGATCAGTTATTGGCATTGTTCTATCATTTGTCCCACTGAAAGGTGGACTGTTTTTCAGAGGGCGAGGAGGTGAAATGTTGCGTGCAGCTATCACAGATATTCAGTATCTCACAAAGTGTGTACACCCCTCACATTTTTGTAAATATTTTATTATATCTTTTCATGTGACATCACTGAAGAAATGACACTTTGCTGCAATGTACTGAGTGCATAGCTTGTATAACAGTGTAAATTTGCAGTCCCCTCAAAATAACTCACAGCCAGAAATGTCTAAACCACTAGCAACAAAAGTGAGTACACCCCTAAGTGAAAATGTCCAAATTGGGCCCAAAGTGTCAATATTTTGTGTGGCCACAATTATCTTCTAGTACTGCCTTAACCCTCTTGGGCATGGAGTTCACAAGAGCTTTACAGGTTTCCACTGGAGTCCTCTTCCACTCCTCCATGATGACATCACGGAGCTGGTGGATGTTAGAGAACTTACGCTCCTCCATCTTCCATTTTGGGATGCCCCACAGATGCTCAATAAGGTTTAGGTCTGGAGACATTCTTGGCCAGTCCATCACCTTAACCCTCAGCTTCTTTAGCAAGGCAGTGATCGTCCTGGAGGTGTGTTTGGGGTCTTTATCATGTTGAAATACTGCCCTGTGGCCCAGTCTCTGAAGGGAGGGGACCATGTACTGTATGTCACAGTACATGTTGGCATTCATGGTTCCCTCAATGGTTCCCTCAATGAACTGTAGCTCCCCAATGCTGGCAATGCATTTTACATTGTAGCAAAGTGTTATTTCGTCAGTGTTGTCAGTGTTGTCACATGAAAAGATATAATAAAATATTTACAAAAATGTGAGGGGTGTACTCACTTTTGTGAGATACTGTATATACTGTCTTGTTAGATTGTGACAGAATTATTTGTATGGTGACACTTTTGCGCAACTTTTTTCCATTTTTTTATTAAAGTGTATTGCCAGTGACCTGTTGAAGTAGGTGGAAAGGACCAGGTAAGGGGAAGTTGGATAATAATAAAGTATATTAAAGAGGGTTGTGACACTTTTACTGCATAGGGTCCTCATGAACTTGTCTGTTCCTGAAAACAGTATAAAATATAAATATATATAAGCTATTCAGCAGGTAAAAATAAAATGTGCAATTAAGATGTTGATTCTAAAATATAAATGCAAAAACCTATTAAGCTGTTGTGGTGATAAGTGAAATGAAACCTTACGAACTCTCAGTTCCCAAGTTCTACTGTTCTTTTAGATTAAAATGAAATATAAGTTACAGCACACTGGAACTTAATAAAGAAAACAAAGAGATGGAACATAATAATGATTCTATTTTCGCCACAAACATTTGCCTGTCACTTGAAAAAGTTCACAACTAAACAATTTAAATACAGTAGCCGACTTATTAAATATTTCATTCTTTGAAAGCAATTATGAATACAAAGCAGATGGTCCAGCACTGTAGATTTCCCTTTTCATATTGCTTAAGCACTAGAGATCAATAAGTCTAATATAAACAGATGATTTCCATAGCAGGGTTTATAATTAGCTGGCACCGAATGTGTTCAAACTCTAAAATAATTAGCAGAAGCATGTGGCACACCATTAAAACCTTGTGGCTTGTCCGCATTTACATCTATAATTATTAAAGTTAATTATGATACTTGTGGTGAGATTTCAAGATGTTCGACAACTTACTTTACTGTACTTAATTTCAAGAATGCTTACTTTGAATTTCACTGTATTTTGTACACATTAAAAGATAATGCGTGAGGTGCATAGAGTTATGCTAATGTGCCTTTTTATGTTATTCTATACTGCATATCACTAAAATTATAACAAGTACACTGTATGTGTATACTGTATGTGTAGACAGCTATGCAAATAGATACATTTCTAACTGGCAATCCTGTTATTAAATAATAGTAGCCAGTAGGGTGCCCACGTGTTCTGGATTGCCCGGGACATTCCCACAATTAGCAGGTCTATCCCGGGTCCCGGGCACCTTCATTCCGGGACAATACAGTATCCCAGAATGAAATTGACAGAGCGAGCAAACCCCGCCATAGCGCTGGCGCTCATGTCGACTCCATCTGAGACTCTAACCACTGGTTGCTAGAGCCGCAAACTTCTGACGTCCCAGCCGTGACACCTAACCAGCACGCAAAGCAGAGGAGAAGTTAACTTTCTCCTCCGTGCCACTGTTGCCGGGTGACCTGTCAGCATTGGCAGCACCAAAGACCGACACTGCACTCCGGGTCACTAGATCTCCATCCCCGGCTGTCTACCTGCCTCTATCAGCAGAGCTGACCGAAGTCGCCTCCCCCTCTTCAGCTGTTTACATCAGTACACAGAAGCCAAAGGAGAGGACAACGCTGTGCATTTCCCACGCTGAGGTCTGTTATAAGATTATTGTAGTGTAGGTAGATGGACAGATGAGGGGGACAGTGATCAGTAAAAAAGTTAAAAATCTCCCCCCTTAGCACATATCCGACCCCCCACCTCCCTACTAGCACAAGTGGAGAGGGGGGGTCTGTACTGAGGGCCAGGGAGGCGGATCTATACTGAGGGAGGGGATCTATACTTATTGGGGGGGTCTGTACTGAGGGGGGTCTGTACTTAGTGCGGGGGTCTGTACTGAGGGGGGTCTAAACTTATTGGGGGGTCTGCACTGAGGGTGGTCTATACTTAGTGGGGGGGTCTGTACTGAGGGGGGTCTATACTTAGTAGGGGGGTCTGTACTGAGGGGGGTCTACACTTAGTGGGGGGTCTGTACTGAGGGAGGGGGTCTATACTTAATGAAGGGGGGTCTGTACTGAGGGGGGACTATACTTGGCAGGGGGTGACACTATGTTTTACCGCAGCAGTGGGGTGACACCAACCCTAGCGAAGCCACTGCCACCCACCTCTTCTCTCTTCTCCAGGCCGACTCCAGCATGCTCTAAAATAGGGGTCCCTGGGCCGCACTACCACTGGGAGGAGCCACATCAGCAGCCATCGGTGGGAGGGGCCCTCACCTTCTTGGGACTCCGGTGTGTCAGAATGGTGGCAGGCTATGGGTGGTAAGTGGCACTGCATCTGGTGGCAGGTGACAGTGACAAGTGACACACTGCATATGGTGGCAAGTATCACACTGCATATGATGGCAAGTGACACACTACTTCTGGTAGCAAGTGACACACTACTTCTGGTGGCAAGTGACACACTACTTCTGGTGGCAGGCTACAGTGGCAAGCGACACACTGCATCTGGTGGCAGGCGACGGTGGCAAGTGACACACTGCATCTGGTGGCAGGCAACAGCGGCAAGTGACACACTGCATCTGGTGGCAGGCTACGGTGGCAATTAACACACTGCATCTGGTAGCAGGCGATGGTGGCAAGTGACACACTGCATCTGGTGGCAGGTGACGGTGGCAAGTGACACACTGCATCTGGTGGCATGCTACGGTGGCAAGTAACACACTGCATCTGGTGGCAGGCGAAGGTGGCAAGTGACACATTGCATCTGGCGGCAGGCTACAGTGGCAAGTGACACACTGAATCTGGTGGCAGGCTACGGTGGCAAGTGACACACTGCATCTGGCACCAGGCGACAGTGGCAAGTGACAAAATGCATCTGGCGGCAGGCTACGGTGGCAAGTGACACACTGCATCTGGCGGCAGACGACGGTGGAAAGTGACACATTGTATCTGGTGGCAGGCGACGGTGGCAAGTGACACACTGCATCTGTTGGCAGGCGACGGTGGCATGCTGCATCTGGTGGCAAGTGACAAGCTTAGAGTTCCCAATGATTCTGCATTATGGTGAGTTGAGCTATTTCATTATATATTACAATGTAGTAATAGAAATAATATGATTTGATCATCCCAACACCATATCAAGCATGGTGTTGGGATGATATAAGTACTAAAACCAGCCATTCAATTGACAAATCATTTGCCCCTGAAATCCCTGTCAACCCCGAGACTACATTCAACACCCCCCACCCCCAGTCCTTGGCAAAATTGTCCCTGAATGGCAGTTTGGAAATGTGGTCACCCTAGTAGCCAGTAATCCAATTATCTATCTATCTATCTATCTATCTATCTATCTATCTATCTATCTATCTATCTATCTATCTATCTATCTATCTATCTATCTATCTATCTATCTATCTATCTATCTATCTATCTATCTATCTATTCTCTAAATGTGCACTGCTTTCTTCTCCTTTTAGCATGTTCCCTTTCAGCACATGTGAATTCACAACACTTGATTTGCCCCAGATAAACCTGTATTTCTCCCAGTCAAAGTTCAGCTGTAGGAAGCATTAAAAGAGGCTAAAATAAAGTCAAATTCAGTTAACTATAATAGTTGCATTGAAAATACATTTAACATTTATATTTCAATAAATACACAACTGCAGTTACTGGTGTTTGTAATATCTGCCTGGAGTTCAGCTTTACAATGTTACCAAACCCAGGACCCTGCATTCAATATATCTGGTCTCCTACAGTACACAGAACATGGAAATGCAATTATTTTAGTAAATATAAACTGCTAAATACCTTTTCTCATCAGCAGTTAGAGCAGTCTTGTGACTTCAATCAGTGTCTGTTTAAAGCTTGTAGGAGGAGTTTGCATGCTCCCCTGATTGTCCTATGAGGCTGCAGGACCCCTGACCCTCTGTCCGGACAGTGATGCTGTGCCAATCACATGCACTCTCCCAAACTGAGCATGCACAGAGTGACTACAAAGCTCTGTTTTATCATAAGATGGATTGGGGACAGTGGAAGAAGGGGGGGATCAGAGAATGCAGGGGATTAACCCCTTAGGTTCCACAGTGAGTATAACAAGCATACTTTACTGCATATACAGACTGATTGTGATTTTATTGTTGTGGGTTAAGTAACACTTAAAATGAAAACTGAAACCCGACATTGCATTTTATAAGCAGTCCATAATAGCAGACTAATTCCAGATGAAGAAGTCTTTCTTTGGCTGCCTCAACATTGCTGTGGTTCAGGTCCTCTGATGACAACACCATATTAGGATGTATGCAACTGTCATTTTTTTGTAATTGCAGGCCAGCCCTTGGCTACCAAGTCAATGCTGGGACTGAGCTGCTGCAATAATGACTTGGAGGACGTCAGCCTATAGCTACAGAGGCCGCTGGGGGGACTTATTTTATAGCTCATTTACTGCTTATTAAGAATATTCTGTATAACTACTTGAATATCTATAAAGAAAAAAAGTGCAGCGCTGGATGGTATACAATATATAAAATATGACTCATATACAATAATGAACCAAGTAGTGAAAAAAATATGTGATCAAATCATCAATAATTCAAAACAAGTTCATATGTGAAAGTCCAGGTAATCAAATATATAAAAATGAATGTGAAAGTTATTATTCATATAGAGAATATCCAAAGTGCATTCCTGGGTGTGCTTGGAACTTATTCGTGCAACACGTCACCATCACCACAAGTGTGTAAAGAGGGGAGGCTTACCGAAAAGCCAGTGACCGCTCTTATTCAGGGGGGTCAGACTGAGCTTAGGAGAACAGCCTTGGTGCTGTTTGTTGTCATCAGCGTTCCAAAAGATGTCTCTATACGGCTGCGTTTTCTCCTGTATGGCGATTCTTCCCTCCGTCCCACTTAGTCCAGTTCCACTTGGTCTAAGTTCCAGCAGCTGGTAAGCCTCCCCTCTTTACACACTTGTTGATGATTTGATAACATATTTTTTCACTACTTGGTTCATTATTGTATATCAGTCATATTTTATATATTGTATACCATCCAGCGCTGCACTTTTTTTCTTTATACACCATTTTGTGCCCTATACCGGGGTTATTTAGTGTCCAGCTGCAGGACTATCTTCACGATATTTTTATATCATTTATTATCATTTATTAATTTTATTGTTTTCACCTAGCGCAATTCTTTTTTGTTTAATTTGTCACTTGAATATCTATAGCTTGGTCATAGATTCACTTTAGACTTCTGTCTCAGGATCTGAGTTAAAGTTGACGTAAGTATTGCGATATGACATACTCCATCATTGAGTCGGTATTCTGAGCCTCCACACATGGTCCGTCACCTGGTTCATGCAGTTGTCCCAGGAGTAAAATAGAAGTCTAAGTAAAACTTTTTTTCTTCAGATTGAGTTGGAACCTCTCAGATTTGTATTGCTCTGTGTGTACTTGTTACAGGAAGTGACAAAACCTTCTGAAAAAATAAAACACAGATGGCAATAACAAACTGAAAGACAAACTGTTTCCACTGTTGCAGCCTTCCAGCCCTCTCATATATGAATCTATCATCTACAATATTAGCATACCTATACTCTGAATTTAAATATCTAAGCATAACAGATTCACTTAAAGAAGTGTATGAATAACTATTCTCAAATACAGTATCTGGCTGTCCCTAGAGGATTTGTGTAATGTTGGGTTTGCCCTATGAAGATTTGAGAGTAGACAAGTATATAATTACCTATAATAACTAAATAAATACATAAATAAATAAATCTGCATTGCCAATAACCACCACTCATACTATATACAGGACTATAAGCATCTGATCAAAAATGAATGGGCAATAGTATACGCATGTGCAGAACAGAAATATTTGTTTCGTTTCGTATAGATTCATTATGTCTCTAATTTAGTTGATTTGTTTCAGAACTTGTTTAGTTTTGTTTTGTTTCATTGAATTTTGTTTTGTTTTATTAATTTTCTAAGGAATTCTAAATTTTCAGATCGGTCGAAAAACGATCTACCGATTCAAATTCTGTATGAAGAAGAGCTGGTCAGGAGCGGGCCAGGAAGTCGGCTGCCACGTCCTTAACAACCGATGAGTCATCAGCTGTCAGAAAAAAACAGTGTGGGGTTCCCCCCCCTCCAAATCCATACCAGAACCTTATCCAACCTTATCCAAGCATGCCGCCCGGAAAGGGAGGGGGGTGAGCAAGTGCCCCCTCCTCCTGAATCATACCAGGCCACATGCCCTCAACATGCTTTGGGGTGGGAACCTTGTCCCCATGTTGGGGGCAAGGGCCTCTTCCCCACAACCCTGGGCAGTGGTTGTGAGGGTCTGCGGGTCTCCCCAAAGGGCCTGGTATGTATTAGGCCATTAGGGGGATTTTTTTTCTGAATTTTATATTGTCTGAATTCTTTTGTTTATATTTCAGCTCTCAGTGGGGAAGCCCGCTGACAACTGATGAGTCATCGGTTGTTAACCGTTTGCCGACCGCCTCCTGTAGATATACGTCAGCAGAATGGTAAGGCTGGGCAAAGTAACGTACCTGTATGCTACTTTGGATTTCCCACAGTGCCACGAGCTCCGTGACCGTGCCCGCAGGACCCACGGACTCGATGCTCGCGATCGTGTCACAGAGCTGAAGAATGGGGAGATATCAGTGTAAACACAACATCTCCCCGTTCTTCCTAGTGACACGTCACTGATCGTCTGCTCCCTCTCATCGGGAGCAGCGCCCTTCACTGTCAGTGACATTTTTACAGTAACCAATGCAATTTTATAGCACTGATCGCTGTATTAATGCCAATGGTCCCAAAAATGTGTCAAAATTGTCCGATGTGTCCGCCATAATGTTGCAGTCACGATAAAAATCGCTGATCACTGCCATTACTAGTAAAAAAAATTATAAAAAAAATACCATAAAACTATCCCCTATTTTGCAGACGCAAAACCAATCAATAAACGCTTATTGCATTTTTTTTTCCAAAAATATGTCGAAGAATACGTTATGGCCTAAACTGAGGAAAAAAAATGTATTTTTATATTTTTTGGGGGATATTTATTATAGCAAAAAGTTAAAACGAATGTGTTTTTTTCAAAATTGTCGTCTTTTTTTGTTTATAGCGCGAAAAATAAAAACCGCAGAGGTGATCAAATACCACCAAAAGAAAGCTCTATTTGTGGGAAAAAAATATGTAAATTTTGTTTGGGTACAACGTTGCACGACCGCACAATTGTCAGTTAAAGCGACGGAGTGCCGAATGGCAAAAAGTGCTCTGGTCTTTGGCCAGCCAAATGGTCCGGGTCTTAAGTGGTTAAGGACGCAGTGGCTCGCTTTCCGACCCGCTCTCTACCAACTGGCTATTGTTGACACAGAATTTGAATCGGTTGATCATGATTAAACATTTCAGCCCTGGATAGATTCCCGCCCTTAATGACCAGGCCATTTTTTGCGATACAGCACTGCGTTACTTTAACTGACAATTGTGCAGTCATGGGATGTTGTACCCAAATAGAATTGATGTTCCTTTTCTCCCACAAATAGAGCTTTCTTTTGGTGGTATTTGATCATCAACTTCTAATGTAGGTTTTATGCAGGGCACACATTCACTGGTTAGAGAACATAAAAGCTCTGAAAGTCGTTGAGCAGACACAGAAGCACCACTTTAATAATGGAAAGGGTGACTCAGAAAACAATGAAAGCATTATTAACTGCAATGTTCAACGTCAACTGAATGACACGGCCAGGTGATTAAACTGTCAAGGTAAAAAAAATAACTCTTTGTTTAGCACTTGTATGTAGTCCTTCATATACAGGCCTTTGTATGATAACACTTGTGATTGATACTCTTGCTGCAGTATCACAGAGCTCTTGATCTATGAATGGTATCCTCCAGTTACCAAGGACTGCCATAAAGGAGTTACACTATTCTGTAGACCTACAATGTTAACTGAATCATTCAAAGTTTGATAAATCTATTAGATAATTCTGCTTCATTTTGCAAAGCCAATATTTTTTTAAGACATATCATGGCGAGCGCTAGACATCCTGATACTGCAGATTTAGCTTATTGGTTTATTTAGCCTAGTAAGTGTAGTGTGTTAGTTTACATATGTACCTAAGTCACTGTTTTACAACATCAACACACAATTGCAGCTTAAAAAATAATAGGATCACTTACTGGCTATAGGACAGACTAACTATTGGGCAATATATCAAAAAGCTCCTGCAAAGTACAGTAATGCCGCGTACACACGAAGGGACTATCCCGCGGGATTATCCCCTGGCCTCAAGTCCAGGGGATAATCCCCTCGTGTGTGGGCCTCAAACTGACTTTTTTTCAAAAAGTCCGGCGGACTAAAGTTTTAAGTTTTGTTTTAAAATTATCCGCTGGACTTGGCAGTCCAGCGGACAATCCCGCCGTTAGTAGGCTAGTCCGCCGTACTTCTGAAATGAACGGACTTGCCGCTCATCGGAAAGTCCGTTCATTTAGCACGTGACTTCAGGTACGTAGCTAGCGTAGGCAGTAAATGCCGGCGCGCTAGCTCCGTCACCTGGCATGGATTTAAAGGGAGTCCCCACGCCGAAAAACGGCGTGGGGGTCCCCCCCAAATCCATCTCAGACCCTTATCCGAGCACGCAGCCCGGCAGGCCAGGAAAGGGGTGGGGACGAGCGAGCGCCCCCCCCTCCTGAGCCGTACCAGGCCGCGTGCCCTCAACATGGGGGGTGCCCTGGGGCCCCCCCCCACCCCAAAGCACCTTGTCCCCATGTTGATGAGGACAAGGGCCTCTTCCCGACAACCCTGGCCATTGGTTGTCGGGGTCTGCGGGCGGGGGCTTATCGGAATCTGGGAGCCCCCTTTTATAAGGGGGCCCCCAGATCCCGGCCCCCCACCCTATGTGAATGAGTATGGGGTACGATGTACCCCTGCCCATTCACCTAAGGTGTAAAATGTAAAGTAAAAAAAACACACTTTTGAAAAAATATTTTATTGCACTGCTCCGGGGGTCTTCTTCCGTCTTGGGGGTCTTCTCGCCGGACTCCTCCGCCATTTACGTAGCTCTTTTACCGAGCGGAGAAGTCCGGCTACCTTCTTCGTCGTCGCCGCCGCCGCCGTCTGGGGGTCTCAATCCGCCTTCGGGGGTCTTCGGGGGTCTTCGGGGGTCTTCCGGGGTCTCTTCTGTTCTTGCCGCTGTCGTCGCTTTCTGCGCCGCCTTCTTCTTCTTCTTCCGCCTTCTTCTTCTTCTTCTTCTTCCGATGTTGGCACGTCGCTCTCTCTGGCCGGAATGCCAGAGCCGCGCTGTGCTGGGACTTATATAGGGACAAGGGGACAGGGTCACATGCTCATGTCACATGGTGACCCCGCCCCCTTGTGATGTCACAGTCCCGGAGGATGCTGGGACTGTGACATCACAGGGGGCGGGGTCACCATGTGACATGATCTGATCCCAGATTCCGATAAGCCCCCCGCCCACAGACCCCGACAACCAACGGCCAGGGTTGTCGGGAAGAGGCCCTTGTCCTCATCAACATGGGGACAAGGTGCTTTGGGGTGGGGGGGGCCCCCATTCCCCAGGGCACCCCCCATGTTGAGGGCACGCGGCCTGGTACGGCTCAGGAGGGGGGGGCGCTCGCTCGTCCCCACCCCTTTCCTGGCCTGCCGGGCTGCGTGCTCGGATAAGGGTCTGAGATGGATTTGGGGGGGACCCCCACGCCGTTTTTTGGCGTGGGGATTCCCTTTAAATCCATGCCAGGTGACGGAGCTAGCGCGCCGGCATTTACTGCCTACGCTAGCTACGTACCTGAAGTTACGTTCTAAATGAACGGACTGCTCCGTGTGGGGGCAAGTCCGTTCATTTTCAAAAGTCCCGCGGACTTTGTCCAGCGAATTGTCCGCCGGAGAAGTCCGGGCGTGTGTGGGCAAGTCCACACGTTCGGAAAGTCCGGCGAAGCCAGCTGGAAAGTCCGGCGGATTGTCCGCTGGACTAGGTCCGCCGGGAAAAGTCCCTTCGTGTGTACGCGGCATAAGTCTAGGTTCAATGCAATGCGATTTTGATCCAAGTGTGATTTTGTAGTGTAGCTTCAGTGCGACTTGGTGCCTTTTTGATGTGTTTATAATGTGTGTTTTACTACTGTGACTGTTACTTGGTTGTTAAGGATCCGGCATCCACTGGCATCCTAACAACCAATGACTCATCCCTGCTGTTAGCAGCAGGGATGAGTCATTGGCTGTTAGGAACAGGCATCTGATGGTGTCCTAAAAATAATGAGGCATCCCTTCTGTCATCAGGGGATTCCCCACTGACTTTTTTAATAAAATGGGGTGTGTAATCCTTTTCGAGTGTATGTCTTGGCTTAGTTAGAGACAAAGGCTGGCAGAAGCTTAAAGAGGTGGTCCACCCGCACAATCTATGCGATGCATAGTAGTCCATTATGCTTTACCTTTGCAAGGAAACAAAGAGGAAGTAAACCCATCGGGGTTGCTTCCTCTTTAACATGCAGTGAAAGCATTTTTTTATACTCATAAGTACAGTTAATGGACAACACCACCTTGGACAAGTTTGGGGCCTTATCTTTTTTCCAATATCTATATATTACAGATCTGGATGCTACAAGTGGCCTGTTTAAACTTTAATCTTGCCCTAGCCCTGTGGTGTATGGTCTTCAGCCTTATCCCAGTGATCCAGTCTTGATGTGCATCTGTGATCCTATTACCGACCTGGTTTCTGCTCTGACCCTGCTCTTGGATTATCCATACCTGCTCATGTTTACTGCCTGGCTTTGCTACCAACCCTGGCCTGGACTACTGACCTCACTTTTGCTTAGAGATTTTGTACCTTGCTGCCCGATTGTTGCTGTTGCTGACCACTGCCTGTTCCTGACTCTGATACTGTGTATGTCCTGGTCTACGTTATCCACGAAACTTGGTGCTATCACAGGGCATCGTCAGCTGTATCTCTGCTCATCAGATACCAGTGCCCTGAAGTTCCTGTTCACAGTGGCTGCACTTTGGCACTTGTGCCTTTCTTTTGCCCCTGCAGTTTCTGTCTCACTATCCAGGTCTGTGCGGATAGTCAAAAGAGACGACTCTCGTCATCTCAGGTTCCCCATACTTGACACCTCCCTTTCTAATCTGTGTTCACTCTGCACAGTCTTGCATTCTTTACCCTTAAGCAAAAGTAAATCTCAAAGCTGTCAGCTGATTGGCCTCTAGTGGTTCATGTGTTCCATGATCATGAGATTACCAGCTAAAGGTGATGGTGTGGGCTTCATACCTGATTAAAAACTTAATAGCTGAGCAGATAGGCTGTGCTATCTGAATGCATCTTTTAATTTTGGCTAGAGTATACCTTTTAAGGAACAAGGTTACACTACGTAACATAAATTACACTAACATACAGCATCCAATCTGATTTCAGTTTACTAAATAACAAGAAAAATATTGACTTGTTGCTGTAAGTATGTGATCTCTGGATAGTGATTGTTGCCTTACCAAATAAATCTAGCTATTTAGAGATGGCATACTATAATAATAATAATGATACATTATTAGCCAAATTGAAGTATATGCAGTTATTTGTAGACTTAAGTATCAGTCATCCACATAATTACCTATTTTATTGTTGCATGAGAGACATGGGACGTGGAGCCCTGTACAGTACATAACTGTTACTGTAATGAAGCGCATTCAGTCCAATTAATTGTCTCACACATTGATGTTACTGTACAGTTTATCATCAAGTAAATGCATGGTGTGCCACAGGAGTAACAGCACAGCAATAACTGTAGACAACAATTTTTTTATAGATGGTCTTAATTGTTTAGACCACTGTCAAAGTGCCTGTGCTTCCTACACTAATCTATGACAGGCTATATACAGCTATAAAACAGCACTTGGCTTATGAATAGAGTATCATACATACAATTTACAAATAGGTATAAGCTTCTGGTTTGGGTCGAGCATGAGTTCACAATGAACCCAACCTATTTGCAGTTTACAGACACGACAAATTAATGCAACCCTTTATTGACAGTAGAAATAATCTTTAAAGTTGGTTATCTGTCTTATAATGTAAAGTGTAAAAAATTGCGCTAACCTGTGAAAAAAGAAAAGAATAAAGCTGCTACATACGAATGTGACAAAATTCATACATAAAAGGAGATAACAATGTAGCGCTAACAATTGAGACAGTACTGATATACTGTAAAAAATATAAATGACATGTGCTTGTAGCAAATGCGATGCGGAGATAACCAACAACCTAAATGATCAGGTTGAATAAAGACAAAAGTCAGTGCAGACAAAATGTGGGAATAAATCCCAAAAAAAGAGTCAGTGCCAATGATCAGTGAGTCTATCACAAACACAGTGGTTCATAACAGGAAACAAAGGATGATTGGATGGACATCTGAAGATAACGACATCAAACAAGTGTGTTAAAGGTGAATACTCTTACCAGAGCCAATGGACCTGCATGTCAGACACCAGGTCAAACGAGCATAAAGGGATGGAACCACGATCATGTAGGAACAATGCGGCAGGTCACAGATGATCCTTCAATCGATATGGAACGATCCACGATGCCCTCAGGAACTCCAATCCTCTCTCGATAGAATCCAGAAAATGGGAAGGTAGCCACCAAACAATATATCACCCAAAGGGTAACAGAATTTGAAAGAAATATAACATTAAATCGAAAAAAGTGTGCACCTATAACACTTCACATCATATCATTCACATTCAAAGCACCCCCCTATCCCCATAAAAATAAAAGTTAGGCTTACACCAGGCCTATTATCCCTATTTAAAAATGCCTAGTTTCTTGTCTATTTTCCACTGTTCCATCATCTGTGGTCTCTTCATTCTTGTATTAGATCTCTACCTGTGATCTTTGTCTCTAGTAACTTTAGACCACCTCTGCTGGTCTACCATCATTATCAGCTCCTGTCACCTCTTCTGACCTGTGACTAGGGATAGGCCGAATGACCCCCTGTTTGGTTTGCACCAGAACTATAGAACATCACAAAAGTTTGGAACCGAATAATGAACCCCATTGAAGTCTATGGGACCCAAACTGTACAAATCAAAAGTGCCCATCTTGAAGGCTTATATGCAAGTAATTGGGCATACAATGGTTATGGGGGTCCAGGTACTGTCCTGGGGGACATGTATCAATGAAAAAAAAATTGTAAAAATGAATATGCTTTTCTCAGCCATTCAGTGGGAGTTTCTTTGGCTGCTGAGGCTGCTGGAATAGTCTGTTTATTTGAAGAGAGTCAGGGGATCAGATTTCTTTCCACCCGGGCTACGGCCTGGGTGGGTGTGTATGGAGCAGCAGCCAAGGGGCCTAACCACGAGTAAAGGGGCTCAGCCTGAGGGGAGCCGATTGCTGCCTGAAGACAAGGAAGAAGAAGTTGCCAGAGGGATAACCACTCTTGTTGCCAGGGGCAGGTGTAAAGGGATGGAGTTCTGATGGAGTACCAGAGCAGACGCTTCATCAGCTGGGGACTGTGAAGTAAGTTGGACTGCTTCAGGAGAGAACTCATCTAAGAAAGTACAGCGGGTAGCTGTGGGTGAAGCTTGAAGAATACAGCAGGTAGCTGTGTAAAGCTTGAAGAGTCCATCAGGTAGCTGTGAGCTAAGCTTGAGGATCTACAGTGGTATACTGTGAGTAAATTTGTTGCTTTAGGAGACAGTAGTTTCTACAAGATGCAGATTGCTGCATTCAGCTTAAAGACGATTTTTCTGTATTGCTGTCTGCCTAGTTCTATTTTTGTCCAAGGAGTCTGGCAAGTTGCTATTGCATTGCCTAAGGCTCCTTTTCACACTTGTGCGACTTCAACGTTTTTTTTGCTGCGATTCGCGGCTGCGATTTTGCCGCAATTTCAAGGAATGCCTGTGTAAGTGGCATGAAGATCGGACCAAAGTAGTGCAGGGACTACTTTGAAGTCGGAACGACTTGAAGTCGTACTAATATGAATGGCTGTCATTGGAAATCATGGGGACTGACTTCTCATTCTACTTTGCAGTCCCAAATCGTGGGACAAGTATTATAAGTGTGAAAGGGGCCTAAGGGTGTCCTGTGCCCTACCCCTCTCTCCCCCTGTTCCTGTCAAGAGAAATAAAACTCTCTTTGCTAGTTTTTAAAAGTGACTGGTGCCCATCTTTTCACCTTGCACTACACCCACCATACCTAGTAACCTGCACCCTGAGGGGGAATGTCCGCCCTCTGTGACTCTTAGGGTCACCACCAGGCCTCTGGAGGTCAGGGAGAGTGCTACAAATACATCAAATGCCTTGCTCTCCACAGCTCTTGCGGTCTTCCATAATTCTGTTCATCATGTAACCACTTTTCTCTGGTCTTCCTATTGATCAAATCGGAGACAGCCTGTGGAGTGGAAAACAAAGCGGATTATCTGTTCCTTCTTGTTCCTTCTAATAATACATAAACAGTAGAGCCCTTGCCTGGATCTCTGACCAACACTTTGCCACCTGCTTGTATCCGCTTCTGACCCTCCTAAAGAACATCAATAGGGAGAGGAAATATACTGATATTTCCCAGAAGATCACTGCTGTTTATTTTGGAAGGTTTGATGTTCTAGAGCCTCACTTTCCACTCTTTCTGAGAAGTATCAACTAACCATAGTCCTGGAAGCTCATCTGCCAATGCAAATATAACTTCAAACTGTCCTGCCTGATTCTCTCTCATTCCTAGATAAGATTCAGCTTCAGATGCGTCACTCTTGGATTCTATGTCATGGAAAGCAGTAACTTGGTACCTGTTAAGTCCTGTTCTTTCAGGAACCTTACGTAAATACTTAACTCTGCACTCCACCTGTGGAATATGCACCCCAGGTCTGCCATCCTCTCATATGGTGTACTTTTGGCTATTGGCCTAGAATTTAACAACATGACTGCCCGTGTGAGGACCCAGTCCCACCCCCTTAGTGTATGTATGTGTGTGTATAAGCTTGCGTATCTGGTCATTCAATAGCCTGTTGTATCTTTCAATCAAACCATCTGCCTGTGGATGGTTTGGGATGTGGCACGACCAGTACACTCCAGAATCTTTGGCCCATTGCTGTACTGTTGATCCAGTGAAGTGTGATCCATTATCACTTTGGACTTGTTTGGAACAACCATTAACAAAGACAAGTTTCTGGAGCAGTTGAAGCATTGCAGCTTAATCTGCACTTTTCAAAGATGAAAAGCAAAAGTCCTGAATAGGTGTCCACTGAAGTAAAACAATACTTTAGTCCATTGTTTACCCGGGGCAGGGAACAGATGAAGTCAATCTGCCAGATCTCTGCAAGCCTTTCGCCCCTCTTAAACGACCCGGTGGAGTACTTTTGCAATGGCCATTGTTGCACTTCTCCCCACACTGTACAGTTTCCTAATACAGTCTTTATCATGCCCATGGATATGGCAAATCCTCTCTGCTGTGCCCATTCACATGTTGCTTTCTTCCCCAAATATCCAGATTGTTTGTGGGCCCAGTTGGCCAAGGTCATCAAGACAGGATCAGTTGGCACAACTGCATTCACTTTGGAAATGTCATCTTCCACACTGTTATAGTTCTCAAAGTCTGGGACCAGGGGCACATGTGCCTCAACATGCCCCACTTTTATGGTGTGGGAGTGAGCTTTCTTCCAGATGTAATTCCAGACTTCCTTGCCTCCCCACACCACCTTTCCATGAATCATCCATTCATTGGACTTCCATGTGGGCATCCAAGTTGTCAATTCTGGTTTCTTTACTGGGAACACTGGAGAAGAGAAAGGACTTACAGCAAGTCTAAGCGTCCCTACTTTCAACAGTTCTTGAATAGTCTACCCAATTTCCTTGTGGCCTCTAGGAAGTCTGTACTGCTTGACACATACAGGCTTTTCTGGTGGAGGAATATAGACTGGGGTCCATTTCGCATTAGCTCTGACCACAGCCATCACTGCCCTATCCAGATATGCTTTATCAGGACACCCAAATGTGAATGTACCCTGTTCAGTCTGAATATTATTATGATTATATTATATTATCAGCCCAACTAGCAGTTGAACAAACACACTCCGAAGCAACTGCTAGCTGCTCTTTTAATGCCTTAATTTCTGCCTTCTCCCTCCTTTGTGATTCAGTATAGAGAGCATGAAGCAAGTGCCAACCCACTGTGGACACTGTCCTTGTCTCTGCTTTTCTTAAATCCAACCCCTTAAAGTGGATGTAAACCCACTCTCATTCTTTATAAACTACTGCTATAGTGGTTATCTATAAGGATATACATGCCTCCAACATGTATCCTTACCTGTCAAATGTCCCCCTCTGTCTGTTATGAGACCCGAAAAAATGCAGATTCTGTGGGTGGGTCTGTTGTCCGGAGCTCGTGGGTGGAGTTGTGATTTCAGTAGACTCCCCGCCCACCTCTACACTCCCCTTGTCAACATGAATTTTCACCTGTGTATTTCTTACACTGAACTTCAGTGTAATCACTGATGATCACTAACATCATCCAGTCAAAACCCAGAAAAGTTACAACATGACTTCAGCATGCCCAATCATGCTGAGGTGTGGAGCAGCCAATCCTAGGAGAGCTGGAGAAGAAAGGAGGAGGGGATCTGAAGTACACAGAATGCCTCTCTCAGGCTTGTGCATGAGATATGTAAATCACCTGTCCCACATAGCAAGGGGGAGAAAAAGACTCCTATTTCTCTGTGTGTGTCAGGGCTGGGCTCAGCCCTTTCCCTCTCAAAGCTGGCTGCTCAGCTGTCAGCTAATTGTCAACTTCTATCTCTCCACAGTGACTCACCTGTTGATGATATCCTGCTCATCAGTCCTGCCTACTTAAGCTACCCAGTCCAGATGATCTCTGCCTTTGCCTTGGTCACATCTCTAGAGACGCTCTCCTGTGTTCGGTTAAAGACTTGCTTGGCTGACATTCCTTCTGGCTCCAGATCCTGCTTGCTGTTCTACTACGCTCATCTCTGGCTCCCTGACGTTTTGGCTTGTCTGACTATCCGTTCCGGTCCTGAACTCTGACTATGTTTTGACTACATTTTCTCTGTTTACCTTTTTTTATTATTAAACAAGTGTGATTTAACTGTATTTCTGTCTCAGTCTGATTCATGGTTTCTGACAGTAGGCGAAGGCCTTGAATTCAGAGGATCCAGTGAATCCACTTGTTAATAATATTTTTTCCAGATAGGATGAGCAGGATCACCGCATGGATCAGTTTGCCATGGCATTACAAACGCTCCTGAGTCGCACGGCTCACCTTGAATCTCCCACTGTGGCTGCTCCGGTACAACCTGTGTTGCAGGCCATCCTTGCTGCTGCTCTAGTCTTTGTGCAGGCACCCGCCTTGAGTATTACCTCTAAAAGAGGTATTTCTCTTTCGGCTCCGCTTCACCAGAGATTTGGGGTCAATCCAGTCCAATGCAGAGGGTTTCTCAACCAGGTTGAGATATACTTTGAGATGCTGCCCCATAGACAGAAGCAAAGTAGGTTCCATGATAGCTTTGCTTTCTGAGTCTTGAGTTACCCTGAGTTTGTGATGAGAGAACCCTTAGGAGCAGGGAGAGATTGTGCCTTTATTGTGGCCAGGCAGGTCACTTTTTGAACTCTTGTCCTACCCGTCCAGGGAATACCCGAACCTTGAGGTCCTGTCACAGACAGACCTTAGGTGGCGTTGTTTCGTCCCCAGTTATCCAGGAGGATAAGCCTCTGGTTTCAGTTACCCTTTCTTGGGCTGAGTCGTCCGTCGAGATACATGCTCTAATAGACTCTTGGGCTGCAGGCCTGTTCATTGATGCTGCCTTTGTATCAAAGCACTCGATTCCGCTGCGTGACACTCCACTTGCCCTTGAGGCTCTTTTTTTTTTTTTTTTTTTGTTTTTGCCACCTCAGAAGAACTTTTGAAATAGGACTAAATCAGTGAGGTCTTGACCTCTGTCCCATCTAGTCTTAACATCATAGTGGCTTAGCCCTTTTTTTTTTTAAATCTTTAAGCGCTCTCTTGGATCCTACTTACATTTTTTTATTGAGATCCATTAATACGTTTTTTTTTTTTTTTTTTTATTTTTTTTCCCCACCCCTCCCTCCCCTCCCCCCCCCCCCCCCACTCCCCGACTCTCATCGCTGCCCTCTCTTTTTTATATTTTTTTTTTTTTTTTTTTGATTAATATTTTTATCTCCCTATGTCTGCAACAACTCCGCATAACTCCAGGTTCTTTTGAATTTTTCCCAGCATTCCCACTTCCCCTTTGGCTGGGTGTCCTCCACAAGATTCTCTTTCAGGCATTCCAGCCTATAAGTCACCTCCACTTCTTCTATCCATTCCCCTATGGAAGGACTTTCCTGCTCTTGCCACTTCCTGGGTATTAATCTTTTTGCGGCATTAAGCAGATGTGGGACCAATGTGCTCCTGTATTGCCTCACTCCCTCCTCTGTTGCATGTAACAGGACCACCCAGGGATTTTTTTTTACTTCTATTTGGGTCATTTCTTTAATGTAACTCAAAACCCTCCCCCAGTATTTTTGGATTTTCTGGCATTCCCACCATAAGTGGCCCATATTTCCTCTCTGGTTACATCCTCTCCAACAGTTAGGGGATCTCCCCTCTTGAAATTTGCTTGTTATGTCAGGAGTCACATACCACCTAATTAAGCATTTATAATTCATTTCAGCTGTTCGCATGTCTACTGACGAACTATGCGTGAGCTTCATTATTTTTTTAACCAACCCCGTGTTTATTTGTGTCCCCAACTCCCTCTCCCATTTCTCGATGAATGGGGGTACCTCCAGCCTGTCCATCCCGATCAGTAGCTTATATATTTTTGATATTGACTTTTTAGTATTTTCTGCTGTGCATATTTGCTCCAGTTTCGTCAGGTCTCCAAGTGACCTGATTGGTTGTGGAAGTTTTTTCACGAAATGGCATATCTGGAGGTACCGCCACTCATCGATTTTAAATACATCCGCTTTTTTTTTTAATTCATTTAGTGCCAGTGGGAGTCCCATATACATTACTTCCCCTAATTGTGTTTCATCTTTAATTATCCAGTCCCCTCCTATCTCTTTTTTCCCGGGGGGGAAATAGTCATTTTCCTTAAGTGCTACTAAAGGTGAGTTATAGTTGCCATTCAGCTGCTTATATACTTTATCCCAAATCTTGAACGAGTGCCTTGTTATGATATGTGTGTGATCGCCTAGTGCTCTAAACCCTGGGGGGTTCCAAATAATCCTTCCCAGGTGTGCCTTACTCAGTGCCTTTTCCATGTGAACCCATCTTTTGCTTGAATTTATTTTCCCCCACTCTGGGATTCTTAATAGTGCAATTGCGTGATAATAACTAATAATGTCAGGGACCGCCAGTCCCCCCTGATTCTTACCCTGTTTTAGGAGTCTCAACGACGTGCGATGTTTCTTATTTTTCCACACAAAATTCATCAGAATTGAATTAAGCTTCCTTAGATATTGGTATGGCAAGGGGAGAGGGAGCATCTGTAGCTTATACATTATTACTGGGAGTATCATAATTTTTAATGTATTAACTCGCCCAATCCAGGACAGGGGCCTATTGATGTATTCGTTGCATTTTTTTTTCACTTCATCAAGCAAAGGTAGGTAATTTATTCTATAGAGTTTTTCTATTGAGTTGGTCAAGTCTATACCCAGATATTTTATACTCTTCTTCCATACAAATTTATAATCTTTCTTTATGATCTGCTGTTCGATTTTTTTTACGTTGATATTAAGTATATGAGATTTTGCGGGATTAACCCGGAAATTTGAGAGGGCTCCATAAGATATAAGGGTCTCCAAAAGAATGGGCATCGTCCTCCGGGGATGACTTACATAAAACAAAATATCGTCTGCGAAGGCAGCCAACTTATGGGACTCCCCCTCCACTCTACACCCCTCTATATCTGGATTTCTTCTTATCGAAGACAGTAAAGGCTCTAGGGTCAGGACAAAAAGAAGAGGGGACAGGGGACAACCCTGCCTCGTCCCGTTGTTCATTTCCAATAGTGAGGAAAGGACTCCATTTACTTTGATATTTGCCTTTGGACGTCCATATAGAGCTTTGATATGGCTAATATATTTTGGACCGAACCCCATATGCTCTAGTGTACTAAACATGAACCCCCAGTCTACTCGGTCAAACGCTTTTTCTGCGTCTATTGACAAGAGCAGACTGGGGGTCCCTGAGTCCCTCATCCTCTGGAGGGCCAATAGAGTCCGGACTCCATTGTCCCTCCCTTCCCTCCCTGGGACGAAACCCACTTGATCCGGGTGGATCAGTGCCTCGAGATGTCCTTTCAATCTTTCTGCCAAAATTTTGGCATACAACTTAGTGTCTGCATTTAGCAGAGAGATAGGCCTGTAGTTGGAGCACTTAGAACCATCCTTCCCTTCTTTAGGCAGGACCGTTATAGTTGCCGACAGAGAGGCCTCTCCCATAGCATAATCTATTCCCAGCCCATTCATATATTGTTGTAGTGTAGGGATCAGGATCTCCTTAAAGGTTTTGTAGTATAAAATGGAAAAACCGTCTGGGCTATAGTGGGCCAGGTGGGTGTAAAAGTGTGGATTATTATCTCATCTATTTTCTGGATTTAGCTCCCCCCGCGCCCCATCCGCCCCCCCTCCCCCCCCCCACCCCCAACTCACTCTCCCAGCCCTCAGTCCATCCCGGAAGAGCGGGAGTTGGGATAGCCAGACTGTTACAAAAGTCCTGCAGCTCCTCTGGAACCCTGAGTCTGGCTGATCGTCCTTCTTTTATACCAATAAGGCACGCTGGGAACCCCCATTTATATTTTATGTTTTCTTTGCGCAACAATTCCAGCAGTGGTCTTTGATGCCGTCTTCTTTCCAATGTTCGTGCCGAAAGATCGGCATAAAGCTGTATTTCGGTGCCTTCATATTGTAATGGGGGGTTACCTCGTGCCTTCTGCCAGATATTTTCTTTGGCCTTATAATTCCGGAACCTAACTATTATATCCCTTACTCTTCCATGCTCTAGGCGGTCCATCCTTCCAATGCGATGTGCTCTTTCAATCGCCGGGAACTGCCCTTCTTCTAGCCCGGTTATGGGCCAGAGAAGTGATCTGACTATTTTTTCCAAATCTTCTCCCTTTTGTTCTGGAATCGCCCGGAGTCGAACATTTTGTCTTCTATCTCTGTTCTCTTGATCTTCTATTTTGTGTAACATTTCTCTCTGATTCAGTTGACACCTTTTAAATAGAGTCTCAAGGTTATTGATTTCATAGGCCATCTTATCTACTCTCTCTTCCACAACCTCGACTCTGGTCAGTAAGTGGCCCAAGTCCTCTCTCAGAGTATTAATTTCCATTTTTATCACAGTTTCCACCTTTAATAACATTTCTTCCATTTCCCTTTTTGTTGGAAGTTGGTCGCCCCGGTGCTGATCTTCCACTCTACTAGTCTCAACTTCACTTTCAATTAAAAAATCATCTCTAGATTGGTCGTGTGCCCCTTCCGTTTTCCTGGAAGTACCTTTATTTTTCTCCATAATAACTTTGGGCTGGTGACTGGTCTCCGGAGTTTTTGGGGTTGCTCCTTGTTTTAGGTACTGTTGGATAGTACTCGAGTCCTCTTTTGGTGTTTTTGGGGCCCCTTTTTTGGTCGTTTTGCTTGTGGTTTTACTCATGTTTTCCCACTATACCCCTTTTATTTTCCTCCCCGCCTTAAACTCACCTTCCCTACCCCTACCTCTTTGAATGCCACTAGGGAATTCTTAATTGTGTTATATCCCTAGTTTCGTTACTACGTTCTGTTGGACACAGCGGCAAATATGAGTAAGGGTAGGGGAGATCTTCAGGAAAGGAGTGGTCCAAAATTGTAGGGTCTCTAATTATCTCCTCCCCAAAGTGTTGAACTTGCTTTGTTTCTACTTTACTTCTTTCTCTTCCAAGCCCAGGGGCAGTTTTTGGCTTCCTGCGAATCTATACCTTGCGTACTTCTACTGTTTGCCCTCTAGGGGGTAGGAAGGGGTAAGGTGTGAGACAAGAAGGCCCAAAGTGTCGTGGTCACCCCTGCACCGTGTTTTTACACACAACAATAAAACTGCATGCATTTGGATTATACTAGGCATGGACCTGTGCAGTTAGGTCTAGCACCATATTACCCCACTCTCACTGTGTTAAGTCCACTTAGGGGGAGCCGCCTGAATCGAGTGGTATAGTCCTCTTACAGAGTAAGTCCGGGGATAGACCCGCTAGGTATCCCGTTGCCTTATACACCCCTATGCTTCTTATGAGACCTGATTGATTGAGGTGCGTGGATTGTCTAACGAGGTCCCGACTCATTCGGAGGAAGTGGGGGCTGGGGCAGCGGGGGGAGGAGGGGAGGAAGATAATTATCACAAGCCCAATTAAATATCCAGCATTTAATATCTTCACCCCGTATGCCGTTTACATTGGAGAGGACGGCGTATAACCCCAATGCTATATCTTGCTCTTCGGGAGTGAGGAAAACCAATGCCAAGGAGGAATAAAAATAAGTTTAGAAAAAAACAAAAAAAAAGATTGTCACTTTTATCACGTATATTTCCGAAGCTCTGTGCTTTATGAGCCCTTCACCCCCCGAATGATTTGTAGATTGAGTACACACGTGTTATCTCACTGAGTCCCGACTCCCAAAAGGTTAGGGGGGGGGAGATTGTATCAGCACCCCTAGTCAATACAGAAGAGAAGTCAGAACGAACCTCAATGCAGAGTATTACTGGCCATGAAGAGTACAGTCACATTAAAGCTGTTGTGGAAGGAAGTTTTCCTTTTATTTTTTCCTTATCTGCCCAACAGTAAACATGGAGTGCTTAACGGTCTTTCTACAAGGCTTTTCCAGTCATTTACCACCATTTATCTTCTTTCATTGGCATTTAGTTAAGAGCAATCTCGTCTTACCTCCTGTTGTTGAAAGTCACTCCTGGTCAGTTTGCATAGAGTGTACTCACGTGTTGGTTTAACGTCAGACCGATCCTCTCTGCCCATGCTGGGCTGTGGGCTCACCTTTCCTGCAGACGGGCAGACTATTGAGAGCGAGCGATAAAGCCGGTGGGGGGGGAAGGGGAGGGGAGGGGAGGAGGGATAGGGCCAGAGGGGGAGCCGGAGGGACGCCGCGGGAGGCCGCCGTAGGGTGGTACGCCAGGCTAGGTCTCCGTGGGTTTGACGAGTTTCCCCGGCTGTAGTAGTAGCCGCTGTATGGCTCTGAGGCGGTCCCGGTCTTCCCGCCTGACGCGCAAGCCGCTACAAGCCGCCTCTCCTGGAGCCTCTCATGCTCCGTGATGACCCGGCACGCTCCTCCGCATCGCGTCTGCAGACATCCACCTGCGGGCTGACCCCTCCCTCCGTGCCTACGCTCCCGTCCTACGTCCGCGCGTCCATCCCCAAGAAGTTCCGCCATTGAGGCTCTTGATGGAAGACCTCTACAGTCTGCCCATGTGACTCATGAGACTATTCCATTGTCCATGGCCGTAGGGGCTCTTCACCATGAGATAATCCAAATCCAAGTTGTTTCCTCATTATTTTGATTGGCTCCGTGCTGAGGTTCTCTCCTGGTCGCCACAATGCAGTAAGACATGCTTCCAGAAGGCAGCTAAGGTCCTGTGCACCTCTTCACTCTCCTCCCTGCCTGAGGAGTACCACGATTTTAGTGATGTCTTTGACAAAGGTCAAGCCAGAAGTTTGCCTCCACACCGGTCATATGATAGTGTAATTGACCCTCAACATGGTGCCATACCCCCTCATGGCCGGGTTTACCCTTTGTCGGTCTTGGAGGATAAGGCCATGGAGGAGTATGTTGCAGATGTACTTTCTTGAGGTTTCATCCACAAATCCTCGTCCCCTGTTGGTGCTGGTTTCAGAAACAGAAAAAACATACCTGTTTACTGTAGCTATAGAGACAATAGACTGCTGAAACTGTCAACTGAAAACAACAATGGTATCTACGTTCCCATTGTATCCAACAGCATTTGTTTGAGAAGTATCTCCGGTCACCGGTTGTACAATTGCGCAATTTAAAAAGAAATGTACTTCTGCCCTACTAATATAAAATAAGTGCTATATATTAAATCTAAGAGGTTGCTACATAACGCCAACTGTTATTAGCAGACCAGAGTAAAAAGAAAAATATGTGGAGCACTACCTCTTTTACAATGTGATGTGAATACAAAATAAATAAAATAACGTGGTGACCCCTAATGGGAGTATTACATATGACACCAAAAAATATATTAAATATATCACAACTAAAGTGATATGTGCAACTAGTGACCTCTAGTGGATATAAAATTCACAACACATATATCACAATAACATTGATATGTACAACCAGTGACCTCTAGTGGTTACAAAAATTATAACATATGTATGTCAGACAAAGTCCATTAATCCAGTGATATATTCTGTAAACTAATGCTGTCCACGCACAATCCAACGATGAATGGTAACAGATGAGTGACTTAACACCACATGGACCCTCCACCAGTCACACTATGCGCTCACCTCCCAGAGCGGCCCCCAATTGGACCAAGTAGCACCTACCCCTTTGGGGTCTTAATCCAGGATCTCTCCCAATAGTGGACTCCTGCAAGCGTGATCTCTCATATAGGATGGCAACATAAGGGTAAAAAAGGAACTAGCATAGTGTAATACTGTAAAACGAAATTTATTTAAAAAAACAAGCAACTATTTGACTCACATTTAGGAATGCACTATCCCTGGTGCATACAGGTGATGAACTTGAAAATATACAGATCTGTCCCTGGGGTCACAAAATCGTCTGCAAGTCCTCGGCCCTGCTGCCCTCATGGGTGATTGTGTACTTCCTACAAATGATGGGATGACGTCACAAGCGTTTATGATTGCACAATTTACCTTCAACCTGATGCCATGCCCACTCAGAGGATAAAGCCATGGAGGACTATATTGCTGATTCACTTTCTCGAGGATTCATCCGCAAATGCTTGTCTCCTGCCAGTGCTGGCTTCTTCTTTGTGAAAAAGAAGAGTGGTGAACTGAGACTGAACTAGCAACACAGGTGACCTGCTGTGATTCCTGCTTGTACAAACTAGATAAATTGCTACCACTGGAAATTATACAGTATATGATTGATCAATGTGATATTAAAAGGATGAACAAAAAATACATTGGAAATACAATGCATGTTGTTCATATGTCCATAGAACTGTACAAGCACAAACCACTGCAAGTTTGCTTGTTTACTACCTTCTTCCTCGCAAAGATTTTAAAACAAGGTGTCAATGCAAGAGTAGATTTTATAGGTGATGATAATGAACTAACAGCTGGCCAATGTTTCTAATCGATGACGATGCAGCTTTAATCACTGGATATGGTTATGATAAGGCTCTTCTATTCTTCCCAGTGTTTTAGTGGGAGAGTGGCTCGGGGATTACATTTCAGTACTATTAGCGGTAACCCCAAGCCACACTCAGGATTGCATTGCTATGTTCCCCCGCTGTGTCTGCAGGCTGTGTCCTCCGCCCGATGCCTCTGTTTTCCGGGCTCCGTTCCCTGCGAGCGTTGCGACGCACGGGGAGCGGAGTCCGGCGGCAAATTAAAAAAATAGAAAATTCATAACACATACAGTACACTGTAATCTTACAGGTTACATTACTGTATGAAATCATTTCACATCCCTTTTGTCCCTAGTGGTTTGTCCAGTGCCCTGCATGCAGTTTTATATTAAAAATACAGTTCTTTCTGCCTTGAGATTGTCCATAGCAACTAAAAAGTCAAAAGTGGTTTTAGACCAGCTAGAAAACAGCGATAGTAAATTAGAACACGTGCAGAATTGAGCGATAGTGAATCGTGGGGAAATTAATTTTATTATTATTATATTATTATTTTTTATAATTATTTATAGTTATTATATTATTTATGATTTTTGTGTTTCAAACATTATCATATCCGGGATGTCTACTAGACTTTTGTTTGGACAGATTTACCGTATTTATCGGCGTATAACACGCACCGGCGTATAACACGCACCCCAAGTTTAGGAGGGAATTTTAAGGAAAAAAAGTTTTAGGAGAGAAGTTTAGGGAAAAAAAAAAACTTACATTTAAGCATCATTTGCAGCTTGCCCAGCGTCATTTGCAGCTTGCCCAGCGTCATTTGCAGCTTGCCCAGCATCATTTGCAGCTTGCCCAGCATCATTTGCAGCTTGCCCAGCGTCATTTGCAGCCTTGCCCAGCGTCATTTGCAACCTGCCCAGCGTCATTTGTAGCTTGCCCAGCGTCATTTGCAGCTTGCCCAGCGTCATTTGCAGCCTTTCCCAGCGTCATTTGCAACCTGCCCAGCGTCATTTGCAACCTGCCCAGCGTCATTTGTAGCTTGCCCAGCGTCATTTGTAGCTTGCCCAGCATCATTTGTAGCTTGCCCGGCGTCATTTGCAGCTTGCTAGTGTCATTTGCAGCTTGCTAGTGTCATTTGCAGTTCGCCAGCGTTTAAATTTCCCGCCGCGAGAAATACCGCGCATGCGCGGCCGAAAAAGACCGAACCGCGGCCGAAAAAGGCCGAAGTGCGGCCGAAAGAGACAGAGCCGACTGTTCAGCTCCGCTCGGAGTCCCGCCTCCCTGCTGTTTCGGGAGCGAGCGCAGGGAGGCGGGACTACGAGCGGAGCTGAACAGCCGGCTTCGGTCTTTTTTGGCCGCGCTTCGGCTTTTTCCGGCCTTTTTTTCGGCCGCGGTTCGGCCTTTTTTTTTTTTTTTCGGCCGCGGTCGCCATTTTTCGGCGCCGCAACCGATTTTTTACATTTTTTTTTTGGGTATCGGCGTATAACACGCACCCACGACTTTCCCCCGATTTTAAGGGGGAAAACGTGCGTGTTATACGCCGATAAATACGGTAAGTGTGTTATTGGTAAGAATTACAGGCCTACAAATTTCTATGCAAAACAATTGTACCGCTTTGAGACGCAAAAATCTGACATAATCATACCGCCAGGGCGGCTAGCTACATGTTTTTTTTTTATTTACTCTATTCTCACCATAGCCATATAGGTTGTACTTTTTCATTGGTCCCAAAATGACTCTTTTTGGAAAGTAGACAGTCCAAGGTATCCAGAGGCATAGTAAGTTGTAATTTTTTGGAAAATAAAGAAACAAAATACATTGGTATTTCTCACACACAGCATAAGCATACTTAGAATTATACCCCAAAACGTCCTATATGCTCAAAATCACAACCCATAAACATAATATACTTATACATAAAATATATAGATATTTAAATATTTAAATATTCAAACTATATATTCAAATTCATATATAAAGTCTGTGCATTTGTAGATGAAATAAATAGATGTGCTAAAATTAAATAAAATTATGTGCACATAAATATACTATATATGTGTCTTGTGCGTGACTTCTTAACCACTTCCCACCCGGTCAATAGCCTATTGACATCTGAGAAGTAGTTCTGTTATCTTGACTGGGCCTCATATGACATCCAGCAGGATAACATGCTCAACGGTGATCATGAGTGCGGCGTGTCAGTCTGACACGCCACATCTTCGATCATGATAAGAAGCCTCTGTCAGAGGCTTCTTACCATGTGATCAGCTGTGACCAATCACAGCTGATCACTGCGTGAACCAGGAAGTGCCGGTAAACAGCATTCCTCGGTTCGCGCCGACAGGGAAAGCTGATCGGCGGCTCTCCCTGTCAGAGGAGGGGGTCTGTGCTGATAATCAGCACATTGATTATCAGCACAGCCCCCTCAGACGTGCCAATCACATGCCAATAAGTGCCCAGTAGTGTCCCCATAATAAAAGACTGTCAGTGCCCACCACAGTGCCAATCAGTGCCCACCACAGTGCCAATCAGAGCCCACCACAGTGCCAATTAGTGCCCATTACAGTGCCAATCAATGCCCAGCAGTAACACCTGTCAGTAACACATCAGTACCTCATTATCAGTGCTGCCCATCAGTGCCAATCAGTACCACCTATCAATGCCAATCAGTGCCGCCTGTCAATGCCCATCGGTGTTGCCTGTCAATGCCCAACAGTGCCGCCTAACAGGGCCCATCAGTGCCACCTATCAGTGCCCATCAGTGCCGCCTATCAGTGCCCATCAGTGCTGCATATCAGTGCCGCCTATTGGTGCCCATCAGTGCTGCATATCAGTGCCCATCAATTCTATGTATCAGTGCCTCCTCATCAGTGCCCATCAGTGCTACCTTATCAGTGTCGCCTCATCAGTGGCCATCAGTGCCGCCTCATTAGTGCCCGTCAGTGAAGGGGAAAACAACATTTTATGACAGAAACTGAGAAAAACCTTTTTCAAAAATGTTGGTATTTTTTAGTTTGTTTAGCAAAAAATTAAAACCCCAGAGGTGATCAAATACCACCAAAAGAAAGCTCTATTTGTGGGAAGAAAATGATAAAAATGTAGTTTGGGTACAGTGTTGCATGACCACACAATTGTCATTCAAATTGTCCTGGGCAGGAAGGGGCGAAAGTGTAATGAATCCCACAATGTTGTGCTCACAGTAAAATCCATGTTCTGTGCATCCTCCAACAGATGTGCTCTCATCTTAAGGGTATGACCACACTTTTACAAATGGTCTAAGAAGGCTTTTTTTCCTACCCCAGAGGACTATGCACGCTCCAAATCAGAATGGTTTTATTTACAGGGCTCCATTTCCCCTGCATTAAAACTTATTTCACATAAAAAATTCTTCCAGATGTGCACTTACTATTTGCAGGTGCTCCCAGTGCACCATGCTATATAGTTACATAGTAGGTGAGGTTGAAAAAAGACACAAGTCCATCAAGTCCAACCTATGTGTGTGATTATATGTCAGTATTGCATTGTATATCCCTGTATGTTGCGGTCATTCAGGTGCTTATTTAATAGCTTTTTGAAACTATCGATGCTCCCCCTGAGACCACCTGTGGAAGGGAATTCAACATCCTTGCCACTCTTACAGTAAAGAACCCTCTACGTAGTTTAAGGTTAAACCTCTTTTCTTCTAATTTTAATGAATGGCCAACGTGTCTTGTTAAACTCCCTTCTGCAAAAAAGTTTTATCCCTATTGTGGGGTCACCAGTACGGTATTTATAAATTGAAATCATATCCGCTCTTAAGCGTCTCTTCTCCAGAGAGAATCCATTCAGTGCTCGCAACCTTTCCTCATAACTTATGCCCTGTACACATGACCGGACTTTCCAGCAGACTAGGTCCGACGGAGTTCCCGCCGGAATTCCGGCGGAGTTCCGACGGACCTTCCGAATAAACGGACTTGCCCACACATGACCGAACTTTCCGACAGACTAGGTCTGCCAGTCTTCCCGCCCCCAGATCCCGACCCCCACCCTATGTGAATGAGTATGGGGTACGATGTACCCCTACCCATTCACCTGGTGAAAAAAGTGTAAATAAAAAAAACACAACACAAGTTTTTAAAATACTTTATTAGACCGCTCCGGGGGTCTTCTTCTGTCTTGGGGGGTCTTCTTGCCGGACTCCTCCGCTATCTCCTGCTAGCTCTTTTACTAGTGGAGGAGCCCGGCTTTCTTTGTCGTCGTCGCCGCCGTTCGGGGGTCTTGTTCAGACTTTGGGGGTCTTGTCCTGCTCTTCGGTTCTTCTGTCGCTGCCACTGCCTTCTTCTCCTTCTTCTCTTCTTCTCTTCTTCCTTCCGATGTTGCCATGACGCTCTCTCTGGCCGCAATGGCAGGAACGCGTGGTCTGGCGACTTATATAGGGACAAGGGGCGGGGTCACCGGCAGATGTCACATGGTGACCCCGCCTCTTATGATGTCACAGTCCCGGGGGATGCACTATTGAAAGTGCGATTTTAAAACTTTAAAAACTTTGATTTGAATAAAATTCCTTTTTATAGATTTCCATTCACCCATATGTTTGTGTACCCAATGAACAGACCCACCGTGGAGGAGCGGATACCACCGAACAAGAGACCAGAGACGACCCTGCTTGAATGCGCTTTACCCCTGCAGGGGTACATCTTCCTGGTGTGGAACCGAAAGGGGAGCATGTGTGGAATTCATCAAATTTTTCACCAGGAGAGATTGTTTATCCTTTTGGAAGTTATATTTTTTTATACTGGGATTTTTTTGGGGTTTACATCAGTGGATTCTTACATATATATATATATATATATATATATATATATATATATATATATATATATATATATATATATATATATATATATATATATATATATATATATATATATATATATATATATATTTTTTTTTTTTTTTTTATACAGAGCATAATCCAGTTTTTATGGACAAATATTTTGTATGGACACTTTTTCCACAAAAAGCACACTGAGCACTTTATATGTGTATTTTTTGATTTATGGTACTTTCTATTAGCCATCCAGGATTGCAAATGTTATATTGAATACGATTTAACACTAATAATGTTTGTGTGATTTTAAGAGATAGGACATGTTATTAGACGGTTTATTTTATTTTTCCAACTTTTTTAACACAACCACTTGTTAGAGTTAGGCAAAACCATTTTTACCTCCTCTTTCCTTATATCTTTTTTTTTTTTCTTTTAATCTGTTTAATGATTTTCAGAACATCAAATACAGAACAATATACATTTGGTTATGACGGGTATCAGATGTGGCCCTTACATGAAACATATCATTTGGTAATCAGTTACATGTAACATAGCAGGAATCATGGGTCACCATGATGAGCGTAACAGGTTGGCTCCTGGGGTAGTAGGACAGTGTGGGACTAGAATGTGCACCTCAGGATTGAATATTACACTTACATCTGTGTATGGCTATCAATTGACAAGGAGTATCTTTGGTATCGGGTTCGATCTAGTGCGTTTCTGAGGCTGTTGAGGGGTCCGCCAGCCATTTGGACCAGACCTTGTCGTATTTTTGAGGGCATCCTCTATTGGCATAACAGTCCTTGTATAGGGGCAGTTGTTTCCACAGGGAAAGAGGAGGGCGAGGAGATTTGCACCAACTAAGGGCTATGGCTTTGCGGGCATAGAAGAGAAGTAACCCAACGTTACATCCTGCCACAATGGGAATTAGTTGCTCTATCAGGGCCAGCATGCATGTAGACATTGAGGGTTGGAGTGGTATGTTGGTGACCTGAGTTATAAGATTCAATACCTCTTTCCAATATTCAACAATAGCCAGACATGTCCAAAAGATATGAGCAAATTTCCCTGGTATTGTCCCACAACGCCAGCACCCAGGGGGAAGCATGGTTTATTATGTGTAGTCTGTGGTGGGGTAAAAAATGTACAATGGACCATCTTGAACTGAATCAGCTGGTCTCTTAGTGAGACCAGGGATCTAAAAGGGAAGTCCCATATGTCATCCCAATCATCATTGTCGAAGTCAGGAATGTCGCGTAGCCATTTATTCCTACATTTTTCCAGGGTAGGAAGGGAGGTCACTGTCAAATGGGAGTATAGCTGTGAGGTGGGCTTTTTCACACATCCAGTTCTGAGGAGGCCCTCTAGTTGAGACTGGACCACTAGGGGAGGAGATTGGGAGAATTGGCGGCCAAAGGCATGGGAGAGCTGTAGGTTATGAAAAAAATACTTGGACCAATGTTTTGATGTTAAATTTGGTCTAGGTGTGAGGTTCGGGCAATTTGTAGATATGTTCCAGGGTGAGGGTTCAGCCATAGGGGGGCATTGGGAGAGAATCTGTTTTTTGGGGATCGTTCAATTTTGAGACCGTCCCCCCATGCACGCAGCGTGTTGCGCATGGAGGGTGTCAATGGGTAGGGGGCCCGGGGGCCGCGGAGAAGCAGGAATTTCAACGCTACTAGTGATTTCACCACCGCCACCTCAACCAAAGTAGTTGGTCGTGTTAGGATTAAGCCACCAAGCAGCGGTAACTAGCTGGGTGTCCAAAAAATACGTATATAAATTGGGGTAGGCCAGACCTCCCTGGGATGCCATGTGATAAATAGCAAGGGGAACCCCATTCTTCAGAGGACCTCACAGAGAAAAGGCCATTCCACTTTGTCGAAGGCCTTTTCTATGTCTAAGGAATCGATCTCCCGGGAGCCTTCGTTGAGGTGTTGTGCGTGTATGTTAGTGAATAGGAATCTTAAATTTACATCAGTAGCTCTATTGGCCAAAAAAAACAGTTTGGTCAGTCTCTATAACAAACTGTAGTAGGGGTTGTATTCTTGTGGGGAGCAGCTTGGTAAGGATTTTGAAGTCTGTGTTGAGTAAAGCAAAAGGCCTGTATGAGATACAAGAGGTGGGATCTTTAGGAGCTTTATGTATTAAGATTACGTGTGCATGACTCATGGAGGTGGGGAGGGCACCCTCAGCCAGATAATGGGAGTAGAGCTGGGCCAGTTTAGGGGCAAGTAGGTCCCCATGGGTCTTGTAGAACTCTATGGGGAGACCATCGGGACCCAGGGATTTCCCAGCAGGGAAGGACCCGATGGCCTTCAGGACCTCCTCCAGGGTAATCGGCCTCACCAAATTCTCCCTCTCACCTTCTGAAAGCCAGCCGAGTGCCAACGGGACCAGCCAAGGCGCCAGATCCTGGGGCCTGAAATCCGATGGCAATACGGAGGTGTAGATGGAGCTATAATATCAGCGAAAGACGTCCAATATGCCTGGGAGGGAAGAGACCGATTCACCAGAAGGGGATATGCTAGGTATCACGGTCAGGGGCTGATCGTGTTGCGCTAAAATTGCCAGGAGGCGACCGCTGTGGTCCCCTTGTTCGAAGAATCTTTGCTTGTTTCGGTAAAGATCTAGTCTGGTAACCTTGGTAAGATGGAGGTGTAGTTCATGTTTTGCCACGTTAAGGGAGTCAAAGCTGACTGGAGTCGGTGGGGTCGGTAGCGTAGGCCTCCATCTGGGTATTTACCATGTTATGTAGCGCAGTTGTGGTAGTGGCTATCTTTCTTACCAACTCCACTCTGTGGAGCTTTGGGGGTAGGCAGCATACACGCCTGTTTTACCATAGCATGGGAAATAACAGCTTATTTCAGAAAATACTTCCCACTGTGGCTTGGCTGTTGCAGAGGCCTAGAGCACTAAAATATAGCCTGCTGAATTTTCCTGCAAACATTGCAGTTGTTTGTTTCGAGCATTTCCGAATTGAATAATTGATATTTGGGGAGATTTTCACTTTTACACAAACACAAACATCAACACTACATGGAACTACAAAGGGAAAAGAAGGTGCGAGACTTTAGAATGTTAGTTTTAATGTTACTGTAAACTCCGTACCAAAAATGATTGCATTTGATATTTTAATCTGTAGTTTGACAGGCATTAGTAATCCAATGAATTTTTGACATTTGAAGCTCCAATTCATTTAACATAACCTGTTTTATCATTTACAGTAGTGCTTATCACTGTCTCTGAATAAGCTTGGTTTCCAGATAAGGTGTGGGCACCACCGAAAGATGCCGTTCCTGAAATCCAAAGGCAAGATCAAGGTTTGCAATGAATTCCAAAGACTGCTTTGAAATCCAACACTAAAAAGATCTGACATTCTTCTATCTGAAAGCATTAAAAAACTGTTTGTACAGAGAAAGCTTGGCTGGCCCAATGCCAAGGCAAGACACTGGACAATGTTTGAAAGCAAAGCTACAAGAATAAACATTGTCTTTACAGATTCCTGTAATTTGTATCAATGTGTTTTTCTTTTTTTTCTGTAATTTATTATTTTCATTTTTCCAGTGTATTACAAATTCTACCTCAGTCCTTCATACGAATCATTGCAAAGTGTGAACAATATATGAAATATGACTATTAAACATTCAAGCCAAGGACAGGGGAAGGCAGAACAAAAGTGCACATTTCAAAAGCCAAAGAAATTATTAATTAAATTAAATACAAAAAAAATAATAGTTTGAACATTTGGATTTGTACATACTTACATAATACAATAAGAGAGTAATAAGCACATGGTTCAAGGTGGGAATGTAAAATCATATTTTGCCCTGAGTCAATGGATTGGGTCATATAGTATAGGACTATAGGTTTAGGAATACTGAAAGAAACTTGCTGTTGCACAAAGATGCTCCAAATTGGTGGACGAAAAGAACAAACCGCATTGAGATGCATTTTCCTATTGCCCTAGTCACAAATTATTAATCCTGATGGTGTAAGGATGTTTAACAGCTTCCTGCCTGGGCTATAGACAAATGATGGCTAAGTGGGTGCACTAGAGTTCTGCGTGGAAGTCATATAACAGCCTCACAATTGTGCATGCCCTTGGGGCCACAGCAGATAACGAATCATTGTATCCGGCTGCCCCGGTACCATGTGATAGCAGTGACCAACCACAGAGATTATTGCTTATAACAGATCATCATTGTTATAAGCAATCATAGTGTAAAAACAAAATCCTGATCACTTACTCAGAGTATTGCAGTGTCACTATGATAACACTGTACTGCTCTGGTCACAGTATGTAGAAAAAAAAATGTAAAAAGAGAAAAAAAAAAAATATATATATATATATATATATATATATATATATATATTTTTTTTTTTACATACTGTTACCAGGCAGTATCCCTGACCACCACTACACCAGTCATATGATGACGCTGTGCAGCTATGGTGACTGTACAAAGAAAAATTGTGAAAAAAAATAAAAAATAATTTTAGTTTGTTTCTTCATTTTCCAAAAAATTGTGATTAAAAATAACTTAAAAAACTCACCAAGAATCTTACTAAATGCCTCAGATTGTCTACTTTCCGAAAAGGGATCATTTGGGAGATATTTGTACTGTCCTGACATTTTACAGCCTCAAAAAATGAGGCTGTCAGTACATCAGGATTGATGAATATTAAGATATACACCATAGTTTGTAGACTTTAGAACTGTCCTACAGACTACATAATATACACTGATTTGGGTTATTTTTACCAAAGAAATGTATCAGAATACATTTTCACCATCTCCGGATTACATCAACACTCACCTTATCCCTCCCCCCACACCAGGTATCATATACAGGGTGAAGTCTTTCCTCTTTGTAGAATGTTACTCAAAAACAATAAAAAACATTCATTGTATTTATTTAGCAAATGGAAAACCACTTACAAATAGGGTGCACCTTAATCCAGTGCACCTGGATGAGTTCACTTTAAAATTCCTGCATTGCCCCCCTAAAATCAGGATTTTGCATCACATACATGAAAAAACATCTTACTTTCACTTTCGGTTATGCGTAATGACGTAACATAGCTTTGCCACCAATGCATTTCATCGCACATTGTGACTTCTTCAAGGGAAAACAAAAATAGGACAGGAAATAGCAAATTGAGGGGAAATGTTGAAGGGCAGGCAGTATCAAAAATCTTTCTTTCCTCATGTTAGAGTGGCATGGTAGAGATGCTCTGGGGAGCTGTTTTTTCAAGTACTTGGCCTGGGACTCAGGAAGCCATACCTGAGAGAGCTACTGATCTGAAGTTTGCTTTGGGAGGAAAAAGAAAAGAGAAGAAAGTCCACACGCAGCTAACATCTCTTACTATCCAGAGAACTGATGCACATCAACGTATGATATCTGGGAGTGAGTTCTGGAGGATCACTGAGCCTAAAGATAGGAGCCTTTGGATGACCGTGTCTGCAGTTCCAGTGGAGGTCTTTACACAGTTATCCTGTTTGATGCCTTATATGATCCTCTGTGGCGGGGGATCATGTGATTCTGGTAAGCAGTAACTTCACTTAAAGGTGGTGGTCTACAGTACTTCACATAATCCTGGATCAAGTTTCCATTGAGGACATTTCCACATTTGGGACTTTTCCATATGCACGGGTGTTGCTGCATTTTTGATGCCAATTTTATCATTTGGACTTCATATCCCACATAAGTCCATAAAATTCATCACTTCATTTTATTTTATTTCATTTATGTATATTTCACATTACCTTATGGAATTTACACGTATATTGTTCTAAATGGCTGTTATTGATTGCAATAAGGTAGGATGATTCGGGCCATTGTATATCATTAAAACTAGCATCTAATTATCTACACTTATATTGGGCCACTAGTGAGTGTGTGTAGTAGTATTGTAGTATTGGTATGCGCAGCTTTTTGTTTTTCTCATTTGTTGTCACTGTTGCTATATTCACAGTTGAGTTGCTGCTGCCTATTTGATTTTAATTAGACCTAATTTCTTCACTCGGGTGGTGAATTCATACCTGAGTGATCTTAGGCCTGATTCACACCTATGCATTTTTAGTGCTTTTTGCATTTTGCAGATTTGCACTACAGAACGTGTCCCATAGGAAACCATGGTAAATGGACTGTAGTGCAAATCTGCAAAATGCAAAAAGCACTAAAAATGCCTAGGTGTGAATAAGGCCTTACACAAACCTTAGCGCAGTTTCTTTCCCTATTTTTCACAGCTGTTTTTTTCACCCTGTCAGTAGTGAATGGCACAGCAGGTAATGAAGTTGCTGACAAACCATTTCTCTTTTTAATTCCCCCTAAGCACAGTGCAGCCCCTTTCCCTCCTCCTCAGGTGCACATAACAGACCTTTTTTGGACTCTTTTAGCAGTCTTTTCTTTATTAAACTGCTAATGCACCATTTTTTTGGCCTGTGATACACCACAGTGTCAGGTACTCAGCTACAATATTTAAACAGAAGGCCATCCTTGTCCTCCACTATCATTTGAAATGAGGCAGCAGAAGGTATAGGAGTATTGGGTTCACAGTCAGGAGAAGGAAATTTTAGGGAGAGGTTTCAAGGTAACATATCAACCCTCCCCAATACAATGGTAAATATCTGGGGGATCGACTGCCACTATATCAGAGTGAGCCCAATGGCTCTGCATTGGTAGCAAATTCATTCCAAACAAATCAAATGGAACTCCAGATCTAAAGAAAACTGATGCCAAAGTTTATCTTACAAGAAGATCAAAGCCCATCAATATTTTCTGAGACATTACTGCTTGACAAGGATGAAAAGTTTGATGAGAATGCACCAGGTGACTTTGCTTAAACAATCCCATCCTTGAGGTAGAATCCTGTTTTACTGTGGAAAAATAAAGAATAACATTTTTTTATCTGTTTATGCAGCTCATTGTGTAAGACCTTGCCTAACATTTATTTTATATATGGGGAAAGGAAATTACTGTGAATGTGAGTGATATCATGTGAGGTGGTTACTTGCGTTTAATTTTCTTTTTCTTGCAAAAGAAAAAAAAAGCAACAACCATATTTAATAGGAAAGAAAAAATAACTAAAGTGATTTTTAAGGAAAGATAAATGTTTTTTTGAGTATACAGATACAGGGCACACAGGCACGGCACATATAAAAATGTCCTTTCAGCACTCTATTTCAAAGAACTCAAGCATATTGTGTTAAAGCGGATATAAACATCCTTGTCTGTTAAAAAAAAAAAAGAAAAGCAGCCAACATGAATTAGGAAATGTGTCCATAAAAATACACTGCCATTTAGCAGTGAAAATGCATATAGGCTCCGGGACAGGCTGTGGGCAGCAAAAAAATATAAAATATGCTCTTTTAAAAATACACGTTCAGTAGACAGGTTGTAAAGTGGCTGCAGGACACATATCAGCAGCATTAACAAGCTCCACCCACTACAGGTTGCATGCAGAATAGTACAGGAGGGTGGCAGATACAATATTAGTCCTCCTGCACAAGGAGAGAGAGCAGAAGTGACCGGTCTTTATTACAGGGATCTCCTCTACTGAGGCAAAGCTTCACACTGGATTACTGCACAGATCTGGAAGAACTGAACCCACAAGAGTAAAATCAGTCTGTATATGCAGTAAAGCATGCTTGTTATACTCAGAGTGGAACCTAATGGCATGCCATAAGGCCTGTGTAAACCTGCACAATCAGTAGGTGCTGGTCACCATCAAATCGTGAACCCAGGGTTGGAGGCTTCATCCCACCCAAGCCTCCGGGCTCCAGGACCAATGCCAGGATTTACTAAACTTAGAAAAAAACGCTTGAGGTTATTTTAGCCTTATTAATGCACTTACAACTAAAACAATTGTGTACTGTCTGCAATGATTTTTTATTTGCATAGACATCCACATTTTCAGGACAAGCTTTTGGTGTGTACCTCTTTTTTCCGAGGTCCATGCAGTATTCCTTGGACCTTAGAAGAAGGGTTATACCCTAAAAGTTTGTTTAGAAAATTTAGATATTATTCAAATAAAATAAAATATCACGGACACTACTCAATTGCTTTTGAAGATTTCTATGGTCTTCTATGGTCAGAACAGACTTCCTGAAGCACATCAACCTGTATTGGTGAGAACCTTGGGTTAAACCAGACTCTGACACTATGACATATGAAAATATGACCTTAAGTGTAAAGCAAAGTTATGGGATCAGGCATGTGTCAGCAGGCTTTCCTTCTTTTTTTTTTTTCAGCAGGTGGCGTGCATCATGATTGAGGTGAATCTACGTTGCTGGTGATTCATTTTTTTTTAATTAAAGGACTTGTCAAAAACTGTGTCTGTCTTTATTTACATTTTATATTTTTTTGTGAATGAGTAGGGGTGCTATATACCCCTTACTATATCACCTAGGTGGTGCTATACTGTGGCCCCCTTTTCGTTAAAGGGGGCTTCTAGATTCTGATAAGCCCCCTGTCCACAGACCACCACAACCATAGGAACAGGGCTGTGGGAAAGTGACCCTTGTACTCATCAACAAAGTGCTTTGCCAGGGGGACAAGGTACCACCCCACCCCTCATCTTGAGTGTATGTGGCCTTGGATCAGAAGGGGCTATATGCCAGGCTGTATGCTCAGATAAGGGTATGCTATGGATTTTTCTTTTTAACCACTTAAGCTGAACTACTGAAACTACTTTCAGTATGTTTTGCTAGAAAATTACTTAGAACCCCCAAACATTAAATATATTTTTTTAGCAGAGACCCTGGAGATTAAAATTGCAGTCATTGCAATATTTTATGTCACACTGTATTTGTATTTGGTCTTTCAAACACAATTTTGTTGGAAAAAAAGACACTTTCATTAATTAAATATTAATTATTTATTGAATTTTTATTTTTTTATCACATTTCTTGCTGTCACAAGGAATGTAAACATCCACAGCAATTAGTCATGTGTCAGGTATTTTTTTGGAGGGATCTGGGTCTATAAGACCCCAAATCCCTCCTTTGTACTTAAAAGCATTCAAAACGCCAACTTTGACTGTTTTGAATACTGACTTTTTTTTAAAATCTGGTGCCTGTAAGGCTCCAGTAAACCAGAAGTGATGTCATGATGTCGCTTCCGGGTTACCAGATCCGAGACCCGATCAAAGCCAATTTCTGCTTTGGGTCTCTGGCCAGACGGTGGATGTGCCGGCTGGAACATAATCTCTCAATGCCGGTGAACCTGAGGGGGGATAAATCCCCTCAGCATGACATTTATTAAAATGACGTGAGATATTAGAGATATGTTTAGCATTAATATGTTCTCCTATTCAGGTTCGCACAGCACGTGTAGTGCATCCCACGTACTGCAGACTGCAGGTAATGCAATGTATGAGATATACTACATGTCGGGTTCCACAATTTATATATTGTTTAATATCAAAGCTTTCACCTGAAATAGTTGAAATAAAAGACTTAGTGGGTGGATTCAGATGACAATATCTACATGTCCCAATGTTACATTAAAAATGTTATTTGCGTACAGTGTTGCATGACCACACAATTTCCAGTTAAAATACTGTAGTGCAGTACTAATCATCAAGGGGGAAGAATCCTATGGAGCTCAAGTGTTTAACTGTTGAAATTCAATAGTTCTTTGTTTTCAATTAATATTATGTCTTGTATTTCCTGTGCTCCAGAAATCTAACTTTAACCACTTGCTCCCAGAACGACCGCTCTCACGCGCCCATCACGGCCGCGCCGTGTTGCTAGGACACGGCGCTTCCTCCGATCTGTGTAAAGAGCTGCTGCCTGAAACTGACAGAGTGTGAGGATAGGAGAGCCGATCAGCGGCATCTCTTCACAGGGGACAGCTAGGTATGTAATCAGGGCACTGATCATCAGTGCCCTGATTACAATTAAGTGCCCACCACTGCCAGTGATCAGTGCCAATCAGTGCCCACAATTGCCACCAATCTGTGCCCACAAGTGCCAGCAATCAGTGCCCACAAGTGCCAGCAATCAGTGGCCATTAGTGATGCCAGTCAGTGCTGGCTATCAGTGCTGTCCATCAATGCCCATCACTGCTGCCCATCAATGCTCATTACTGCTGCCCATCAATGCCACCCATAAATGCCCATCAGTGCTGCCTATCAGTGCCGCCTATCTGTGCCCACCAGTGCCGCCTATTTGTGCCCAACAGTGCTGCCTATCTGTGCCCAGTGCCCACCAGTGCCTCCCATCTGTGCTGCCTATCAGTGCTCATCAGTGCCACATATCAGTGCCACCTATCAGTGCCCATAAGTGCCACCTCATCAGTGCCCATCAATGCAGCCTATCAGTGTCCATCAGTGCCGCCTCATCAGCGCCTATCAGTGAAGGAGAAAAATTACTCATTTACAAAATTTACTGACAGAAACTAAGAAAAACATATTTTTTTCAAAACTTTTGGTCTCTTTTTTTCTTTTTTTTTAGGGAAAAATAAAAAACCCATGAGTGATTAATCATGAGTGATTAAATGTCACAAAAAAAAATCTCTATTTGTGTGAAGAAAATGATAACAATTTCACATGGTTATAGTGAAGCATGACCGTGCAATTGTCATTCAAAGTGTGACAGCGCTGAAAGATGAAAAATGGCCTGGGCAGGAAGGGGGTGTAAGTATTGAGGTGGTTAATGACCTTTCTACCATTGTTTTAATTTTCTTTTTTAATTGTTGATACTTTTTGCTGAATAGTGGGCACCTGTTTGGTTTGTTTTTTTATATTTGTAATTTATAAAGTATTTTTATATAGTATTTTTCTCATGCAGTGCATGGCACTTTCAGGGGAGACACTGGGATGTCAGGGCATAAGGGTGTTTGGTGGTATAGTAAACCAATTGGTTTGTTTACTACACATTGGTGGAGGCTACTGTTTGTAGCAGAAGTGGTGGCTATGTCTGTCTCTGGTCCTACTTCACTATGATTCATGCATGCATTACTTCCATTACATTTCAGTCTTAGGGTGACAACACTTCTCTATAGATCATAGGCGTGTGAACAGGGTGTGCCGGGGGTGCCTGGACACACTCTAATCACCCCTATGTGATGCTGATTCCCCCTGCTTCCCGTCTCCCCCCTGCAGTGCTGCCATCTTACATCCTCTCAGGAGCAGGGTAGGGGCTGGTAAATATTTAATTAACCACTTCAGCCCCGGACCAATTTGCAGCCAAATGACCAGGCCCCTTTTTGCGATTCGTTTTAATTGACACTTGCGTGGTCGTGTGATGTGGCTCCCAAAAGAAAATTGGCGTCCTTTTTTCCCCACAAATAGAGCTTTCTTTTGGTGGTATTTGATCGCCCCTGTGGTTTTTATTTTTTGCACTATAAACAAAAATAGAGCGACAATTTTGAAAAAAATGCAATATTTTTTACTTTTTGCTATAATAAATATCCCATGTATATAAAAAAACATTTTTTTTTTCCTCAGTTTAGGTCAATACGTATTCTTCTACATATTTTTGGTAAAAAAAATGCAATTAGCGATTATTGATTGGTTTGCGCAAAAGTTATAGCGTTTACAAAATAGGGGATAGTTTTATAGCATTTTTATTAATATATTTTTTTTTTTACTAGTAATGGCGGCGATCAGAGATTTTTATTGTGACTGCGACATTATGGCGGACACATCGGACATTTTTGACACATTTTTGGGACCATTGTCATTTATACAGAAATCAGTGCTATTTAAATGCACTGATTCCTATGTAAATGACAGTGGCAGTGAAGGAGTTAACCACTAGGGGGTGGGGAGGAGTTAGTGTGACGTGTGTGTTCTTTTTTACAGTAGGGGGAGTGGCTGACATCTGACGTCACTGATCGGCTTTCCCGATGACAGGGAACAGCCGATCAGTGACATGCAGAGTAGGAAGCGCGGGGAGAGGTTTGTTTACACAGACTTCTCCCCGTTCTTCAGCTCTGTGACCCGATCGCAGGACACCAGCGGTGATCAGGTCCGCTGGTCCCGCGGCCGCAGTCACAAAGCTCCCGACCGCGTTGCGAGCGCGCCGCCGGTGGCGCGCACGTGACCCACGGCTGGGCAATTAAAGGGGACGTACCGGTACGTGCTTTTGCCCAGCCGTGCCATTCTGCCGACGTAAATGTGCAGGAGGCGGTCGGGAAGCGGTTAACCGGCCTTCCTTTTCTGAATAAACACAGTGAATTATCTGTACCGATTGCTCCTGTCTTCATTCTTAACTGAAGCCTAGTAAACTATGTTTACTGCTGGCTGCATAGAAAGGGACTGGCATACCTCTCAACATTTTAAGATGGGAATGAAGGACACCTACTAGCAAATGTATGTAGGCATAAGACACGCCCCCTGCCACACCCCCTTAAAGAAGAATTAACCCCAAAAAAAGGTTAATTAAATCCACAAGTGCTTTTTTTTACCACTACTGTTCCTTTATATTGTCTTTTAAAATGTACAAATGCAGCAATTTAGAAATTGGATGAAAGGTTTAGCACTGGGAAAAACACTTTTTGAAAGATAAAAAGTGCATTTTATATACAACTATATGGATCAGACCAAAATGAGGGACACATGAGGAGGAATGAGGGACAGAGGGACATTGCTCCAAATCAGGGACAGTGCCTCGAAATCAGGGACAGTTGGGAGGTATGGACTGGGGAATCTCTGTCCTCAGTTTCTTTCTCTGTCCCAAAAGTGAAACATCAGGGGTCTGTTTAGAACCTTGTTATTTTACCAAAGCCCCATAAAGAAGGCTCATAAAAAAAAAAATAAGAATATTAATAATAATAAATACAAATAAAAAAAAATGATTGACACCGTCCACTGCCCTTCTGACACCAATCTTTGCTCTGTTGACACCGTCTACTGTTCTCCTTATATACACACATGTGTGTTTGTGCTCTGGGGTGCACACCCTAATGCAATAGGCTACGCACACCAATGCTATAGATACAGTACAGTGAGAGAGCATTTTCAGTCAAGGTCCGCCTGTTTCAGGCAGGATCACCAGGGGAAAATATAAGGAAGAAAGCCTGAAAAACTAAAAGTAATGTCACCACCTAGGAACTGATAAGCTGTAATATATCAGGTTTTTGTTTATAGGTTTAGATACACTTTAATATGCAAGAATCTAAGGCCTACAAGGTTATCTAAAAGAAACATAACCTTGTGTGACAGCTTAACATTGATAGATGTATCTGCCAAACGCAAAGAGATTAATAAGCAGGTGATGAATAAACAGCACTTCAAGTAAAGACATTACACCGCATGCAAAAAATGACGCCAGGCACCTAGGAACTGTGGGTGGCCGAAGGTTAGCCATTTCATGCCCACTCCATAAAGCAGACTTAATCGTTTTCAATATTTTCTGTTAAAAAGGACGCTTAATGAGCCAATTTCACAAGCCCAGAGAAACTGATTATTATCTCTGAGTTCCAACAGAGTTGGTTGTTTTCCAAGAGCTGATTTTTACTTGACGGGATAAAAAAAAAAAAAACTCTAAAGCAAATATTGCCATGGAAATGAAAAATGTACACTAGATGGCACTGTTGCTCTTTTTCTGAAGTCTCTGAAAATGACTTTTTAGAGCCACATACCCATGCTCTAGTATGGAAGGAAGCTGAAGTACTGTCATATCTGGAAGGCTAATCAGAAATAGATCTGTATACACCACTAGATACACTTAACAAAATGCATACCATATAGCAATACTTTTCATATATGTTTTTTAAAGGCGCTTTGCCTTTACGTATAGATCCCCAGGTAAACCTATTGACAATTAAAAGATAAAGATCTGAATATGTGTAGGATGCAGGCTTTCATGCTATCATTCACTGTTACTGTGCCCCCTTGCTGATAGATGGGAAGCCATTGAGGGTTAGAAGGAAGACAGAAGGAGAGATGGGAGAAGGACGCCAATACCCCAGAGAGGGGCTTTAATACGACATTAAATCCAAAAGCAAATATTTTGTTTATTGCAGCTTACCAGTTATTAGATGTTATGGCTGCAACCATTTGTTCTTCTGTAGGCTTTTTTTCCCTTTATTTTCAGCTGGTGATCCTGTCAGTAAGTCTGTTGTTTTTCAACAGAACAAGCTTTCCTGCAGTTGTAGCAGTTTCAGTGTGGAGATAACCCTTTTAACACTGACAAGGGTGCTTACAATGGTCACATTGTATTTATTTATGTAAAAACCTTTATCCTAAGGGCTCTTTCACACAGGGGGGATCCGTAATGATCCGCCCCGTGAACATCCGCTGCTCAGGGTGCTTACAATGGTCACATTGTATTTATTTATGTAAAAACCTTTATCCTAAGGGCTCTTTCACACAGGGGGGATCCGTAATGATCCGCCCCGTGAACATCCGCTGATCCCCGCTGAGCCGGCGGATGACAGATCTCCGCTCTCCGCTATGGAGGATCGGATGAACACGGACCGTCTGTCCGTGTTCATCCGATCCGCTCTGCAGAGGGATGGAAAAATAGGGTTTTCCTCCGTCTGCAGGATCGGACCATAGCGGAGACGGACGATATCAGGTGTCAGCGGATGTTCATCCACTGACACCCGCTTTCCCATAGGGATGCATGTATGACCGTATTTTATCCGAAAACGGATGGATGAAATACGGACATACAGTCCGCATGTGTGAAAGGGGCCTAAGAGGAAAAAACTATTGTTGTAACTGTTTGAAAGCTTAAAGTGGATGTAAACCCGAAGATTTAAATTTTTTTTGTCTGGCACAATATAGAGTATGGGATTTTAGATCAGCTGTGCCCAGTCTTGCCACAAAGAGTTAATCCAGCTCTGAGAAATCCTCATATCTTTTTTCAGTGAAATGACACACTGTGAAAACTTTGTCTGTTCTTCCCCCTTGCTGTGATTGACAGGTGATTTACATATCTCGTGCACTAGCCTAAGACATGTTATTTATTTATTATTTATTATTTTTTTAATTCCCACCCACTTCTTTCTTCAGCAGATCTGCAAGGTCTTGGCTGTTCCACACCTCAGCATGATTTGGCATGCTGAAGTCATGTGGGGACTTTTCTGGGTTTTGACTGGATGTTAGTGATCATAGCAGAAGTTCAGTGTAAGAAATACACAGGAGAAAATGTATGTTGATAAGGGGAGTGTAGAGGTGGGCGGGGAGTTTACTGACATCACTACTCCACCCACTGAGCCCTGGAAAACAGACCCACCCACAAAATCTGCAGTTTTTCGGGTCTCATAGCAGACAGAGGGGAGACATTTGACAGATAAGTATACATGTAGGAGGCATGTATATCCTTCTAGATAACCAATATTGCAGTAGTTTAGAAAGGATGGGAGTGGGTTTACATCCACTTTAAGTTTAGCTTCAATTTAATAATGTAGCTAAAGCTGCTAGTGCATCTAACACTCCCCTCCCCCTGACTGACAATGCTGCTGTCCAAAGGTATCTCTGTTGTTTCTTCATCCAGAGTGCTAATAGGGGAGGTGTGTTCCTGACCAGATCACCATGTGAAAACAGAGAGAAAAAAGCTTTTAAAAAGAAAACTAATACAGCTACAACATCCAATGATTGGTAAGCTATTTCTTAATTTTTTTTTGTTGGTGGGGGGGGGGGGGGTTAATACCTTAAACTGCTTGCCGTCCAGCCAGGGCAGTTGTACTACGGCAACATTGCCTCGTCTGCGCGAATCGCCATTATGTTACGACACTCCCTCTAGTGGCCACTAGGGGCGCGCGCCCACAGCTCGCCCCCGAAGCTGATGCTCGTAACGTGGCGAGAACCGGGATCCCTGTGTGTAAACACAGAGATTCCGGTTCTCTGAGGGGAGAAGTGACAGATCGTCTTCATACAAAGTATGAACAGCGATCTGTCATCTCCCCTAGTCATTCCCCTCCCCCCTTCAGTTAGAACACACACTAGGGAACACAATTAACCCCTTGATCGCCCCTTAGTGTTAACCCCTTCCCTGCCAGTGACATTTTTACAGTAATCAATGCATTTTTATAGCATTCATTAATGTCAATGGTCCCAAAAATGTGTCAAAAGTGTCCGATGTGTTCGCCATAATGTCACAGTCACAATAAAAATTGCAGATCGCCACCATTACTAGTAAAAAAATAATAATAATAAAAATGCTATAGTTCTATCCCCTATTTTGTAGACGCTTTAACTTTTGCGCAAACCAATCAATATACGCTTATTGTGATTTTTTTTTTTACCAAAATTAGATAAAGGAGTACATATTGGCCTAAACTGAGGAAAAAAATAGTTTTTTTTTATATATTTTTGGGGGATTTTTATTATAGCAAAAAGTAAAAAATAATGCATATTTTTCAGAATTGTCGCTCTTTTTTTGTTTATATCGCAAAAAATAAAAAACGCAGAGGTGATCAAATACATTGTGCTGAATCGCAAAAAGTGCTCTGGTCAGGAAGGGGGTAAAATCTTCCGGGCTGAAGTGGTTAAGCTGAGAATTTTATTTACAGGATAAGCTGAATTTATAAACCACACATTGTACAGCCCATTTCTGCAGCATATTGTATATAACAGTCAGTTAACAAAGATTCCTGCACATTTTAGCTCCTTAAGTCCAGTTCACATATGTGCAGCTGCGATTTGCAGTCTGTGGTCTGGTGCGTTCCTGTTCACCAGTTCAGGTGCGATCCAGGTGCAAATTTTTGCCTGAATTTGCACCTGAACCAGACCCAAAAACGAACAGGACGCACCGCGGCCGCCCCAGACATGTGTCAAAAGGGCTCCATTGAGAGCCGGTCACATTCACATGTCATGCAAATTGGATGCGGTTTAAAATGCATACAATTCGCATATATGTGAATCCTGCCTAAAAAAGCATTCTGGTTGTTAGCAACTTAAACGTTTCTATAAGCAATCTATACAAGGGATCAAAAATAGAAGCCATTCTACATAGAGATAAAATAGTGCCTCAACTAAATACATTCACAGGCTCTTGCGACATTTTAAATAGGTCCCAAATTCAGTTACGCAAGTGAAGAAAAATTTTTTTATTTGCCTTCCAAAACTCTTTACCCCCAAATTATTCTTCATTTGTCCCTCTCTAGAGCCTCGTACACACAATCAGATTTTCCGACGGGAATTGTGTGATGACCGTGTGTACGCTCCATCGGACAATTGTTGTCGGGTTTTCCGCAGACAAATGTTGGATGGCAGGCTTTAAAATTTTCCGCGGACAAATGTCTGTTGTCGGATTTTCTGATCGTGTGTTCACAAGTCCGTCGGACAAAAGTCCAAAGTACAAACACGGATGCTCGGAAGCAGAAGCGGTAGATCTTGTAAACTAGCGTTTGTAATGGAGAATTAACATTCGTGACGTGGGAAATTATGAAACCTCCAAATGCAGCACACAATTCTCTTCTTCTTTAATGGGATAATAATGAAGCTGCTTTGCTGGTGATACTGATGGAGTTATTGCAAACGGATTTTCCAAGGCTTTTTTTTTTCTAGTGATATCAAGAATTATATTATTATTAATTTTTTTTGGCGCAAGTTACCACAACACCATTATCCCGTAGTTTTTAAAATCAAAGATACAACTATGTTGGTGTCCCTTGTTAATTTTACATTGTATTTTTTTTTATGTAACTGCCTACTCCCAAACTGTCATTTGAAGTAAAACACATAGCGCAACATGTTCGGTTGACGAACGGACGTTCAGAAACTAACTGAAAAGCGTGAAATGAAAAGCGCAAAATTAAAAGCGCGAATCAACACTCACCAAACTTCTACTAACACGAAATTAGCAGAAGGAGCCCAAAAGGTGGTGCTAAAGAGCTGAAAAACCACGTAGCATGTTTGCACGTTCGTGTTTGTTGGCCGGCAATTCATTGCCGTTTTGTATGCAAGACAAGTTTGGGCCAAGCCCTTTGGATCGTTAAAAACGAGGCTTAAGGCTTAATTCTCATTATTGAGTGTCAGAAACATGCGCAAAATCATGCACGTTCCCAACACGTGGAAAAAAAAAAACGTTCTCTAGCAGAGGCATTGGGGTGTCATTGATTCTTAATGGCACCCCCATGCATCGGCAAACCACGTGTGTGTTTCAGGCATGCCAAACCACATGGTGCGGCACAATTTAAAGAAAGGATTTGGGGACTTCTGTCCCTGTGTTTCTGTGGATAGGGTAGCCCATTGCATTGCACATTAGCATAGCATACATAAGGGTAATGCCCCATACACACGGTTGGACATTCCGACCACAAAATCTGTCAGATTTTTTCCGACGGCTTTTGTCCGAAACTTGTCTTGCATACACATGGTCGCACAAAGTTGTCGGAAAATCCGAACGTTCAGAACGAGGTGACGTACAACACGTATGACGGGACTACATAGAGGCCAGTAGCCAATAGCTTTCGTCTTCAAATTTTTTCTGAGCATGCGTGGCACTTTGTGCGTCGGAATTCTCTACACACGATCAGAAAAAGTCTGCTCGGATTTTGTTGTCAACATAATCCGATCAGGCTTTTTCCATTGGAATTTCATAACAGTGCAGCAGTGTTGCCACTCCTTCATAGAAAGCTTCACAAGGTAGACTGGCAGGATAAACAGGTATTTGTAAGACTAAATGAAAAACCTAAAGGAAAGATAAACTTATAATAAAGAGCTGCAGCACTCTTTTTTTTTTTTTTAAATGGCAGGCCATGGTTCTTTTTTAACCACTTGCCGAACATAGGCAATATAAATGGCCTCAAGTGGTTAAAACAAGCTCACGGCTGTAGAAAATATTGTGACAAATAAATAATTTTCTAGCAGATTTTTACGTGTGTGTAAATTTAAAAAAATCGCCCCAGACACCAAGTGGTTAAATAAAATAGAAATTCATGAGAACTAAAGGCTTTCAATGGTTAAATAACTCTTTCATGTGAACAGAATAAAGATTGCATACCCATGTAGTGTAATGTTTATGAACTGAGCTATTTTGGGGGGAAAATTATATAAAAAAAATAACAAAAAAAATTCAAATAACTTCTACAGATTAGAGAATATGGTAATTGCATTTCATAATGCTTTCATTTCTTGTTTGCATGGAAATGTATCATCATTGCCAACCTGCATCATGAAAACCTTTGTCAAGAATAAAACTTGTGAAGCGACTTGCGAGCCTCTAAAGCGGGACAATTTAGATAAAAGTGAAAGAAAGCTACAATTATTTTTTTTTATTCTAATCATTCATTAAAAATAATTAAAGCTGTACTACAGCATACCGGATAAAAGTATTTTCAAAAACTTCAACCCCCCGCTGGTATACACTTTTGAGTTAATTTTTAAATAAAAGTAACTGGAAGTATCTTTATTTTCTCTTTAATATGATCCCCCATGATGCAGTGCAATCACCTTATCATTTATTTGTTACTGTTCTGGAGGAGGGAATATACTGCTGGATCACATTATAAACAGAATGTTGATTGACCAGTATTGCTCTATATCAGTGTTTCTCAACCTTTATTCAGTTATTCAGTCATTTAAAATTATTCCAATCTGGAGGGCACCCCATTCTAAAGTATAAAAAAATAAAAATAAACTAATAGTTTACTGCTTTGTGCACTGGTCCAAATCATTTGGTGGCGGGGGGGTTATGGTGTGGGGTTGTTTTTCAGGGGTTGGGCTTGGCCCCTTAGTTCCTGTGAAGGGAACTCTATGCCTTAAGAGTTCCCTTTACAGCAACTAAGGGGCCAAGCCCAACCCCTGAAAAACAACCCTGCAAAGCCCAACCCCAGCATACTAAGACATTTTGGACAATTTCATGCTCCTAAAGGTGAAGGGCAGGGTATGAAATGTCCCTGCCCCCACTACTTGTGGGATCGTGTCAGACCTATTCAAATCAATTAAAGTTCTTTGAGGCAAAAAAAAAAAAATTTAATTACTTACCTGAGATTGGTTAATAAGTTTGACAGTTGCCCCAAAATGGTCCTCCAACAGGAGCATCAGCCTATAAAAGAAAAGAGGATGCATCACTACTGGGTAGAAGACGGCGAAGATCAGAAGAGAAGCACATCCCACCCTCCCTCCCTGTCGTGGCCTGTTTTATGAGGTTTTATCCCTTTATTTGAAAGGGGGAAATTATAATTGATGTTATTTGTATGGCTTGAGCTTAAATGGCTGAGCTATTTATTTATATATATATATATATATATATATATATATATATATATATATATATATATATACCCTGTTTCCCCGAAAATATAAGACCTAGCGTGATTGTGGGTGATGGCGGTATTATAAGCCCTACTCCCAAATAAACCCTAGTTAAAGTCCTTGTAAGTCTTATTTTCAGGGTAGGGCTTATTTTCGGGGAAACAGGGTAGTGCTTTTTTTGGGGGGTAGGGCTTATATTGCAGCCATCACTGACAATCACGCTAGGTCTTATTTTCGAGGAAAATATATATATATAGATGTATGTTTACCATACTGAAATTTTAATACACGTTAAGTGTATTGATTTTTTATGATTTATTGAAAGTTGATATAAACTGATTTATTTATACCTATAAATAAAAGACCACAGCCAATTTCAATCACAGGTATTTACTGAAGTATTATTTATTCAACTAATAGAATATTTTTATTAAATATCAATTGTTAATGAGTTATGACTACGATCCCACAAGTATGTGGGATCAGTTTGGGGATGGCCCCTTCCTGTTCCAACATGACTGTGCACAAGTGCACAAAGCAAGGTCCATAAAGACATGGATGAGCGGGTTTGGGGTGGAAGAACTTGACTGGCCTGCACAGTCCTCACCTCAACCTGATAGAACACCTCTGGGATGAATGAGAGCAGAGACTGCAAGGTTAAAACATTCCCATAGACACACTCCTAAACCTTGTGAACAGCTTTCCCAGAAGAGTTGAAGCTGGTATAGCTGCAAAGGGTAGGCCAACTCAATATTGAACCCTATGGACTAAGACTGGGATGCCATTAAAGTTCATGTGTGTGTAAAAGCAGGCGTTCCAATACTTTTAGTAATATAGTGTATCTTTGCCCACCGGCACTGACTAGTATTCCAGCCTCTCTTTTCTGCCTCAGTTTCTCTCACTCAGCAAATGGAACCTCAGTGCTGACAGAGAGGGGAAAGGGAGGGGAAAACAAGGATGCTGTGTAGGCATCTGATGTCCTTCTTATCAACTTATCATGTCATTGGTTATTAGGACACCAGCAGCTGGCCCTCACGGTGCCCAAAATAAATGTGTTTTGTTTCGTCATTCATTATGTTAGAATGATTCGTTTTCGGAATTAAATTCATCTATTTGGACTTGTCTCATATATTCATTGTTCCAAATCAATTTGTATTTTCGGAAGTTGCATGCATCTGAAAGAACAAATGGAACAAAATTAATGTTGGATTAATTCATTATGGTATGATTTGGAGATTTTGATGGACATACAACCCAAACACACTGAGCCCCCGTTCACACCTATGCGAATTAGATGCGGCTAACACCGCATCCAATTCGCAGGACGTTTCAAAATACATTAATATTAATGAGGCTGGTTCACATATCTGCGGTGCATTCGCACTCCGCATTGCACAAAAACGTATGCGTTTTCTAGGCAGTGCGGTCCGGCTCAGGTGCGAATTCAGGCCCATTATCTTCTATGAGCACGCATCTGATTCGCAGATGTGTGAACAGGATAAAATACTGATGCAATCCTGAGCTGGTACTGTGGCAATCCTGAGCGGATACTGAGCAAAAACTGAAAAACAGAGTTTTCTCTTCGCAGGGAAACCTGAGCTTCAATTCGCACCGCACATGTGTAAACCCAGGCTAATTTGGAATCCTTATCTTATTTCACTTTGATACTTTACTGTATTTAGTGCAATATGTTTCCATTTCATATGTTGTGCACTTTTTTTAATAATGAAAAATGTTCTTGCAAAATAAAGACGAAATAGATCCAAATCAATTCTGATCATTTGTTATGTCGTTACATTATTTTGGATGCTTTAACCACTTCACATCCCAGCTATAGTAATATGAGGCCCGCAGATGGGATCTCCCATTCTGGGCGGGCGTCATATGACGTCCTCCCCTTGCCGGCCGTCTAGGGGCCACAATGTCCGCCGGGCACCCGCGATTGCCCGGGAACACAGCAGGACCGTGGATCTGTGTGTGTAAACACACAGATCCACGTCCTGTCAGAGGAGAGGAGACCGATGGTGTGTTCCCAGTACAGAGGAACACTGATCAGTCTCCTCCCCTTGTAAGTGCCCTTCCCCTACAGTTAGAATCACTCCCAGGGAACATAATTAACCCCTCCCTAGCCCCCTAGTGTTAACCCCTTCCCTGCCAGTCACATTTACACAGTAATCAGTGAAATTTTATAGCACCGATCACTGTGTAAATGTGACTGGTCCCAAAAATGTGTCAAAAGTGTCCGATATGTCCATCACAATGTCACAGTCACAAAAAAAATCACAGATCGCCGCCATTACTAGTAAAAAAAAATATTTAAAAAATGCCATAAATCTATCTCCTATTGTGTAGATGCTATAACTTTTGCGCAAACCAATAAATACACGCTTATTGCGATTTTTTTTACCAAAAATATGTAGAAGAATATGTATCGCCTAAACTGAGGAAAAAATATATGTATGTTTTTTAAAAAAAAGTTGGATATTTATTATAGCAAAAAGTAAAAAATATTGTGTTTTTTTCAAAATTGTAGCTATTCTTTTGTTTATAGCGCAAAAAAAAAAAACGCAGAGGTGATCAAATACCACCAAAAGAAAGCTCTATTTGTGGGGGAAAAAAGGATGTCAATTTGTTTGGGTGCAACTTCGCACGACCGCACAATTGTCATTCAAAGTACAACAGCGCTGAAAACTAAAAATTGGTCTGGGCAGGAAGGGGTGAAAATGTCCTGTATTAAGTGGTTAAACATTAACAAAGGGCCCAAACTATCACATCAGGTCATCCGAATTAAACAAATGAATACAAATGAATTTGTTGTTTCGTTTTATTTTATTTCAGATTTGTTGGAATTAGTTACTATTGTGATTCAGAGATTAGGATACATCCGAATCTCCTAATAATGAAAATTTTGTCCGAATTTTGATTAGTATACTGCACAATAAAAAAGCTGTGGTTTTGTGTAACAAAAAAGAAGCCTTGATCTATTTCCTGGCTTATTAACAAATTTTTGGGCATTTTGGGGCAATTTTTTAGGCATTTTGCCAAGGCAACCTTAAAGTATCTAGTGGACCCCTTGGCTGAAAAAGGCTGCTCTATTGAAAGGTCTCCAGGTAAGCAGACATACAGCATACAGGTTGTAAGAAATGGAGCTGGTAAGACAGATGGTTTTACATCATATTTGACTTGTCCTTTCCCTACCAAAAAGAAATAAATAAAAATGCGCAGATTTCAACTTTAATAATAATGTCTGCAATACAGATTTTTAATAAACACAATGCTATGCAAGTGTCAACGGAAACATAATAACTGTAGAGATCTAACAGCAGAACTGGTGGATCTATTTTTCATAAAGGTGTTTCTGCCACTAAGCTGGTGTAATGTCTTTATTCTGAGGCCATGAAGTACAAAGTGCTGTAAGCAAGACAACGCTGTCAGGATTTGATATTTTGAAAACACGGCTTGTAATGTCTTTTTATAAGCAATTAAAATGGAGATGCAGTATAGAAGATGAAACTTACAGTAATTTCCTCTGTAACATACAGTATCTCACAAAAGTGAGTACACCGCTAACATTTTTGTAAATATTTTATTATACCTTTTCATGTGACAGCACTGAAGAAATGACACTTTGCTACAATGTAATAAATGTCCCCTCAAAATAACTCAACACACAGCCATTAATGTCTAAACCACTGGCAACAAAAGTGAGTACACCCCTAAGTGAAACAAAAATGTGAGGGGTGTACTCACTTTTGTGAGATACTGTATATTAATATACTGCCTGAAGTATATTAGAAACAGTACACCACTGAATGCACTGTAGATATAGGCTACACTGGATGCAGAGTATATATATATATATATAGATATATATATATATATATATATATATATATATCCCATATATATATATATATATGTATATATAGATATATATAGATATATATCTATACACTAGACCAGGGGTCTTCAAACTATGGCCATCCAGTTGTTCAAGAACTACAATTCCCATCATGCCTAGTCATGTCTGTGAATGTCAGAGTTTTACAATGCCTCATGGGAGGTGTAGTTCCGCAACAGCTGGAGGGCTGTAGTTTGAAGATCCCTGCACTAGACTGTGTATATATATATATATATATATATATATACACTAGACTGACTGTATATATATATATATATATATATATATATATATATATATATATTTATATATATATCAAATACACTGCCACTAACTGAATAATCTGCCTGCTCAAGCTATCTCTCTGTCTACGCCAACAACAGTACACACGGCTGCTATATAAGCAGCCCTTATATAGTGTGGGGCGTGGACTTAGTCCCCCTGAGCCATGATTGGCCAAAGGCACCCTACCTTTGGCCAATTATGGCTCTCTTAGCAGAGCGCACTGTGATTGGCCAAAGCATGCGGGTCAGGTGCATGCTTTGGCCAATCATCATACAGCAATGCACTGCGATCTTGCGGTGCATTATGGGGCGTTCTCAAGTTTCCTGCGAACGCCCCATTTGTTCGGTTTGTTTTAGAACAAACGAACACCCAAAGTTGGAGTCGAACTTACGTTCGACTCGAACTGCTGGCTCATCCCTACTCACTACATTGTAGCAAAGAGTAATTTCTTCAGTGTTGTCATATGAAAAGATATAATAAAATATTTACAAAAATGTGAGGGGTGTACTCACTTTTGTGAGATACTGTAGGTTTGCATAAAATTAGGAAAACCAATCAAATTATTTTGTAAAAAAATTCCTCCAGTATCACAATTTTATTTTTATTTTCCCAACATTATGTTTTTATTGAAAATGAAATAAAAACAACATAATAGGTACATTTTCTTTTATATTCTATTTCATACGTCATATTTATAAAGTAATTTGGTGAGGATATACAGTATATGATGCAGTCTGTCGTTTGCATTCACATATCAGTTTTTGCATTTCTCATTCCTGCCTGTAACATGTATTACCTGTCGATCCTGCCAGTAGACCTGTTGTTTCTCCCCTTCCTTTTACATGGTGACAATGCTGATAATTCTGCAATAAAATTGAAACGCATGCTGTCACCCTGTTGACAGTATTAGAGAAAGTAGGATTTATTTATTAATGTTTTTACCCATGATAGACACAACTTTAACACAAGATTCACAAGTTTTGTTATAGCATCTAATTATAAATTCTTGTGTGAGAGTTGTGTGAAAAGTTGATAAATAGACCCCTAAGTAACAAACAAATGAAAATCTAACAACCACTAAGCCCCCGTACACACGGTCGGAATTTCCGACCACAAAATCCGTCGGAAAAAATCTTTTGTCCGAAACAAAGTTGTCGGAAAATCCAATCGTTCCGAACGTGGTGACGTTCGTTGCGTACTACGGAACTACGTAGAGGTTAGTAGCCAATAGCTTTGGTCTCGTAAATTGATCTGAGCATGCGTGGCACTATGTCCGTCGGAATTCCCTACACACGATCGGAAAAAGTCTGATTGGATTTTGTTGTCGGAAAATTTGAGATCCTGCTCCAATTTTTTCCGTCGGAATTTCAAAAAGTCCGCTAGAGCGGATTTTCTGACAACATAATCCGATCGGACTTTTTCCATCGGAATATCAGACTGTCTGTACGGGGCATAACACATTTAAACAGCTAAAACAACAGTTTGTGTGTCTTAATAAAAAAAAAAGATAAACTATATGAATAAAAGATGACTGTTGTAAACAGTGCTATTTGGTTTGTTCCAATCCCTCTAACTGTCACTTTTGATGGACAGCTTAGCCTAATAAAAGAAGTGAGATATTATGTGACTAAAAGCTTGAAGGAAACGCAAGAGAAGTTAATGTATATATGTAAAAACCCAAGGTGTGTTACAGTTAACTTCTCATTTTACTATTGCCACCAATCACTATGGCACACTATGCATTTAATTTTTAAAGAATTTTCATAGCCATTCAATTGGTAAAAATGCGTTTGCATTTGTTCTGTGTGACTGGGGAAAGTTAAAAGTAAATAGGCTATATCCTCTGCGGTTCAAATGTAAATCATTGATTTAAAATGGAAAATACTGAATTTAACCACTAGAGGGAGACATGAGTGTCACAAGGAATTCCCTATAATATTTTGCTCCATCTAGTGGACAAATTCAATATTTTTTTTTTTATCTGTGATTAACATGTACGAATATCCATGCACTTTCACTGGGCAAAAGGCTATGCAAATTCTTTATAAATCAACTCTCATGTGTAATTTTTTTTCTTTAGTCCACAGGAAATTGCCCTTTCCAAATAAATATGTGGATAAGTGTTTGATTCCCAAGCCAAATGGCTCCAGTCCTCTCTGGCACTGTAACAATTTGTGCAAAGTCTTTTAGATTTACAATCAGCCATGTAGTGTAAAAAGCTATCTAAACAATCCATTCAATTTATATGCAATCAGAAAGATCTTCCCAGTGTAGAGTTTTGAGGACGTCTAAAAGAGATTGCACAGATTGTAACAGTTTATCTAATGGGCCGTAAACACAATAGGATTTTCCGACAACAAATGTTGGATGTGAGCTTGTTGTCAGAAAGTCCGACCGTGTGTAGGCTCCATAGAACATTTGTTGTCGGAATTTCCGCCAACAAATGTTTGAGAGCAGGTTCTCAAATTTTCCAACAACAAAACTTGTTGTTGGAAATTTGGACCGTGTGTACACAATTCCGACGCACAAAAGTCCACGCATGCTTGGAATCAAGGCACTGGCTATTGAACTTAGTTTTTCTCGGCTCGTCGTACGTGTTGTACGTCAGCGCGTTCTTGACGTTCGGAATTTCCGACAACATTTGTGTGAACGTGTGTATGCAATGTTTGAGCCAACATTCTTCGGAAAAAAATCCACAGTTTTGTTGTCGGAAAATCCTATCGTGTGTACAGGGCATAAAGCGGAGCAAAGGTAGAATCTCATATGAAAATTTTAAGAAAAAGAATGTTCTAAAAAATTTTGTTCATTTTTCTAATCATTAGTGGGTCAATTCGAAGTTTGTTTGCAATGACAAGAAAATTAAAAATATCAGAATGGAAAATGATTCTCAAACATACAAATTTCTAACAGCCTATGTGGTTTTCATTTGGTAAAGTCCATTCATTGCGTTTTTTTATCTTGAGTTATCTATCGTGTTCTTACTGAGAGCTCCCACTCCATTCCACCCCTTTCTCTATTGTTTAGAGTGTTAGATACATTGCTGGTTATTATATGTCTATAGGGAGCGATACCTGGAGGGATCCTTGATTTTAGTTTCTGAAGTCCATTTATTACAAAATCAAAGAGTACAAGCAAATGGAATATTTCAAACTACATTTGAATGTCCTGAGTTATCATACAAATTGTCCTAAGAAATTCCATAGGAATTTTTATTTGGGAAATTTTATCTATCTATGGCCAGCCTAATTAAAGAAAACATTTTCCAATCCAATCAGTGTTTCATGCATTAGATCTCATGTGAGCCTACACATCTCTAGATTTTTTTAGATTTCTATCAAAACTAACGTGTACAATCAGATCACAGTTCTCTTGGACTTTCCCATAGTTGCTAGGCTCAGCCCAAAATGTATTTCCCAATCCAAAGTAATTTAAAGTCACCATTCTGAATTACCTGGATAGAAGACTGGGACAACCATTTTCTAGTAACAGAAACAAACAAATCTGAAAAGGTCTTTGCTGAATGGTGTTCCAGTAAAGCAGAAGTGTTATGCACGATCACATAAAACTAGGGCAATCATTTATTGAGCACATTATAAAATGAAATTAACACATTGCTATATTACCACTTTACAAGATAAATTGATGGGCTTAATGTGAATAGGAAAGGCATTGCAGCTAAAGTGTACAGTAGTTAAAAGAGGATATATAATCTGTGACTGCCTATTGGAATATTTTGCATTGATAGCAATATTGGAACAAAGTCCCTTTTACTATTACAGAAAAAAAATCTTAAACAGACAAGTTTAAACAGGTAAAGTGGGGTACACACTATAAGAAAATTGGCCAAACGATTGTCCAATTTTCCTTGTTTCACAGCAAGTGGAAACCAAGGAAGTAAATATTGTATGAAAATTCTCATACGACAAAGGTTTTTTTTTTGTTGTTGTTGTTGTTGTTTATTGTTTCTGCTCATGCGCAGTCTTTTGTTTCTGATTTTTTTTTTTTTCGTACAAAATCATGCGAAAACTGTACACATTAAATGAAAATCGCTCATTTGGTTCCCGTACAAGAAAAATGTTGGAGTTTGTCCCTTCGGAAATTTTCGCTCGGATGGTCGGAATCAGCTGTCAAAAGTTGTTTACGTGCGATCGTTCCTCGGACGAAAATGTTTGCCTGATTTTCTTATAGTGTGTACAGGTCTTAAGTTTGACTAAAGGGGACCACTCCCCCTCCACTAAACTAGTGCAGTGCATAGATTTGAATTATGAGGTAGATAGCTGAAACTATAGTTGTAGCGCCACATCCCTTTAAATAATCAAAAATTTAGAGAACCAAGGATAGGGACTTTTTAGGCGCATAAGACAAATAATTAAATACAAAAATAAATTTATTGAAAAATATTGGTACAGCAACATGATTGACATCATATGTCTAGAACAATATTAAAAACAGTACATCACTGAATAAAGATGAAAATTGGCAAATGTTTAGTATATCTCAACATGTTTCGCCCTTATTAGGGCTTCCTCAGGAAAACTGAACAATGTCATACAATAGTCACTGAAACGAGAAAGATAAGATCAGATACAGAACACATAACACATATAAATAGATTAACATAGAATGGCCATCACAGAGAAAATGAATGGGTACAGAAAAAATTGTTATAAGAAATTGTTTTAGAAAAATAGGAGACAGATTTAGCCTTATCCACATAGTGAAGAGAATCACACAAAACTTCTAGCTTCAGTTTGTATGTTTTACCTGTATGGAATATTTGCATCCAAGACTGTACAAGCCAGGATAATGGCTATCCACACGCAGGAAAGGCAATAAGATATATAATCATCCCCTTTTAAAGAAAATGAATGAAGCGTTTTAATGATCTAATTTCAGTATATGGAATGATAAAGCTGTCTCTGGAAAGTTTTCTTACCTCATCAAAGTAACTGCAGGGAGTAAACCCCAGCTGAACTGCTCAAACTAACAGTTTAGATTGGCTCCTTTTAAATCCCTCTCCACCACTGTTTGGCGCCAAATTTTGGCGCCAAAACAGTCAGGTGAGGACAAACAGAGTCACAGCAGGTGACAACGGCGGAACCGGAAGTGTATCCCGCAACAGGAAGTCAGAATCTGACCTCTGTATTGAGCACACTGAACACAGCCCCAGATGTTTAAGTCAATCAGACCGGAAGAAATGTCAGCAAAGGGGGTAAAGGATGGATGCAATGGCAACGAGTTGCCAAGTCAATTAAACTAAATGGCAAAGCCTAAAGCTAAATTGTGACAAGTTCAAGATGTTTAAGGTCAATTAAAGATACATCCTACAACATCACCCACTTGTTAAGGACAGTAAATATGTCACTTAAATGGCTGCATTTTGGCAAGGCGCCACCCAAATGTGACTAATAGGCGTTTAAGGAGTCAAAAAGCTCATGGAGCTGAGGGACCCCCTAAAACGCCTCGGGTGTCCATATGAGGCATAATAATCCACTTCAACCATTTTAATCATCTTGGATATGTTAGGAGCCAGCACATATTGCTGGTTGATTACAATCCACATGAAGGCTAATAGCCAATAGATTTAGGATGTTTGAAGAACATATGAAGAATTGTGGCTAAAGAGAGAACAACCAATCAGAACATCACAGTAGTCAGCAAAAAACACCACTCACTTAGTCCATGTTGACCATTAGAAAATACATATATATCTATATACATATATATCTAGTTGGGGGACTAGACCAGATATAGTGGTTGTAGTCCATCGATCCACCGTAAAAGAAGGCACCAGGCGGTGCTCTCCTAAATAGGTGCAATGGTGTCAGGAACGGTGCTATTACCTGGATCGCCTGCTGGTGTCACTGTTTCCTTCGGCATCAAAGGGTGCAGTTCTGGTGGCCATCAGCAGGGGTCTCCCAGCCGATGGACATTGTCAGGAATGGTGTTATTACCTTGATCGCCTGCTGGTGTCACTACTTCCTTCGGCATCAAAGGGTGCAGTTCTGGTGGCCACAAGCAGGGGTCTCCCAGCCGATGGACATTGTCAGGAATGGTGTTATTACCTGGATCGCCTGCTGGTGTCACTACTTCCTTCAGCATCAAAGGGTGTAGTTCTGGTGGCCACCAGCGGGGGTCTCCCAGCAGCTTGACATTCCAGCCGTCCAGTCTGTCCTGGCGCCGACCTTCTGTTCTGATGTTCCGGTGCCAGCCTTCCAGCCTGATGTGCCCGTGCCTGCTTCCCAGCCTAATGAGCCATTGTCTGCTGACCAGCCTGAGGTGTTCCTGTATGCTGCCCAGCCTGATGAGCTACCGTCTGCTGCCCAGCCTGATGTGTTCCTGTCTGCTGCCCAGCCTGATGAGTTCCTGTCTGCTGCCCAGCCTGATGAGTTCCTGTCTGCTGCCCAGCCTGATGAGTTCCTGTCTGCTGCCCAGCCTGATGAGTTCCTGTCTGCTGCCCAACCTGATGACCCGAAGCTTGCTGCCCAGCCTGATGACTTGGTGCCCGCTGCCCAGCCTGATGATCTGGTGCCCGTTGCCCAGCCTGATGACCCGGAGCCTGCTGCCCTGTCTGTTTTTATTTCCAGATCTAAACTTCCAGACCCTGGTGGTGGGGTACATGTCCCATTGTCGGACTCGGGTGGCACGCCTCCTAGTAGGTTAAGAGACTCTGGTCGGAGAGCGCAAAGAAGTCTGCAGTCACAGAGGAGACTTTTTGGGACTCTCCCACTTTTACATTCACTGCCAGACCTAGGGCAGAATGGAGTGTCTGGAGGCCACTCCTTAGGGGGGGGGAACTTTCAGGAACGGTGCTATTACCTGGATCGCCTGCTGGTGTCACTGTTTCCTTCGGCGTCAAAGGGTGCAGTTCTGGTGACCACCAGCAGGGGTCTCCCAGCCGATGGACATTGTCAGGAATGGTGTTATTACCTGGATCGCCTGCTGGTGTCACTACTTCCTTCGGCATCAAAGGGTGCAGTTCTGGTGGCCACCAGCAGTGGTCTCCCAGCAGATGGACATTCTAGTAATCAAGCTGCACCTGTTGTGGAACTGCTGATAGTATATAAGCCTGTCCTTCACTGAAGCTCAGTGCTTCAGTATTCCTTCCTGTAGCCTTGTCTCTGCCTGTTCTGAAACCTGATCCTGAAACCTGATCCCTGATCCGCTTCCTGCCCTGTCCTGGATGTTGTCCCCTTACCTGGTTCCTGAGACCCGTCCCCTGATTCCTGCCTTGATTTTCCCTTGCTTTCTGTTTCCCCTTGGTCTCTTCTCCCTGCCTTGTATATATATGTGTTCCATTTCCTTGTGTGTATTTTTAGTTAGTTAGTTAGATTAGGGTTTTGGGGTTTGCTGTGTATTATTTGCGTTCTTGCTTGTTTGTGGTTTGCTGTGTTGATTTTCACGTGTGTCTTTATTCTTTAATAAATATATATTTTTATCACTTACCTTGGAGCCTGATTCCTTTAGTGCAGCCCATTGATCTGTTCACTTGTGCCGGATGCCTGTGTTCAGGCTCCTTTCATGACAAATGGTTTCCCTGGACGCAGGGGTAAGATGATAAGCCGATTTGAATCACCATGGGCACTAGGAGGTCCATGCAACGGAAGGAATGGAGGCTTCCCACAGTCAGACGGCTGCACAGTACATGGAATCTAGCTTTGGGGCAAAGGTCATGAAACCTCTAAAGGAATGGCATAGTTGGTCCATGAATACTACTTGGACTATCCCTCTAGAGGGGACATTTGATGCCTGGAGATGGGAGAAATTCATAACTGAGTTTAAACCCAGGCACTGGACAGCAAAGATGATGTAGCTCAGCTGTGGCTTCAGAAGTCTATTATGGTAAACCGGCAGGGTATACAGAAATCGTTTTCAGTCCGGAAGAACCGCATTATATACACCTTGCCCGAGGGGATAGCAGTGACTGGTGATCCAATGCTGGAAGCGGAAGAGGCTCTTTTTGGGCTAACTCTGCTGAGGCAGGCTGGGTCCACCAACACTGGATCTGTTGTAGTTTCCCCTGATGCTTCTGCCATCACCAATGTAACCAATCCTCTCTACCAACACATTATTTTGGCGGGATCAACAACTGCATTCAATTTAATTCCAGTTGTATTGTGAAGTTTTATACTGTAATACAGTTTTGGGTAGAGAGCAAACAGGAGGCATCCAAGTTATTGTTGTAATATCTAGGTACAGATAGAAGCCATAATATTGTTTTGAATAGTGGAGGATTTCATTGGGCTTTGTAGTTTGTCTGACAACACATTTTAAATGTGAGGAGTAGTACGCCAGGTGCCAGTACTGTAAAAATAGTCACTAGGCAGTACTGCTCTGAAAGTTAGTGCAAGGGTGACACCAGTCAGACAGCTGCATAGTACATGAGGTCTGGGTTTGGGGCTCCGGACACGAGACCCCTTAAAGTTTGGCATATACAGTATGATGTATTCCTTTGTCTGGAGGTACGAGACCCCAGAATAAAAATACCTTGGAAGTAGTTCAGCTGTGGCTTCAGAAATCTGTAATGATGAGTGAGTTGAAGGATGCATAGTATAAGTTTATGTGATTAAAAATTTTCAGGCCTGTTTTGGAACTTTGTGTGGCTGGTCCATGCAAAGATTTCGAGATGCTCTCGTGTTTTTTTTTTTTTTTCTATCGCTAAAAGAGTGAGCATTCCATCTGGTCATTTTTGTTTTTTTCATTTACGTTTTGGGAACTATGAAATATCTCCCCCACATTTGTATCTAAAATGTTTGTCTCATGTTTTAGTCTTCTCATTGTATGTGGTAACAAGAATATGTTTGAACCTACCGCGACAGCCCTCTTACGTGTCGCGGGTGTTGTATTTTAGTAAGAACGTAAGTAAGGGTTACAGAGGGTTTAGTTATCGGTTTTGAGGAATGTCAGGGACAATTTACCACTGTATAGGAATGTTGTATTGTTTACCATTCTTTGAAGGATAGAGTAATAACTTTTGTTTATAAGTATCTTTTCAGGTCCAAGGAGTTTCTGAAAGTGTGTGTACATAGAAAGCAGGTGTATAAGAAGGTAAAAGTATCATAGGCTATTTCACAGTTTTTTTTCTGCACCATTCTAAACCCTGCATGTCTTCCTCCAGTTTGTTTAGTGGAAGGAAAAAAAGAGGGGGTGAGAGTGGTGAGAATGACAATTTTTCAAACCAATAATGCTAACTGCTCTAATTCTAGCTAAGTTTGTGACAGGTGACTGGGTCGTTATAAAGAAGCTTGAAGGACGGGGCAACTGGGTCCATGCCAGCCACTGCAAGAAGCTGCTCCACTACACCAAAAGGATGAGGAGTATCTTTGTTTTTTTATATTTTTAAAGGGTATTTTTCAACTAGCGAAGAGGACACATGGTTGGGTCTACTGTGAGTCTCCACCGAGCTCTGGTCCCCCAGCAATGACAGCGGTACATGATATATAGGATGTTCATATTGGTATGAGGAGTTTTGACAAACTAGTAAAATCCAAACAGACACCTGTTAATAGAACTTAACAATACATTTGTGAGGGTAAAATGAATTATAATTTTAACAATAGCTCTGGTTCTTGCCAGCTTTGGTATCGGGATAACAAGGTAGCCAACAAGCGTGTTTCAACTTTAGTTTGGTATTAATGCGGATCTACAGCTTACAGTGGTGTGAAAAAGTGTTTGCCCCCTTCCTCATTTCCTGTTCCTTTGCATGTTTGTCACACTTAAGTGTTTCGGAACATCAAACCAATTTAAACAATAGTCAAGGACAACACAAGTAAACACAAAATGCAATTTGTAAATGAAGGTGTTTATTATTAAAGGTGAAAAAAAATCCAAACCATCATGGCCCTGTGTGAAAAAGTGATTGCCCCCTAAACCTAATAACTGGTTGGGCCACCCTTAGCAGCAACAACTGCAACCAAGCGTTTGCGATAACGTGCAATGAGGCTTTTACAGCGTCCTGGAGGAATTTTGGCCCACTCATCTTTGCAGAATTGTCCTAATTCAGTTACATTAGAGGGTTTTCGAGCATGAACTGCCTTTTTAAGGTCATACCACAACATCTCAATAGGATTCAGGTCAGGACTTTGGCTAGGCCACTCCAAAGTCTTCATTTTGTTTTTCTTCAGCCATTCGGTGGTGGACTTGCTGGTGTGTTTAGGATCATTGTCCTGCTGCAGAACCCAAGTTCGTTTCAGCTTGAGTACACGAACAGATGGTCGGACATTCTCCTTCAGGATCTCTTGGTAGACAGCAGAATTCATAGTTCCTTTTATCACGGCAAGTCTTCCAGGTCCTGAAGCAGCAAAACAGCCCCAGACCATCACACTACCACCACCATATTTTACTGTTGGTATAATGTTCTTTTTCTGAAATGCAGTGTTCCTTCTACGCCAGATATACTTGGACACACACCTTCCAAAGAGTTCCACTTTTGTCTCATCGGTCCACAGAATGTTGTCCCAAAAGTCTTGGGGATCATCAAGATGTGTTGTGGAGAAATTGAGACGAGCTTTGATGTTCTTTTTGCTCAGCAGTGGTTTTCTCCTTGGAACTCTGCCATGCAGGCCATTTTTGCCCAGTCTTTTCCTGATGGTGGAGGCATGAACGCTGACCTTAACTGAGGCAAGTGAGGCCTGCAGTTCCTTGGACGTTCTTGTGGGGTCTTTTGTGACCTCTTGGATGAGTCGTCGCTGCGCTCTTGGGGTAATTTTGGGCGGCCGGCCACTCCTGGGAAGGTTCACCACTGTTCCATGTCTTCGCCATTTGTGGATAATGGCTCTCACTGTGGTTCGCTGGATTCCCAAAGCTTTGGAAATGGCTTTATAACCCTTTCCAGACTGATAGATCTCAATTACTTTCTTTCTCAATTGTTCCTGAATTTCTTTGGGTCTCGGCATGATGTGTAGCTTTTAAGGATCTTCTGGTGGACCTTACTGTGTCAAGCAGCTCCTATTTAAGTGATGCCTTGATTGTGAACAGGTGTGGCAATAATCAGGCCTGGGTGTGGCTAGAGAAATTGAACTCAGGTGTGGACAGCCACAGTTATAGTATGTTTTAACAAGGGGGGCAATCACTTTTTCACACAGGGCCATGATGGTTTGGATTTTTTTCACCTTTAATAATAAACACCTTCATTTAAAAATTGCATTTTGTGTTTACTTGTGTTGTCCTTGACTATTGTTTAAATTGGTTTGATGTTCCGAAACACTTAAGTGTGACAAACATGCAAAGGAACAGGAAATGAGGAAGGGGCAAACACTTTTTCACACTGTGACGGACCTAGCCGGGACACGGGCTGTTGGAGGGGACTGAGTGCGAGCCTGTTGCCTTGCGATTATGGCCCCTGGCATTTGGGGGAACAGTGCTCTTTGAGCGGCAAGCCTGGGACCCCTGAGCTGGTGATACTTGGATTCAGGTCCATGCTGGCCCCCCAATACACATAGAATCTGTATGTGTATTTGGCATATTAGCAAGAGACGCTAATGTCATGACTCATGAACTCCAGCCACCTGTCTGTTGTGTTAATGAATATTGTCTGGCTTGTAAGAGTATTTCACCTATTGTTGTGTGTGCTAATTAACCCTGCAATTGAATGAAGGAGCCCAGTGTTGATTAAGATAATTAGCTCATGCTAATTAGGTTAGGCTTGAGTCATCTGTCAACTGTATATAAGTGTGACATGTCAAATAAAGATTCATTCCTGATGTAGCCTACACTGGTGTTGTCTGGTGACTGGCTGAGCTAATGGGTCTTGGATTGTGTGGTACCGGACAGAGGAAGCATTTACGGCGGACATCTTGAGTACGAGGTCCGTCACAATTGGCTGGCAGCGGTGGGATCGTGCTTCCTTGTCGTGAACACATCCAAACCATCACCTGGATCCAAGGCCCGGATAGCAGAGGTACAGATACATCATCATGGAAGAGGAATTCGGAAGGAGGTTGCGAGAGATGCGGATACAGCACAGAGGATCAGTATCGGTGCAGGTCCTGCTGGGATGGTATGATTCTGTTCGCCTACAACTCTGGAAAGAAGCGCTAGCCTGTGAGCAGCGACACCAGGGAAAAGTTCTCCCCTCCATCCATGTAAGGTACTGGTCGCAGTATGAAGTACGAATGCTGTTATTGGGGGAACAACCGAAGCAGGAGTGGACAGCTGAGTTAAGCAGGCTGATCCAGGCAGAAATGCGTTTGGACGAGAGCTACAGAGCCCTCCGGTGGTATGTAGCCCAAGTGTGCCCGTGGACAGCGGATGACAGGCCCACGGAAGGCTTTGATTATAATGGCCTGGGATTGTTGTACTGGAGGCTGTCCGAGGACCCCGACTTTGGGAGTGATCTGGAGTGGCGTTTGGAGGAAATAATGGAGCACAGAGAGCAAAGATTGAACGTCTCGGAAGTGCTCTGGGCACAGGAAGATTTGGAGTTCCTGGCCGCTCAGGAATGGGAGCTTGAGATCGCCTACATACAGCTGCTAGACACTGCTCAGCAGCAGGGTGGGGCTCCCTTTGCCTGGGACTATGAGGAAATACCAGCAGACAGCTCTGAAATCCTGGCTGAAGAGTCGGCGATGTGGCATAGTAACAGAGTGCTTTGCCCACCTGCCCCCGCAGCTATGGACGCGGAGGTCTTATGGCGGATGCAGGAAGTGCTGACAACAGGGCAGAGCTCTGCTGACCTCTTCCCAGCACCGATGGCATCTTCTAGGTTCCACGAACAGGTGGTGAACCTCTATCCCCAGCCATCAGTTGTAGAGACTGGGGATTTAATAGACTTTTCTGCTGAGGAAAAACAACCTCATGAGCCTCCATCAGAAGAGCTGGTATTAGGGCCAAACTTCGCTGAGCTCTGCCCAGCACCAACGGCAGTATCCGTGGAGTTACAAGGAACTTCTCCAGCTGAAGCGCAGGTCACCGGACAGAGGGTCCAAGACCTCTGCCCCACACCGGTGGCAGTTATGGAGGCTCAGGGTGAGAAGGTGGCAATCACTTCCCAGCAGCAGATACAGGGGGAGAAGGGAGAGGAGGTGTTTGTCGTCCCTCCCCAACAGTTGGCCAGGGTGGAGAAAGCGATCTTTCCTCCCCAGCAAAGATTTGTGCACCTGGGAGACAGTACCAGAGACATGTTGTCCCAGCAGCCAGATGAGGGAATGGAAAAGGAAGCCAGCCTCCTGCCCCAATGGTTTGCCAGAGCGGAGGATGTGGAGTCCCCAGCAGAAGTGCTGGCAACAGGGCAGAGTGCTACCCACCTCTGTCCAGCACCAGCAACAACTGCGGAGTTCCAGGGAGCTGGGGCAGTCGGCCTCTCTCCCCAACAGTTAGCTGGAGGAGATGATGTAGGGAAGCTCCTACACCCACCTGAACTGCTGGCAACGGAACAGAGCGCTGCTGGCCTCTGCCCGCAACTAAAACAGGACAGATTCCCTGTAAAGGTGGATGGGAATGCAGTCTCCACCAGTATAACCCAGGGATGCTGGGCGGTCGGCCCAGATCCCCAACAGCAGGATGGAGTGAGCCCAGTCACCCTGTCTTCTCTCCAGCGGCTGAAAAGACTCCAGGGAGAAGGGCCAGTCCAGGCCTCTCCCCAGCGGCAGATATGTTCTATGAGAGAGGCAGAGGTTGGCTGGGTGAGTGCTCTGTTTGAAACAATTTGTTTGGGGTACTGTGTGGGTACAGGCATTAGAGGACTGGAACCACTGACTAACTTCGGAGTCAACCCGTTTGGGGTCTCCTCCTGTGTTAGTCTCCTGCCGAAAGGGGAGAAATGTGACGGACCTAGCCGGGACACGGGCTGTTGGAGGGGACTGAGTGCGAGCCTGTTGCCTTGCGATTATGGCCCCTGGCATTTGGGGGAACAGTGCTCTTTGAGCGGCAAGCCTGGGACCCCTGAGCTGGTGATACTTGGATTCAGGTCCATGCTGGCCCCCCAATACACATAGAATCTGTATGTGTATGTCATGAACTAGGTACTCACCGAGGCCAAGATGCCGAGAGCGGTTACCCTTGCGACTCGGCGCCCACTGCCCTGAAGGTGACACAGGGACGGTTGGCACCAAGAGGCACAAGCCACCGGTGGGATGGTGACCAGGCGTGGGCTCCTGATGTTGTAGAGAAGGGTAGACTGGAGCAGGTTAGTACGTCCACGAATTCCTAGTTGAGACACAGCAAAACAGACTGGGGATCAAACACAGGCAGGTTAGGTAAATGCAGGCCGAGGGTCAAACACTGATAGATTAGGTGCAAAGGTATCCTTGAGCAGGAGAGTCCAAGGCAGGCTAGGGATCAAACACTGGCAGATTCAGAAGAGAGTCCAAGGTACAGGCCAAAGGTCCAGGGCAGGAGAAGGTAACAAATCCAAGTAGGCAATCCAAAGGTCAAGGTTAGGAGAAGGCAGAGTAGTCAGGACGATCCGGGTTTGGCAACAGGTAAGACAATCTTCAAGGGTCAAGTACAGGATACAAACAGGAAGCAGCTTGTCAGACGAACCAGCGTCTGTCTGGGCACAGAGGCCCTCCTTTTATAGGGCCGTTGAGGTCACATGAGGTGATGCCGTGCTACTGCGCATGCGCGCGCGCCGCTTGGCGGGAACACGAGTGCGCACGCGCCGCCGCATCTTCTCCCTGTCACTGGCTATGAGCCGGGAAGCTGAACCCGTGCGCCTGCGCACTAGCGTGCGCAGCGGACGGAAGCCCTGACAGTGCCCCCCCCTGAGGGGCGGCCTCCGGACGCCCAGGCTCTCCATCAATTCAGGGTGTTCTTGTCGGAAGATCTTGATTAATCTTGGGGCATGGAAGTTTCTGGATGGTTCCCAAGAATTATCCTCTGGTGGATAGCCCTTCCATTTTACTAAAAATTGAAGCTGACGACCCACCTTCCTGCAGCCAAGTAACGACTCTACCTCGTATTCTTCCACTCCATCAATTGTTATAGGTGGAGGAGGAACTTCTTCTCTGTTCGGGAAAGGACTGGGGACCAAGGGTCTCAGTAGGGAGGCATGGAATACTGGGTGTATTCTGTAGGAACTGGGTAAGGCAAGTTCAAAGGCCACAGGGTTTACCATCTTCTTTATTTCGAATGGTCCAATGAACTTGGGACCCAACTTCTTTGCAGGACACGCGATTTTAAGATGGGTAGTTGCCAGCCATACCTTCTCTCCAATCTTGAAATGAGGATTCTCCTTCCTCCCCTTGTTGTGATACTTTTTATATCCTTCCTGGGCGTGTTGCATGGCGTCTTGAAGTCTTTTGAAGTTGGTTTGAATGTAACTTACCCGTTCTTGTACAGCGGGCACCCGTGATTCAGAGACAACATTAGGGAGAAAAGATGGATGAAACCCAAAGTTAGCCCAAAACGGAGTCTGATTTGTGGTCGAATGGGAAGAGTTATTATATGCAAATTCTGCAAAAGATAATAGAGAGGACCAGTCGTCTTGTGCGGAAGAACAGAAACATCGTAAGTATTGTTCAAGAGTTTGATTAGTGCGTTCAGTTTGTCCATTACTTTGTGGGTGGTAGGCAGATGAAAGACAAATGTTGATATCCAAGGTTTTGCAAAGTTCTTTCCAAAATTTTGAGGTGAATTGTAGGCCCCTATCCGAGACGATGCTCTTGGGTACCCCATGGAGTCTAACAACCTCCTTGACAAAAATGTTGGCGGTCTCCAGGGCAGAGGGGGTGCCGATCATAGGCAAAAAGTGACTCATTTTGGACAGCCGATCCACTACCACTAGGATAGTGGTGAAGCCTTGTGATGGAGGTAATTCCACGATGAAATCCATCGAAATGTCGGCCCAAGGTCGTTCTGGGATGGGTAGAGGCCTTAGTAACCCCCATGGCTTTGCTCTAGGACCCTTGTTTCGTTGACATGTAATACAGGAGGATACGTATTTCTGGCAGTCACTTCTCCAGCCTGGCCACCAAAAGGTGCGAGAGATATGTTCTGCTGTTTTCCGTACCCCAAAGTGCCCAGCTAGTTTATGATCATGTAGAGCTTTCAGGACTACAGGTCTCACCTCTGTAGGGACGAAAATCTTGTCTTGGAGCCAGAATAAACCTTCACGTCTCTCTAGGGTGTCCAGAATGGAATCCTTGCAGTGAGCCGAAGCGGTGGATAGCGTGGAGATCAGGTCAGTAGGTGTGAGTAGTAGAAAGTTCTGAGGAGTAAGAATGGTGCTGGGTTCTGATACCTGCGAGGACTCTGGGAAGATACGGGATAGAGCATCTGCCTTGCCGTTCTTTGACCCTGGCCGATAGGAAATGTGGAATGTGAACCTTGAAAAGAAGAGTGCCCAACGGGCTTGACGGGGTCTTAAGCGTTTAGCAGTGCGAAGGTATTCAAGATTTTTATGGTCTGTAAAAATGGTAATTGGGTGGACTGCTCCTTCGAGGAGGTATCTCCACTCCTCCAGCGCGGATTTAATGGCCAATAGCTCCCGATCACCAACGTCATAGTTCTTCTCGGCCGGATTGAGCCTTCGGGAGGCGAAGGCCACTGGGTGCAGCAGGGCTTTCGGCCCATGGCGTTGGGAGAGGATGGCGCCTGTGGCTGACTCCGAGGCGTCCACTTCCAGGACGAAAGGTAGCAGTGGGTCTGGGTGCCGTAGGATAGGAGCAGACGTGAAGAGGGTCTTTAGTTTGACAAAAGCTTCCTGGGCCTCCTGGGACCACTGAAAACGGCTGTGTAGGCGGGTCAGTTGGGTGATTGGGCTCACAATGGCAGAGAAACCGGCGATGAACCTCCTGTAAAAATTGGCAAAACCGATGAATCTCTGTATAGCTTTTTTATCCTTAGGAGGTGGCCAGTCTACCACCGCCTTGACCTTTTGTGGGTCCATGGAGGTGCCTTTAGTGGAGATGATGAACCCCAGAAACTGTACGGTAGATCTTTCAAACTCGCACTTCTCGGCTTTAAGATAGAGCTGATGGGCTCTGAGGATGGTGAGGACCTTTCTGACATGTTCCCGATGTTGTTCCAAAGTGGCTGAAAAAACGAGAATGTCGTCTAGGTACACGACTAAAAAGTCATCCAAATATTTTCTAAAAATGTCATTAACCAGGTGCTGAAAAGTGGCTGGAGCATTACATAGGCCAAATGGCATCACCAAGTATTCATAGTGGCCAAAGCGAGACCTGAAGGCCGTCTTCCACTCATCCCCTGCACGGATTCTGACAAGGTTGTAGGCACCCCTTAAGTCGAGTTTAGAGAAAACTTTAGCTGACCGGAACCGCTGGAAGAGTTCAGGAATAAGTGGTAGAGGATATCGGTTCTTGATAGTGATTTTATTAAGTTCTCGATAATCAACGCAGGGCCTGAGTGAACCATCTTTCTTCCCAACGAAGAAAATACCAGCCCCTGCTGGAGAGGTGGATGGCCGAATAAAGCCCTTCTCGAGATTCTCATCAATATAGGCCTTGAGGGCCTTTAGTTCGGTCTCTGACAGAGGAAATATGCGCCCAAAGGGAATTGCGGAGCCTGTGAGCAATTCGATGGGGCAGTCATAGGCCCGATGCGGTGGTAGATGGTCGGCCTTTTTTTTGTCAAAGACATCTTTAAAGTCCTGATAGACCGGGGGAATGTGTTGAAGATTCTCTGATGTCGAGATGACCGATAGGACAGAGCAGGGAGTTGGAGAGATGCAGTGTTGGTGACAATATGGTGATGAGAAGGAGACCTCCTTCCTATTCCAGTGAATTTGGGGGTCATGAGCTTGCAGCCAAGGAAGTCCAAGGATAATTGGAAACATTGGAGAAGATATAAGATCAAACCGTAGAAACTCTTGGTGGCCGGAATCTGTGGTGGTGAGGATAGGTGAAGTCTCCTGAGTTACTGGACCAGATTGTGGAAGGGACCCATCAGCTAAATGGACCAATAGAGGATTTGCCTTGTTGAAGCAAGGAACGTGCCATTCCTTGGCGATAGAGATATCCAGGAAGCAGCTGCAAGCCCCTGAGTCAATCACGGCTGGTAGCCGGATCTTCCTTCCCGCTAGCTGTAGGGAAACAGAAAGAGTCACATAAGTTTGGGCCCGATTGACGGCTTGACAATTCATGAAAGGCTGAGGTGGCAACTTACTAGGCCGGATGGGACAATTCAGGAGGAAATGTCCTGAACCCCCACAATAGAGGCACAGATTGGATCTCCGTCTTCGTTGTCGTTCTTCCTGGGTAAGGCGGGGACGGACTAGACCCAACTGCATTGGTTCCCCTTCAGGGGCCGATGGACCGGATGGGACGGTCGGATAAGCAGCTGGCATCCTTGGGGAAACCCATATTGGTCGGGACCCTTGTATACGTTCTGAGCGACGTTCCCGCATACGTCGATCCAGTTTGGTGGCTACCTGGATCAACTCCTCCAACGAAGTAGGAGGCTCCACCCGGGCTAACTCGTCCTTCAGACTCTCCCTTAATCCCAGTCGATACTGGTAGAGGAGGGCTGCCTCATTCCAGGTGGTATCGGCAGACCATTTGCGGAACTCCGCCGTATAGTCCTCTACAGGCCTTTTCCCCTGAGAGAGGGTATGCAGGGTGGCCTCAGCCGTGGCCTTACGTTGGGGGTCATCGTAGAGTTGGCCCATTGCTTCAAAAAATGTATCAACAGTATTAAGGAGAGGGTTCCTTTGTTCCATGAGACCATGGGCCCAAGATTGGGGTTCCTCGGATAGAAGGGAGATGATAAACCCGACTTTGACAATCTCCGAGGAAAAGGTTCGGGGTTGCAGGGCAAGGTACAGGGAACAAGCATTTTTGAAGGACCTGAACTTCCTGCGATCACCCGAAAATCGTTCTGGAATTGGTACCTTGGGTTCAGGCACGGCCATCATCATGGCAGGTGGAGGTTGAGCTTGAGGTGCAGAAGTCCCACTAGTAGACCCGGAAGCTGAACTTGCTAGAGGGGCGGCCGTGGTCAGTTGTTGGAGTCGAGTATCGACTTGAGCATAACCTTCCTGTAGTTTCTGTACCGCTTCCGTGAGGGCAGACACCTGCTGACATAACATGTCCAGTGGAGAAACCGCTCTGTTGGCCTCTGTCATGGCTGGTTCGTACTGTCATGAACTAGGTACTCACCGAGGCCAAGATGCCGAGAGCGGTTACCCTTGCGACTCGGCGCCCACTGCCCTGAAGGTGACACAGGGACGGTTGGCACCAAGAGGCACAAGCCACCGGTGGGATGGTGACCAGGCGTGGGCTCCTGATGTTGTAGAGAAGGGTAGACTGGAGCAGGTTAGTACGTCCACGAATTCCTAGTTGAGACACAGCAAAACAGACTGGGGATCAAACACAGGCAGGTTAGGTAAATGCAGGCCGAGGGTCAAACACTGATAGATTAGGTGCAAAGGTATCCTTGAGCAGGAGAGTCCAAGGCAGGCTAGGGATCAAACACTGGCAGATTCAGAAGAGAGTCCAAGGTACAGGCCAAAGGTCCAGGGCAGGAGAAGGTAACAAATCCAAGTAGGCAATCCAAAGGTCAAGGTTAGGAGAAGGCAGAGTAGTCAGGACGATCCGGGTTTGGCAACAGGTAAGACAATCTTCAAGGGTCAAGTACAGGATACAAACAGGAAGCAGCTTGTCAGACGAACCAGCGTCTGTCTGGGCACAGAGGCCCTCCTTTTATAGGGCCGTTGAGGTCACATGAGGTGATGCCGTGCTACTGCGCATGCGCGCGCGCCGCTTGGCGGGAACACGAGTGCGCACGCGCCGCCGCATCTTCTCCCTGTCACTGGCTATGAGCCGGGAAGCTGAACCCGTGCGCCTGCGCACTAGCGTGCGCAGCGGACGGAAGCCCTGACAGTGTATTTGGCATATTAGCAAGAGACGCTAATGTCATGACTCATGAACTCCAGCCACCTGTCTGTTGTGTTTAATGAATATTGTCTGGCTTGTAAGAGTATTTCACCTATTGTTGTGTGTGCTAATTAACCCTGCAATTGAATGAAGGAGCCCAGTGTTGATTAAGATAATTAGCTCATGCTAATTAGGTTAGGCTTGAGTCATCTGTCAACTGTATATAAGTGTGACATGTCAAATAAAGATTCATTCCTGATGTAGCCTACACTGGTGTTGTCTGGTGACTGGGTAAGCTAAGGGGGTCTTGGATTGTGTGGTACCGGACAGAGGAAGCAGTTACGGCGGACATCTTGGGTACGAGGTCCGTCACACACACCACTGTATAAGGTAATTCCCCCTAATGCAAGAGATTCATGTGTGCTGGTGAAACTCGTCCCAGCATCTTATGTCGCGGCCGATCGCGAGGATCTGATGGCGTGAGAAAAGGTAAGAATGACAGGGACAGCTGGAAGGGAATTGCTTGTACACGGTGGGGGCCTGAGCTTATGAAAGATTGAACAATTTCTCATCCATTGAGGATGGGATGTTTCATGTAACTGTTGAAGCTTCAAGGAAGTTCCCACAGTCCAAGGGGGGTTTCTGGGAATTCATAAGTAAAGATTGTTATACCTGGGTCGGGAATACTAGTGACAAAGTTCAGGCCCATATGGATAAGGCTTAGATCCCTGCAAGGCAAAGCCAGAGCTATAGCTAGTGAAGGTTGGAATCCTTTTAAGGGTTTGGGAATATGTGGGGATTTAATATTTTATTTTGCAGCGGATCATAGTTGAAGGAAGTAGGGGTATTTATACTCATGTTTTTTTTGTTTCTATTCCTTCTATATGTCTTGGTGAGGTGCTCCTGTTGCCTGATTGGACGCGTGACCAGAGCCCGAGCAGATTACCATATCTTCCTCAATGAGACGCTCCCCAAGCCCAGCCCACGTACAAGACACAGAGGATCCCAGACCGACCGTCGATTACTACAGCTCACCATGTCGTCTCTCCTGAAGAACAGAGTCTACATGTCAAGCCGTGTTTTCCTTTTTATGGATTCATTTCCAGGTGTAAGGAGAAGATCAAGATTCATCAAGGGACACATGGGATCATATGACAAGAGGAGGAATTGTTGTTGAAAATTTTATGAAGATGTATTTTAATATGTATCGTCTCCCAGTGTTAGCACTCCTGCAGCCTGCTCTAAGGAGCTGACTGGGGCAGACTGATGCTGGTTGAGATCCATTAGGTAGTGGAAAAGCTCCTTGGGGATGTAGAGAAGTGTTTGCAGAGTGGAGACATGTCCGCCAGCTAAGGGCCCCTGTGCGATGCACAGAACGATCGTCTGGTGGGGGTGTGTTCGCTCTGCAAAGACATTATTGGTTTAACAAATGTGCACTCGTGTCGCCCCTGTGTGCCTGATCAACATATTTGTGGCTCCATGAGTGGGCACCTGCAGATAGCCTCCCATCCACAAGGAACTGTAGTATAAGGATTCCTATCAGAGGAATTGTAGTCATCGTTCATTGGTTATTGTATGTATTTATTTATACTGTGTTGTTACATCCTTATTTGGTCATGTCCTTATTTGGTCATTTCCTCTGTTGCCATTCATATCCTGTGTTACATCCTTATTTGGTCATTTCCTGTGAGGTCACAAACTGTGTAGGAGGTGATTGTCTGTTGGAGGCACACCCTCAAGTTTGGGACTTCCTGTTTATGTGTAAATAAAAGCAGATGCATGGCTCAGAAAAGGCAGAGATGCTGACAGAGCTGAGTAAGTAGGGAATGGTGATGTATGTTTACTGAGGGAACCAGGGGAGACATGGATCAGAAGGCTGCATTATACCATTATGGTGAAGGGGCGTGAATAGCGCAGGTGAGATTGGTTATAGCCAATCCTTGCCATGACACACCCTGTTTGGAACCCGTGAAACTGTCCAGATCCCAAAACAAATGTCCCGTAAATGATTTGAATTAAGCCTAATTTCCAAGAAAACACAGACATGAGAACAAATTGCTTGTAGTGAGAGGATACTTGGGGGAAAATGGAACAAAGGGCTGACCCGAGGAGCACCTGCAAAATAATTACAGAGAAGATCGAACACTTCAAACAGACACCAGTTAAGTAGTTCTGTAAAATTCCCACGAACCCCTGGCCTGTCTGTCTATTCTTGATATAGGGAAGTTTGAGAGGTTGAGCCGCAAAAATGGACTAACTGTCAGGAGTTTGCAGGGGTCTGAAGTTCTGGCCACCTGATAGATATGCTTGATAGTGTTGGCAGATAAGGCCAATACGCTGTGGCAATATGCATCGAAAGCCAGAGTCAGGAACCTTAGAAATCTTCCAACCCCCTTATCCCCCTTATTAAAATTTTGCCAAACCATTCGTAAAAAAGAGCTCCCTGACCAACCAGTCCCCATATGACTGTAACTGCCAGTATTGGGCAAATAAAGAAATGAGTCAGCGGTGACTGAAACACTCCGAGAGCCCTGCTCATGGTTGTGGAATAAACATGGAAACACCATTACAGACCCACAGAAAATTGGTCCCACGAGTCCTGAAGCAGGGGAAGGAGGGCCAGACTCCATCCTGAGGCATAATTCTCATGGCATGATTCAGCATACCCAAAAGTGACTGTAAGCCCCCCTTGGAGCAGGCTGGGATCGGACAATGAAGAATAATCAGACGTATCTGACCAGTTCTCCAGTAAACCTTGCAATCAAGAGATTAAAGCCGAGAGGGAAACCCAAAATAATGATGATTTTTTTGGGCCCGGACCTACCACTTTGTGGACAGTCAGGGGGCCTTGGCTCAGCACACACCCTGAGAGAAACGGCAGATCCCTGAGCGGTAACCAGGGACTTCACATAACAGGAAATCAACTAATCTAACTATCCCCCGACCCCCCTTGCAGATACCCAAGATCCAATGGAGTGCTTGGTAAAGGTGTCAAAATAAGCAACGACTGCCATTGACCCAAAGGTTAACCTAGTGATGAAATGACATATGCGTCATTAATTATGCCTTCCCAGCAGCCAGGTCTGATGGAAGTAGCTTCAAAGCAATGGTAACAACAGCTAGGATAGCCAATACCCCCCCAACCGTAGAAAGCGCTGAAACACCAGATCCATGGACGAGTACTTAGATAAAAAATACTTCCACAGTAAAGAGGGTGGCCAAAATGTAAACAAACGATATCGGAAACTTGCCACTGGACACCCCGGTGGGCCGACCCTCCACCTTCAGAACGATGGTGAAAGAACCAGACCAAGCATCCCTTAAAAATGACTGCCTCCAGAAACTTATCAACAATGAAATCATGACTGTCTGCTGAAGCCAAGACACTACATCCGAAAGATTCAGACGAGATAGTTATAAGGCCCGCGTGAAGGCCTACTGAAATTTCCTCCAGCAGGGGCTGTCTGAAGACCGGGGATGGGAGATTCCCACACAGCCCCTATCAAAGAAACATTACTAGGCTTAGACATATTGAACCAGAAGGCTTGACAAGACTGGTGGACTAAGGGGATGCCGATCTTGCCTGCAGGAATGTAGGAAGAGCTGGAGCTGGGGGTGCGCTGACACCTTTAACTGAGCGAGCTTCGATCACCTCTATCCTGTCTTGCAACTGTAACAGGCCGTGGAGAGCATATTAGCCAACATGAATCCGAGTTAAAGAATAATGCCCAGAACATGTTCCATACTGGTGGATCGGAGTAGCTGGGACGAAATTGGAATTTACAATCTGAAGTGTTCTGCCTTCCGGCCATGGCCAGGAAAAGAAAACCCCTGTGACGAAACTCCACTGTGAGCTTAAATATAGACCAACTCCTTAACGACGGGGTGCTACCATCCTCTGAACCCCCACGTGTGGTTGAAGGGATGAACGCGAATAAGTCACTTCTGAAATGTGCGGCATGCTCAACCTAAGGAAACACAAACTAGAGAAAATGACAACATACTACCAGACATGAGAACAACGACCCTCTGTGCCTACTTAAGAACGAGGACGTAAGCCATAATGACAAGACCACAGCGCGTGAATGAACCTGATGAAGACCCCCACCCAAGTGTATGTAGTAAGTGAGCCCAAGTAACCTGCAGTGCAAAGACAGGTAATTAAAATGGAATACTCAGGTCTAATGTACCCACAGACTGTGGTGGGTAGTCGTACAGGTGTAATGAAATGAACGTGCATCCTATGACGTATGGTATGCGGGCGAGAAGATTGTGGTCAACAATCAATTAAAAATGAAACCTCAGCACGTATGGATCTTTAGACATGCCAGATCCCGAGATGTGAGCACTGGCTAACTAAACCCAGGTATACAAAGAAACCTGAACAAAAAGGTATGATGAGACATGAAAAACAAAGGAAGATGAAACGGCTACTGGTGTATATGCCGTAAATGTATGGCACTGAAATGCTATGACAGAACACGCTATGACAGAACCTGCTACCCGTGACAAAGGCACACACACTCCCCTTGCTGGCCTTGCATATATGCTGGGGATCCACCTGAATATGATCACATGTATTTGTGATAAATGACCGAACGAAAAATACGATAAGACATAGAAATGCCCATGAGGATGGAAAGGGATACTATTGTACGTGCCGTACCGACATGGTACCCAAACATGATGAAACATGAAGATGAAATGCGCCCAATGAGAACAGATAAGAATGGGCCTACCCGTATACCAGATAATAAAGAAAGAAAAAAACGGTAAACCGTTTTGAAGAGGATTAGAGAATCCACTGACTCACCTGTATGGTGTAGTTGTGCCTCGCAAAGTGAGTAGAAAAAAGGGGGAGAGATAGTGATAGAACACACTATCCAGAAAGTAGGCACCTAAAACCAAGCAGTTTGATTCAATTTAATTTAATTCATTTAAAATGACAAATTTAGATCACCTTAATAAACATTACAAACATTAAGGTGATCTAAATTTGAATTGGTCATTTTACTTATTCTAAATTAATTAAATTAAATTAAAATGAATTAAACTGCTTGGTTTTAGGTGCCTACTTTCTGAATAGTGTGTTCTATCACTATCTCTCCCCCCTTTTTCTACCCGTATACCAGCCCTATATCAGCAGGCTGTAGCATGCTGATAACCCCCCCCCGGCCTAAACTGAGGAAAAAGTTTGTTAAAAAAATAAAATAAAATTGGATATTTATTATAATAAAAAGTAAAAAATATTATGTTTTTTCAAACTTGTCCCTCTTCTTTTGTTTATAGCGCAAGAAATAAAAAACGCAGAGGTGATCAAATACCACCAAAATAAAGCTCTATCTGTGGGGAAAAAATGATAAAAATTGTCATTCAAAATGCGACAGCGCTGAAAGCTGAAAAATGGCTTGGTCAGGAAGGAGGTGTTCGTGCCTGGTAGGCAAGTGGTTAAAAAAGCAAGGTAATGACCTGAGCAGAGGTCCTGACAATCCTGAGGACTGAACCACAAGCAGCCCTACCAGGACGTCTGACAACTATGGCTGCAAGATATCTAGTCCCCCCCCCCCACACACACACACACACACACACACACGACCAGCAGATGAAGAACCTTCCTGCTGCGGATAATTAACATGCTGGGACCCAGCAGCTGTCCTTCCACCAGCACCGAGGACTGATCAGCCCAGCAGAAGACTCCCCTTGCATGACACCCCCCCCACATGGAGACGCCGATGACAGCATACACACAACCATGGCCTGACTGATCAAACGAGGGCCGCCCCCCCCCTCACCCATTGACCCCCCCCCAATCAAAACCTGGAGCACTGTGATAAGTTCCGGGAGAAGCGATGCCTCCCGATCGACAATTTTCCCTGCCAGTCGTGAATGTGGAAGTGACGTCAGCTGGCGCACCATAAATGACGCTCGTCGGCCGTAACCACAGGAACCATGAAGACGAGCAGACGCTGGATCAGACAGAGGAGGAGGGATATATACCCCTCAGACTCCTCCAGCCTTCTCACATACATATATATATATATATATATATATATATATATATATAAAAAAACAAAAGTATTGTGACGCCTGTCTTTACATGCAGGCCAGTCAAGTTACTCCACCTCAAGCTCACTCATCCATATCTTTATGGACCTTGCTTTGTGTACTGGTGCGCAGTCATGTTGAAACAGTAAAGGGCCAAACTTTCCCAGAAGAGTTCAAGCTGTTAAAGCTGCAAAGGGTGGGACAACTCAATATTAAACCCTACGGACTAAGACTGGTATGCCATTAAATTTCATAGGCGTATAAAGGCACCTGCCCCAATATTTTTGGTAATATAGTGTATTAATATATATATATATATATATATATATTATTTATCTTTATATTTTTTTTTTTATTTTTTGTTATGGGAGGACATATTTCTACTGCAGATTGCTTTTGTATCATTATTAGGCAAAGATACATTTGTTATGGGATATTTTTTTTGCATATGCTTATTAGCTGTCATGAAAACCAACCAAAAGGGGGCATTAAAAGACTAATTTCAATGACTATATTGGTATTTAATGTGCTGATAACACAGAAAATTCATTGGAGGGAGTAATTAAATTTTTTTTTATCAGATATTTGTTACTTTAGAACATTGGAGTCTTGTATGCAGATGCGGAATTTAACGGAAGTAAGTGATAACCGCATAGTTGAGAGACTATAAAAGAGACCTTGATGTTTGACAGTTGTAATAACCTGCAGAGTGCTCTAATGGCTCAGGGATCAGGTGCAGAAGTACAGCAATAACAAGAGCTGAATAATTATCACAGTCATATCTGTATAACCAAAGTCCCTGAGTATGAACTATATAAGGAGGCTTCTGCTGCCTCTCCAAGATTTCCTGAAATGTTAAATCACTGAACAGGGAGCACTTTCAGCATTAGTGCTGCCCAGTTAGAAAGAAATAAAGCACACAAACCCCTAGTGCCTGTTCTAATGTCTTTGTTAATTATGAATTATGGGTAAACATGCAGACTCACAGAGGTCACGGCTGTCAGCAACAATACTTTTCAAGAAGGATTCTTATGGGGGTCTTTTTAATCTGCTATAATATCCTTTTATTTAATATACATAGTGTATGCCAAGAATAAAGAATAAAAAATCTTATTTGCTTTCACACAAAGTATATTTGCCTATATTTTACTTGTTTACTAATTCAGGATCACGCTCAGTCAACATATCCGAGGCTCAAATCATATTCTCCTTAGGGCTTTGAGATAACCACGGGATTAAGAGGAGAGAGAGAAGAAGAAAAAAAAAAGATAAGATAAAATTCAGAGGAATTAAAGTTTGGTGGATGATAGAGGGTGAGAAAACATCATAGCTTAGAATGTAGCTGACCAGCCAATGTTCTATTCTTTCTAATCACATAAGGCAGATAGATAAGTTGCATTTGTTTGATTACCCTTTAATAGTAGTGTTGATCTAGGTAATGTCTCATCAGTAAAACATATACAAACAGGATTAAATTGTATTATGAAGGCATTAAGCCCCCCAAAATACAAATACACTCTATATTTTAATAAGTCTGCCAGGCAGCTGTTGATTTGAGCATGAATTTATTTTTTTAATTTGTCACTTGAGGTTTCAGGATTTTCTTCAGAAATATTAGAATATTTCGGTAGCTGAAGTCAAAGAAAAAACATCATTTGTCACTTTCTAGTGATTCCTAGTGGGGACCCATGGTGTCTTTTAAGCCGACCCCTGGGCAGATATAAAAGCCAGAAATGTATGAAGTTCTGTATTTATTAATACATAACATCATTAAGTGTTTTTTTTTTTTTTAATGCAAGAAGTGAAAGTACTTGAACTTTACTTGTTATGAGCCTTTTGAAGTCTCTTCTACAGCAGAATTCTAATGCCGCGTACACACGACCGGACTTTCCGGCAGACTAGGTCTAACGGTCTTCCCGACTGACTTTTGTCAGAAGTCCGACGGACTTTACGAACGAACGGATTTGCACACACGAACGTCCATTCGAAAGTCCGTTCGTTTTGAACGTGGTGACGTAAACGTGACTAAACAAGGAAGTTCAATAGCCAATAGCCAATAGCTGCCCTTGCGTCGTATTTGGTCCGTTGGACCAGCACAAAGACAAACGGTTTTCCCGATTTAAATTTGTCGGACTTGAGTCCGTCAGATAGATTTGAAGTATGTTTTATTTTGAGGTCTGCCAGACTTTTTTTCCCAAAACGAACTGACTAGCCCACACACGATCGGATTGTCCAACGGACTAATCCCGTCGGACCTAGTCTGCCGAAAAGTCCAGCATAAGTAGAAGAGGGATGGGCACAACAAGGAGCCAATCAGTTTACTTGCTAAGAAGGAGCATGCTGATAAGAAAAGAAAGCAGAGTGACAGAAGGATGAGCTCATCACTATGCTGCTTGCCCAGTCACGGGCTGGGGGTGGATTCATAACAGCCTGGGCTAAAAGGAGGTAGATTGAAGGATTCTGGCTGCTATTCAATCCAAAAGGCTGAGGACATTTTATGGCACTTTGATAAGTGAGCAATGGTGACCTCCATGTCTCTGCCAGGAGAGGTGTAAATATATACAACTAGTACTGTATATGAAGCTGAATTTATCTACAGTTAAAGGTTTCATTTAATATACAATAATGGAACTAGTATAAGAACCTGAATTTTTCTTGTTATCAGCCTCCTGTAATCCTCTGTAGACCAGACTGTGAGGGCAAGAGCTCAGAGCAAGCCACGCTATATATGCTATATATGCTATATATGCTATATTTTAGTACTTTTGTGTCTAATGCAGCGTATACACGATCAGACTTTCCGACGGCAAATGTGCAATCGGAGCTTTTTTGTCGGAAATTCCGACCGTGTGTAGGCTCCATCGGACAGTTTCCATCGGAATTTCCTTTGCACAAAATTTGAGATCTGGTTCTCAAATTTTCCAAAAACAAAACCCGTTCCCGTAAATTCCGATCATGTGTAGACAATTCCGACGCACAAAGGGCCACGCATGCTCGGAATCAAGCAGAAGAGCAGCACTGGCTATTGAACATAATTTTTCTCGGCTCGTCGTACGTGTTGTACGTCACCGCATTATTGACGTTCAGAATTTCCCACCAACTTTGTGCGACCATGTGTATGCAAGACAAGTTTGAGCCAACATCCGTCGTAAAAAAAACATGTGATTTTGTTGTCGGAATTACCGATCGTGTGTACGTGGCATAACAGTGCGATAAATCTAAGTGTGCTGACCTCATCATTGTGCTACTGCTTCTTCAATGACCAATCAGCAGGCTTGGGTTGTGTTGCAGAGGAGATCAAGGACCTGGCTGCGCTGTCTGGCAGACATGTCTAAAACTCAAGACTGGATGAACAGAATTAAAGTCCTAGTAAGTAAAACAATTCTTTTCAGTGCATTTAGGTGTTTGCCTGGACTTCATTTATATTTACATAGTTTTATCAAACTAAAATAGCTTGTTAAACACTTTGTTTTATTCAAATATTCAATTATATTATTACATAGGGCAGCAATAAATGTGTTCATTATATATTTATGTTGTGTTTATTTTTTTAATTTTTTATAGCAATGCAGTGCAAATGTGTTTTACTACTTTTTCATCTCTTCTATTTTTTATCTATCTTTATCTATTTTTTATTTTGTTTTGCAAATAGACATTCATTAACTCACAGAGTATCGTGGTTTATCTACAGAGAAAGCTTTAGGCTTGTTCTGTCTGATTGCAAATTCAGACTAAGCCATGTGTTAAGGGATGAACTAGAGCTTTCACTCATTCATTTATGTGTGTAAATTTCAGCTTGAGCTGCTGACCTCTATGAACAACAGGCTGTTCATAACAAAAGAATGAAGCAGGCATGGGAAACCTGTGAAAGGGCACTAAAGCTCCACCAGCTGTCTGTATAATAGATTCAATATCCAATATTTCATATTTACCTAGTTAAAAAAACAATTAAAATGTTCATTTGGTGGTCCTAACTATACTAAGGAAAGCAAAAATAAAAAAGGGGTGATACTATGCAAATGGCAAGAATTAAGATTAAAATAATACTAATCAAATAGTCAAATATCTGCAGCAGTGAATGTATAGGATAAAATACATAACAATGGTGGTGAAATGCTGCAATAAATACAATGAAAGTGTTTCAAAATTGTGTACCATAATGATAAGTACAAAAAAATAATAAAGATAACATAATCAAATAACATAAAAAGTGAAAGTTGCAAGTTTCCCAAAATGAATAGTACAAAAAAGTTTGTGCAAAGAAGTCCAACACCAATATAAATGGATTGAGAAGGCATCAATACAGGTGATCATCTGTAGACTTCCAATCAGTGCATCAAGTGTAGAGACAACACCACGTGTTCTTCAAACACCCACATGCGAATATGCTTACCAAAGACAGTGTGACTCTCTGTGAGGAGAAGTCAAGAAATGCCTGTGTTAATATACCTACTAGGTTAGCCAGGATTCACAAAGTTGGTGCTGCTGCCAGATGTTCCTCCATTTGAAAAATCAAAAATAGAAAAAAATAGAGTACGACATTTAGCGCAACATTTCACCACCATTATATATAAAGAAATAAAAACTGTACAAAGTTGGGATGCTGTGCAATATCTACATAAAAACAAAATGATTTGCACATTTCATAAACCCATATTTTAGAAAATAGGAAACATGTCAAATGTTTAAACTGAGAAAATGTACCATTTAAAAAAAGAAAAAAGGTATTTTGAAAATTATGGCAGCAACACTTCTCAGGGCCATGTTAACCACAGTGTACAATCTCCTTGTCTTTTAACCAAGGGGTTGTAGTTTACAGGTCATGATTTATAATAATTACAAAAAATTTGTCTCCACTAAAAATGTGATGTTATTTTCCTTTTGGATTATGTATGAGGAATATGCTGTATAAACAGGGGCATAACTATGAAACATAGGGCCCTATAGCACAATTGTATTGGGGTACCCCTTGGCTAACACTTTCTGTAGCAGCCTGCATTGTCAACTATGACAATCTGTGGCATTGATCTTCATATAAATGTATGTCTAAATCAGTGAAAGGTGCAGGATAGTCACACTATTAGGGAGCAGTGTTATGGATAAAATGTGTAGTTGTAGTCAGAGCTTTTTCTTATTTTCTCAGAGGATATGGGCAGGAACTCTTCCCAGCCAAATACCACCCCCAACCCCGCCAAAGTAAATTGGTGCTAAATAATGGGTGTGGTCAAGTCTCAGAACTGCATATTGCACAAAGCATAAAGTTCAAAAACACACAGATTACAGGAATCAGGACTGCACATCACAGGCGCAGAAAAAAAATCAGCACACGGAACAGTACTTACACTCAATACAAAGCATCCCTTTAAATTGAAAGTCCTCTGCCCCCTATGACAGGTCCCTTGGCCTAGTAACACCTGCATCACTGGAAGATCACAGCTCTGGGGTTATTTGCACACAGAATATAGACAGAGAGCTAGCAGAGAGTTTGCTGTACCCCCGCAAATTTCCCTTGACATCCCCAAGAAAAAATCCCCCTTCCTTCAAGTGCCGCCCCCCCAAACAAAACCACCTAAATAACCTCTGCACACCTCTTTGCTTAACTATGCACCCCCATCCACGACTCACCTATGCAACCCTCACCCACAGCTCTCCTCTTCTTCACCTTGTCCGCAGCTCACCTTTTCTTCCCCCTGTTCACAGCTAAACTCTGCACCCCTGTCCACAGTTCACCTTAGCACCTCCCTCTATCCACAACTCACCCTTGTACCCCCTGTCAACATCTCACCTCTGCACTCCACCGTCCTCAGCTTACACCCCCAGTCCACACCTTTCATGTGCATCCCAAATCATAGCTTATCTCTGCACCCCCATCCACAGCTTATCCCAATGGCTCTCCTTTCTGCACAAATCCCATTCTCCTTCCCAGCTTCCACCTCCGCACAATATGGCCCCACCCCCCTCTCCCAGCTCCCACCTCCGCACAACCTGCCCTTCATAGCTCTCAGCTTTTCACAAATCCCCTCCAACAGCTTTCACCTCTGCACAAGTCCCCCTTTCCCAGATTTCATCTTTGCAGATTCCTCCCCCCCCCCTTTCTAGGTCTCACCTCTGCACAAATCCCCCCACTTTACCAGCTGTCACCTCGGAACAAATGACCCCCCCCCCCCACGCACACACACACTTTACCAGTTCTCATCTCACAAATTACCCCCTTTACCAGTCCTCACCTCTGCACAAATCCCTCCCCCTTTACCAGCTTTCACCTCTGCACAAATCACCCCTTCCCCATTTACCAACTCTCACCTCTGTACAAATCACCCCCCCCCCTTACCAGCTCTCACCTCTGCACAAATCCCCCCCCTTTTACTAGCTCTTACCTCTGCAAAAATCACCCCCCCCCCCCCTTACCAGCTCTCACCTTTGCACAACCCCCCCCCCCCCATTCCTTTACCAGCTCTCACCTCTGCACAAATACCCCCTTTACCAGCTCTTACCTGTGCACAAATCACCCCCCTTTACCAGCTCTCACTTCTGCACACCCCCCCCCCCCTCTTTACCAGCTCCGCGAATATTGGGACTGTAGCACAGAGCCAAGGAGGAGTTTCAGAGCAATGCACACAGCTCTGTGCTATTCTGGTTTGACAGGGGGCAAGGGACAGAAGCCTTCTCTTGAATTTGAAAATTAAAAAAAGATGGTTGAGACGTCTGCACCCAAGGCACCCGTTAGCACACAGAAGCTGGTAGAGGAAGTAATGCAGAAAACATCCTCTACCACCTCCTGTGCTAAGTGATAAGTTGCGGAGGACGGGGCTGAGCAAAGTTCCGTCATGTTCCGCCTGAAAAAAAGCCCTGGTTGTAATAGTAATAATATTAACCTTAATGATATTTTATATTATAATGAAATTGGTATGCACTTGTACACAACTGTTCTGTAACACTAATACAAATTTCTTTATTTATAATTACTTTTTTGTAGTATTACAAACAACTGTCTTTTAAGGCTTCAGCAGAGGAGAAACAGGGATTTTTGACTGCACTAGGCATACAGAGTTAATTTGAGTCTGAAGCAGAGTTAGCCGTCAATAAATGAAGATGCTTCTTACTGCCCACATGGCGATCTGTGATTAGCGAGAAACATTCTGCAGTCTGACTCTAGTCCATTTATACTGGAAGCTTCACAGTTCAGTTTTCAGTAACAGCCTCCCTGATGGGGCCCCCTTCATATGCAAGGCCCTATATTAGCTGACAGGGCTACTATGACTATTGTTATGTCACTGTGTATAAACAATATACTACTAATACAGTTTTTTATTTCATTAAAAGAAAAAAAAACATAAATGAAGAAACAGGAAAACCTTCAAAACCCAAATGCAGGTTGGTTTCCCCCTCTTTGAAACACATAATATATGTAGCGCTACCCCCGCTGGAGCCGCTGGTGAATGCTGGTTCCCCCCCCCCGCACAGCCAGGTACATGAATTTCTCAATCATTCCTGAGACAAGAAGCAGTCCTTGCAGCTTTGTTTGTTTTGTTTTTTTATTTAGGGGAATTGAACTTGGATGGGGAAGGGTTATTAAGGGACGCCCACTTGATCAGTAGAAACTCTTCAGGGACACAACTATATACATTCGGTATATACACACTCCTCTTCTACCACCAGCACAGACTAGCTTGTGGAACTACAACTCCCAGGACCAGCTAGCACAGTTGGTTTGATCTAACACACTTAGTCAGATCTTTCTGAATGCCCTTAGCAGGCAGGGACCATGGGCCCCTTTGGTGTAGCAAAAATAGAGGTCTTTGGTGCTAGCTGTCCTTTTCTGTGGCTACTGCTCCCAATACCACCTCTTCAGGCACTGCCAGCCCACCTGGCTGCAGCTGCCCCTTTCACTAGCCCTCCTGGCTATTTCTCCATAGTCCTTCAAGACTGACTCTGCATCCATCCCAGACTGCTTGCACCCAGTCCCTTCAGATATGCCTCTCAGTCCTCTGACTGCAACACTCACCAGCCCATGTGGCTGTCTTCCTCCCTGTAGATTTGCCCAGCAGTGTTCTCCTGCCGTCCTCTCCTTGCTCTTGTGTCTTCTGGTTGGGATCCTTCTGTGTGTCATAAAAAAGGGTCCCTTACGCACCCGAGCCCAGGCCTGAGTTCACCCCCCTCCCAGACTGGAGAGCTACTCTCAAAGGCCACGAATGACAGCCTAATAATCCATCTCCATCTTCCAACTAAACTCCACACTGCCCCAGCTGGGCTGACCCAGAGTATTTGAGGGGGCCTGCCAACCCTTCTGTTGGGGATTGGTCAGGGCCCTCAGAACACTCCAGCTAGCTCCTACTAGACCCCTCCCAACTGCTTCTGGAATTGTCTCCCAGTTTCCAGATAGCAGGGGGAGTCACCAGAGGAGTTCCTGATGAGTCATCCAGCCTACCTGAATCACTCAATCGACCCAGAAAAACACACGGGCTTGGCTGCCAGTAAAGCCTGAAAATGTACCTACTCTAACATAACAAAAATCCTATCACTAGCACTCTAGCATCGCTAGGGTGTGCTACATGTATTTTTTTTCTTTTTTTTTGTATACATCCTTTGCTTATCTTCTTCTTTGGTTTTGTCACAGGTCCTTCTTATTCTCTTCTTCTAGCCCTGTACAGGTTCTGAATACTGCAGAAACTAGTCCCACGCAATGACATAGAGTTGTTCACCAGCATGGTTCAGCAAAACAACTTCAGCTCCTGTATCGTTGTACCCCTTATTGGCCAGGGACATTTTTTAACTGTTTATTTGGTGATAACTTTCCTAATGATTAAAATGCTGTTTTTTTCTATTTTGACCAGTGCCTTTTTTTTTAACCAAATTTGTACATTTTTTTAAATGTCACAACAAAACATTACCAAAAAAAAAAAACAAATGAAAAAGAAAAAAACAATATTAATGGTAAAAAAAAAAAATAGACTTTTTTTTTTAAAAGTCAGCAGAAAAATAATAGGCAAAGAGAGAAAGGGTGGGGAAGTTAAATAGGAACACATTTTATATTTAAATAAATATATTTTGATAGCAGGTAACTGCCAGTATTAGTGGTGAGGGGAGATGCAACAGCAGGAGAGAAGCTGGAGATGCATCCTAAAAACTTTGTTGCAGAAACTATGTCTTATGTTCAAAAGTCTCAAATGATTAGTAATGCATTCATATGGGGGTAACTCCTTGATGCCCAGCCCAGCTAAGTGTTCCTGCCCAGTGCCTATACAGCATGTGCTATTGCCTATCTAACAACCCTCATCTCGATACACTGTGCACACTGATATCTGTACACTGAATGCCACTCAGTGTACAGATATCAGTGTTACACAGTATCTCACAAAAGTGAGCACATCCCTCACATATTTGTAAATATTTTATTATATCTTTTCATGTGACAACGCTAAAAAAATTACACTTTGCTACAATGTAAAGTAGTGAGTGTACAGCTTGTATAACAGTGTAAATTTGCTGTCCCCTCAAAATAACTTAACACGTGGCCATTAATGTCTAAACCACTGGCAACAAAGTGAAAATGTCCAAATTGGGCCCAATTAGCCATTTTCCCTCCATGTTATGTGACTCGTTAGTGTTACAAGGTCTCAGGTGTGAATGGGAAGCAGGTTAAATTTGGTGTTATCGCTCTCACTCTCTCGTACTGGTCACTGAAAGTTCAACATGGCACCTCATGGCAAAGAACTCTCTGAGGATCTGAAAAAAAGAATTGTTCGCTACATAAAGATGACCTAGGCTATAAGAAGATTGCCAAGACCCTGAAACTGAGGTGCAGCATGGTGGCCAAGACCATACAGCGGTTTAACAGGATAGGTTCCACTCAGAACAGACCTTGCGATGGTCGACCAAAGAAGTTGAGTGCACATGCTCAGCCTCATATCTAGAGGTTTTCTTTGGGAAATAGACATATGAGTGCTATCAGCATTGCTGCAGAGGTTGAAGGGGTGGGGGCTGAGCCTGTCAGTGTTCAGACTATACACCACACACTGCATCAAATTGGTCTGCATGGCTGTCGTCCCAGAAGGAAGCCTCTTCTAAAGATGATGCAAAAGTACGCCCGCAAACAGTTTGCTGAAGACAAGCAGACTAAGGGCATGGATTACTGGAACCATGTCCTGTGGTCTGATGAGACCAAGTGTGTTTTGCCTACTGTCAAGCACGGTGGTGGTACTGTCATGGTCTGGGGCTGCATGAGTGCTGCCAGCACTGGGGAGCACTGGGGAGTAACAGTTCATTGAGGGAACCATGAATGCCAACATGTACTGTGATATACTGAAGCAGAGCAGTAACCCCTTCCTTTGGAATCTAGGCCGCAGGGCAGTATTCTAACATGATAACGACCCCAAACACACCTCCAAGACAACCACTGTCTTGCTAAATAAGCTGAGGGTAAAGGTGATGGACTGGCCAAGCATGTCTCCAGACCTAAACCCTATTGAGCATCTGTGGGGCATCCTCAAAGGGAAGGTGGAGGAGCGCAAGGTTTCTAACATCCACCAGCTATGTCATGTCATCATGGAGTAGTGGAAGTGGAAGAGGAGTCCAGTGGCAACCTGTGAAGGTCTGGTGAACTCCATGCCCAAGAGGGTTAAGGAAGTGCCAAAAAATAATGGTGGCCACACAAAATATTGACACTTTGGGCCCAATTTGGACATTTTCACTTAGGGGTGTACTTACTTTTGTTGCCAGCGGTTTAGACATTAATTGGTCATGTGTTGAGTTATTTTGAGGGGACAGCAAATTTACAATGTTATACAAGCTGTACACTCACTACTTTACATTGTAGCAAAGTGTCATTTTTTCAGTGTTGCCACATGAAAAGACATAATAAAATATTTACAAAAATGTGAGGGGTGTACTCACTTTTATGAGATACTGTATATAGGTAATCACACTCAGTGTACAGATACCTGTGTTATACAGGGGCAGACTGACCAATCTGGTGTCAAGGAGTCTTGTATAGAGGTAGGTAGGTGTCAGGGGGTCTGATATAGAGGTAGGTAGGTGTCAGAGGGTCTTATACAGAGGTATGTAGGTGTCAGGCAGTCTTATATAGAGGTTGGCAAGTGTCACAGGGTCTTATATAGAGATTAGTATTTAGAGGTCTTATATAGAGGTCAGTATGTGTCTGGGGTCTTAAATAGAGGTTGGTAGGTGTTGGGGGGGTCTTATATAGAGGTTGGTATGTGTATGGAACCTTATATAGTGGTCAGTAGGTGTCAATGGGGTCTTATATAGAGGTTGGTAGGTGTCCAGGGGTTTTATATAGAGGTCGGTAGGTGCACTGATAGCTTGGAATACATTTTTAATTTTCATATATTAAGTTGTACGAGTGTTAAAATAAAAGTGGGTGCACTGACGTACTCAAAGCTGTGTAAGGGGTCCCAAATTTTCTGATGGCTTCCCTCTATCTTTCCATTTGTGACCATGGACATGTGCTCCAGTATGCATACATATCCTACTTGGAAAACTAAGTCAATCTTATGGCAGCTGTGAAGGATGTAGGATGGTGTTGGTTTTACTGTGTGCACCCAATGGAGTGAGGTGTTCTAAAAAAAAGTTGCTCTTGAACTGTCATCAACAAATGCCTGATGCACTCAAATCACCCCAAGCTAAAAGTTATGATCTAAAAAACAAAAAGACAATACTTCAATTAAGACAAAAGTAGCTAAGGTGTTGACAATTGAAGAGCTAGCTGTCAATCAGTTGTTGCAAACAAATATTGGTCCTTAAAAGGATTTCTGTGTGTACAGATCTGGGCACATAGGCAGGGCACATAACAAAACATACTTCAACTGCACGACTCCAGGAACTCATGCATAGTTTGTAAAATAGATGCAAACCCAACCAGTAAAATCCAATAAAAGCTTTACCATGTGAAATACTTGGACCCCCTCCCCACCCCACACCTCTGATGCAAAATTCATCAGAGGATATGGCTTAGGAGGAGATAGAGGTAGAAGCCCTTCACATTCTTCTCCACCTCCACCTGAGCTAATACAGGCAGTCCCGAGTTTCAAACATCCAACTTACATACGTCTCATACTTACAAACGGAGGGAGACAACAGGAAGTGAGAGGAAATCTACCCCTAGGAAGGGAAATTCACTCCTGTAAGAGTTATCATGGGAATAGGTGTCTCCACTGAAGCTTTATCACCAATCCTTGTTTCCACAACAAACCAAAATTTCTAAATCTAAGGACAGAAAGTAAGGAGAAATCTTCTAAACAGGGGCACAGACGGCAAAACAAATGTTACAGGGGTCTTAACCCTTCACTATGCTATCCAAAAAATTTAAAAAAACTTAACACTTAAAAAATATACCTGTTCCAACTTACATACAAATTCAACTTAAGAATGAACCTACAGACTCTATCTTGCTAGTAATCGGGGACTGCCTATAGTGTGCAGTGTCCTTCATCCCCTCCTGCTTTCTGGATCAGGTTAAAGACAGCCTGAACCCTTACATTGCTATGAGACACTGGATTTTTTACCAGCAGAACACCTTGAGCGGCACTATAAGTGCTCCCAGGTAAACTAAGGCCGCGTACACACAAGCGGACTTTCCCGCGGGATTGTCCCCCGTGTGTGGGTGCCGGCGGACTTTTTCCTCCCAAAAGTCCGGCGGACTAAGTTTTAAGTTTTTGTCCGGCGGACAATCCCGCAGTCTGTGTGCTAGTCCGCGGGACTTTTGAAATGAACGGACTTGCCTCGCACACGGAGGAAAGTCCGTTCATTTAGAACGTGACTGCAGGTAGACGGGACTAGCGAATGCAGTGAATGCCGCCACGCTAGCCCCGTCACCTGATATGGATTTAAAGAGGAATCCCTACGCCGAAAAAACGGCGTGGGGGTCCCCCCCAAATCCACCTCAGACCCTTATCCGAGCACGCAGCCCGGCCGGTCAGGAAAGGGGGTGGGGACGAGCGAGCGCCCCCCCCCTCCTGAGCCGTACCAGGCAGCGTGCCCTCAACATGGGGGGTGCCCTGGGGAAAGGGGGCCCTGCGCCCCCCCACCCCAAAGCACCTTGTCCCCATGTTGATGAGAACAAGGGCCTCTTTCCGACAACCCTGGCCATTGGTTGTTGGGGTCTGCGGGCGGGGGGGCTTATCGGAATCCGGAAGAAGACCCCCGGAGCAGTGCAATAAAATATTTTAAAAAATTGTGTGTTTTTTTTATTTACACTTTTACACCTTAGGTGAATGGGTAGGGGTACCATGTACCCCATACTCATTCACATAGGGTGGGGGGCCAGTATCTGGGGGCCCCCTTATTAAAGGGGGCTCCCGGATTACGATAAGCCCCCCCGCCCGCAGACCCCAACAACCAATGGCCAGGGTTGTCGGAAAGAGGCCCTTGTCCTCATCAACATGGGGACAAGGTGCTTTGGGGTGGGGGGGCCGCAGGGCCCACCTTTCCCAGGGCACCCCCCCCATGTTGAGGGCACGCGGCCTGCAGCACGCGGCTCGCTCGTCGCCACCCCCTTTCCTGAGCGGCCGGGCTGCATGCTCGGATAAGGGTCTGAGATGGATTTGGGGGGGACCCCCACGCCGTTTTTTCATAGGTATCCCCCTTTAAATCCACCCCAGGTGACGGGGCTAGCGCGGCGGCATTCACTGCCTTCGCTAGTCCCGTCTACCTGCAGTCACGTTCTAAATGAACAGACTTTCCGATCGTGTGTCAGCAAGTCCGTTCATTTCAAAAGTCCCGCAGACTTTTTCCCGCGGATTGTCCGCCGGAAAAGTCCGGGCGTGTGTGGGCAAGTCCACACGCTCGGAAAGTCCGGCGGACCTCCGCTGGAAAGTCCGGCAGTTTGTCCGCTGGACTAGGTCCAGCGGACAATCCCGCCGGAAAGTCAGAGCGTGTGTACGTCGCATAAGAGACAATGGTGAGACAAAGAGACACCACCCACACCTCCTGGGTATGTTTTTTAGTTTTTTTTTTACTTTTGGGAAAGAGGGGTGGGGGAGACTTTAAAAAAAAGGACTGTGAAAATTGCAGCTAGCAAGAATTAGGTCATATGCCCTGGAAAAAAAATAAAAAATACTTGTGCAGCCTCTTATCACTGTAGTGCATGTAGACATTAGGTGACTGCAGAACAATAAGCTGTATTAACTCGGAAGGTTTTTCCCCCTTTTTTTGCTATACGGCACTGCGTTATTTTAACTGACATTTGCGCAGTCGTGCGATGCTGTACCCAAATATTTTCCCACAAATAGAGCTTTCTTTTGGTGGTATTTGATTACCTCTGGGCTTTTTATTTTTTGTGCTATAAACAAAAAAAGACAGACAATTTTGAAAAAATATATATTTTTTACTTTCTGCTATAAAACATATCCAATAAAAAAATTAAAAAAATCAAATTTCTTCATCAATTTAGGCCAATATGTATTCTGCTACATTTATGGTAAAAAAAAAAAAAGTTATAGCGTCTACAAACTATGGGATATTTTCATGGAATTGATTTTTTTTTTTACTAGTAATGGCAGCGATCAGTGACTTATAGCGGGACTGCGACATTGCGGCGGACAAATGGGACCAGTGACACTAATACAGTGAGGTTCATACATAGGTTGGGTTCACACATATATGAATTGGATGCAGCTTACAACCAATCCAATTCGCAGAACAATTGAAAATATGTTCTTTTCAATGGGTCTGGTTCACATATGTGCATTGCCTCCGCACTCCGCATTGCAAAAAAAACGTGTGCATTTTATAGGTAGTGCGGTGCGAATTGCAGGCACATAATCTTTAACCACTTCAGCCCCGGACCAATTGGCAGCCAAAGGACCAGGCCCCTTTTTGCGATTCGGCACTGCGTCGCTTTAACTGACAATTGCGCGGTCGTGCGACGTGGCTCCCAAACAAAATCGGCGTCCTTTTTTTTTTTTTTTTCCACAAATAGAGCTTTCTTTTGGTGGTGTTTTTATTTTTTGCGCTATAAACAAAAATAGAGCGACAATTTTGAAAAAAATTCAATATTTTTTGCTTTTTGCTATAATAAATATCCCCAAAAAATATATAAAAAAAACATTTTTTTTTCCTCAGTTTAGGCCGATACGTCTTCTTCTACATATTTTTGGAAAAAAAAAACGCAATTAGCGATTATTGATTGGTTTGCGCAAAAGTTATAGCGTTTACAAATAGGGGATAGTTTTATAGCATTTTTATTAATATATTTTTTTTTTTACTAGTAATGGCGGCAATCAGCAATTTTTATTGTGACTTCGACATTATGGCAGACACATCGGACATTTTTGACACATTTTTGGGACCATTGTCATTTATACAGCAATCAATGCTATTTAAATGCATTTATTCCTGTATAAATGACACTGGCAGTGAAAGAGTTAACCACTAGGGGGAGGGGAGGGGTTATGGGCTGTGATCTGTGTGTGTTTTTTTACATTAGGGGGCGGGGCTGACGTCTGACGTCATTGATCGGCTTTCCCGATGACAGGGAACAGCTGATCAATGACAGGCAGAGTAGGAAGCGCGGGGAGAGGTTTGTTTACACAGAGCCCTCCCCGATCGCGGGACACCAGCGGCGATCGGGTCCAGGACCCAGAAGAAAAAATCACGTACAAGTATACTGCTGCAGTATATGTGCAGTGCCTTGAGAAAGTATCCATACCCCTTGAAATTTTCCACATTTTGTCATTTACAACCAAAAACGTAAATGTATTTTATTGGAATTTTATGTGATTGTGAAGTGGAAGGAAAATGATAAATGGTTTTCAACATTTTTTAAAAATAAATATGTGAAAAGTGTGGTGTGCATTTGTATTCAGCCCCCCTGAGTCAATACTTTGTAGAACCACCTTTTGCTGCAATTACTGCTGCATGTCTTTTTGGGGAGGTCTCTACCAGCTTTGCACATCTAGAGAGTGACATTTTTGCCCATTCTTCTGTGCAAAATAGCTCAAGCTCTGTCAGATTGGATGGAGAGCATCTGAGAACAACAATTTTCAAGTCTTGCCACAGATTCTCAATTGGATTCAGGTCTAGACTTTGACTGGCCCGTTCTAACACATGACTATACTTTAATCTAAACCATTCCATTGTAGCTCTGGCTGTAGGTTTAGGGTTGTTGTCCTGCTGGAAGGTGAACCTCCGCCCCAGTTTCAAGTCTTTTGCAGCATCCCCACACATGATGCTGCCACCACCATGTTTCACAGTGGGGATGGTGTGATGTGTGGTGTTAGTTTTCCATCACACATAGCCTTTTGCTTTTAGGCCAAAAAGTTCATTTTTGGTCTCATCTGACCAGAGCACCTTCTTCCACATGTTTACTATGTCCCCCACATGGCTTCTCGCAAACTGCAAATGGGACTTTTTATGGCTTTCTTTCAACAATGTCTTTCTTCTTGTCACTTTTCCATAAAGGCCAGATATGTTGAGTGCACGACTAATAGTTGTCCTGTGGACAGATTCTCCCACATGATCTGTGGATCTCTGCAGCTCCTCCAGAGTTACTATGGGCCTCTGGGCTGCTTCTCTGATTAATGTTCTCCATGCCCGGCCTGTCAGTTTAGGTGGACGGCCATGTCTTGGTAGGTTTGCAGTTGTGCCATACTCATTTTGGATGATGGAATGAACAGTGCTCAGTAATATGTTCAAAACTTGGGATATTTTTTTAAGCTAGCCCTGCTTCAAACTTCTCCACAACTTTATCCCTGACCTGTTTGGTGTGTTCCTTGGCCTTCATGATGCTGTTTGTTCACTAATGTTATCTAACAAACCTCTGAGGGCTCCACAGAACAGCAGTATTTATACTGAGATTAAATTACACACAAGTGGACTCTATTTACTAATTAGGTGACTTCTGAGGGCAATTGGGTCCACTAGATTTTAGTTAGGGGTATCAAAGTAAAGGGGGCTGAATTCAAATGCACGCCACACTTTTCACATATTTATTTTAAAAACTTTTCAAAACTATTTATAATTGTCCTTCCACTTCACACGTATGTGCAGCTTTGTGTTGGTCTATCACATAAAATCCCAATAAAATACATTTACGTTTTTGGTTGTAACATGACAAAATGTGGGAAATTTCAAGGGGTATGAATTCTTTTTCAAGGCACTGTACGTGGGGCATTTCTTAAGTGGTTAAGATGTAACAAAGAATAGAAAAAAAGGCGTTTGCTAACTTTTTTATTCAGTAGATATACAGATTCAGAAGATATTCTGACATGGATCAAAATTGAACCGGTTCAGCAGGGACTGGAGGAATTTCGATCCATGTATGGGCAGGAAGATTGTACAAAAGTCAATTCACTGATCGACTTCTGTACAACCCCCCTGTCAGTTTTTTTGTCACTCGATCAGTGCCACAGGCTATAACCAGCAGCACTGATCAGTGTATTCTGATGGTAGGGACGTCTCCCCTCTGTCAGAACAAGTAAATCATTTTTTCGTTAAACCCACTAGTTGAAAGAAAAAAATTACTCATCCCAACTACGACACTACCTGCCTGGAGTTTGCATGTTCTCTCCCTGTGCCTGCGTGGTTTCCTCTGGGTACTCTGGTTTCCTCCCACACTCCAAAAACACACTGGTAGGTTAATTGGCTTCTGTCTAAATTGGCCCTAGTATATGAATGTGAGTTAGGGACCTTAGATTGTAAGCTCCTTGAGGGTAGGGACCGATGTGAATGTACAATGTATATGTAAAGCGCTGCGTAAATTGACGGGGCTATATAAGTACCTTAACTACTTGCTGCCCGCCCACCGTCATATGATGGCGGGACGGTGCAGCTCTAGTTCTGGGCGGATGTCATATGACGTGATCACCTTCCCGGCCCACCAGGGGGTGCACGCGTGCCTGCCGCGTCACTGGGGACCCAATGCGTGTGCCCCCGGCGGCCGTGATGTCCGCCTGGCACACGCGATTGCCCAGTAACAGAGCAGGACTGTGGATCTGTGTGTGTAAACACACAGATCCACGTCCTGTCAGATGAGAGGAGACCGATGGTGTGTTCCTTGTACAGAGGAACACCGATCGTTCTCCTCCCCTTGTGAGTCCCCTCCCCCTACAGTTAGAATCACTCCCTAGGTAACATAATTAACCCCTTGATCGCCCCCTAGTGTTAACCCCTCCAATGCCAGTCACATTTATACAGTAATCAATGCATTTTTATAGCACGGATCACTGTATAAATGTGAATGGTCCCAAAAATGTGTCAAAAGTGTCCGATATGTCCGCCGCAATATAACAGTCACAATAAAAATCGCAGATCGCCGCCATTACTAGTAAAAAAAAAAATAATAATAAAAATGCTATAAATCTATCCCCTATTTTGTAGACGCTATACCTTTTGTGCAAACCAACCACTATACGCTTATTGCGTTTTTTTTTTTACCAAAAATATGTAGAAGAATACGTATCGGCCTAAACTGAGGAAAGAAAAAGAAAAAAAAAATTGGATATTTCTTAGAGCAAAAAGTAAAAAATAGTGTTTTTTTCAAACTTGTCACTATTCTTTTGTTTATAGCGCAAGAAATAAAAACTGGAGAGGTGATCAAATACCACTAAAAGAAAGGTCTATTTGTGGGAAAAAAATTATAAAGATTTCATTTGGGTACAGTGTTGCATGACCGCGCAAAAGCTGAAAATTGTCCTGGGCAGGAAGGGGGTATAAGTGCCCTGTATCGAAGTGGTTAAATAATATAATAATAATAATGTATGGGCTACTTAAAGCGGAGTTCCACCCTAAAGTGGAACTCCCGCTCATCGGAACCCTCCCCCCCTCCGGTGCTACAGTTGGCACCTTTTAGGGCGGTGGGGGGTGCAGATACCTGTCTAAGACAGGTATTTGCACCCACTTCCGGGCATAGACTCCCACAGGAGTCTATGCCTCTCCCTGTCCCGCTGGGACACACACGGGTCCCAGAGACAGCGTGGAGCATTCTCATTGCGCTGCGCGACTCGTGCATGCGCAGTAGGGAACCGGGAATTGAAGCCGCAATGCTTCACTTCCTGATTCCCTCAACGAGAATGGCGGCGGGAGCAGCCGAGAACCGATCGATTTCTCAGCTTCGCCAACATCACTGGACCCTGGACAGGTAAGTGTCCATTTATTAAAAGTCAGCAGCTGCATTATTTGTAGCTGTTGGCTTTTAATATTTTTTTTTTAGGTGCAATCCCTCTTTAAGGGTTTACATCTACTTTAAACAGACCTGCCAGCGCCTGCAAGCCCTACACTAATCTCTCCCTATGTACTTTATCAGCAGAATTCTCAATATTTTCCCCTTTCAAAGCTAAAGCACACTGTCCATATGGATGCTGTGTCCTTTTGTAGCGAGTAGGCTGGCTTATAGGCCTCTTTAATAGCCCTTAAAAGCCAGCTGATCTAAGTTTAAAGGCCAGGCAGTGACTTATGATTACTATGGCAAATTCCCACATTATGTTGCCTGGTTCCCAAATCTCGCAAAATGCAGAAATTACCGCAAACCCAACCTGATCCCTAGTTTACATTTCCTGACAGGCTCCATGGCAGCATACGTGTGGGTTGGCCCCGCCTCCATAACTACCCAATAGGACCCCTCTCCCATAAATCTTTGCTCCTGGCTGCTATCCGTGTTCCTTTTTTGTCCTCCTCCGTAGGACCATGTGGTTCTCCTACCTGAAGATGACTTCACAGCGATCGATCGGCCGAATGACTGAATTGTTTCCTCCGATAGGCCTTGACTGTTAAGCAGGGTATGGAGAGTAATTGCAGAGTAGCGCTGAAGAAAGGTTATCTTACCTTAAAAGTGCGCCGGCCTGTTTACCTGTTGCTACAGGTGGCCCTTATCTGCTGGGAGGTCCGGTGTGTGCGTGCCTTGGATCGTTCGGCCAGGTGATCGTTGGTGGAGTGGTGAGTCTGTATCTGTCCATGGCAGCAGTGTTTATGTGTGTGCCCATTGATTATATCCTTTTCCTCTGTCTATTGCTATTTGTATGCTGTTTGCTGGACGCTTCTGCGTTCCAGCAAACTACTCTCTTCGATTTCCGGGTCCGCGGGCGTTCTGCGCATGCGCGGACCCGATGTGAGAGCGAGGCTTGGTTCTCGCGCATGCGCGCTGAGGATCCCGGCGTCGGATGACGCCGATGACGTCACGGGCGGCAAATTTAAAAACCTTGCAAAGCTGACAGAGCCCTGGGAATGATTGCGGACGCCACAGCGACTTCCCGGGGCTAGTATTTCGGCGGTTCAAGGTAGGAACAGTCCTTATGCTGGGGCTTGGTTGGATTATTGCTGTATTTTGTCTGAAGATTGTATTTTTTACTGCAGTGTCAGGCTTGGTGTTTTTGGACATTATGGATGCTTCACTGCCCCCTAGTGGCCAGCCCGCTCATGTTAGGTAGGTCCTAAAGTACATTTGTTATATTTCTAATATTGAAGAGAGTAAGCATAGGCAGCAAATATGACCTGTCCCTTCTGTCTGTCTCTCTGTGTTCACAGCCCTTCCAAATCTGATCCACAACCTAGTGCCTATAGACGCAGTGGATCGTCAAAATCGCACCACCGCAAATCCTCCTCAAAATCCAGCCACCATAGGTCCGCCAGGTCGGAACAGCGTGACAGGGATTATTCCCGCCCCCCTGTGGCTCACTCCAGCAAGAGGCCAGAGAAAGCATGTTGGGGGTGCAAAATGCCTGTACCAGCAGACAAATCCTTATGTGACCATTGTTTCACTAAGGCAGCGGATGAGAGAGACGGCGCTGACCAGCGCCTAGAGTCAATGGTGAGATGAGTGGTAAAAGAATCCCTGCAGGAAAGGGAAGCTCAACAGCCCTGTGAATCCCCGGCAGACCCGCTAGATCCTATAGTAGGAGAGGGGGGTACTACAAGAAACATGGGATTCATCCCAACCTAGCCGCCATTCTGCCCTTGTCTCAGACAGTGAATCGGATCCGGAAGATCCAGGTTTGGGGTTTGACTATGGTTTGGTTCCCTCCCTGGTTAAAGCTGTGAGAGAGGCTCTGAGTGGGAGGATCCTGTCACCTCCCCCCCGAAGCAGAGGAAATTTTTTTTAAACAGCTCAATAAGGAGCGTCAATTTTTTCCGTTTCTGTCTGAATTGGGTGATATTATTTCAGAAGAGTGGAGCAAGATGGATAAAAAGAGTTCCATGCAATCCAAAGTCCTTAAACTTTACCCCTTTAAGGAAGAAGATGTGAAACACCTGGAGTCAGCTCCAATGGTAGATGCAGCACTTATGCATCTGGTGAGATATGTGACTCTCCCCTTAGAAGACACTGTGTCATTCAAGGATCCTTTAGAGAGATGGATCGATTCAGATCTAAAGAAAATCTATTTGACCTCCGGGATGGCGTGCAAGCCAGTGCTTGCGATCGCAGCAGTGTCAAAGGCCATAGAATTCTGGGCTGACAGCATTGAAGAATACCTGAGAGGCATTTCGATAGACACAGCTAAAGACTCACCTATTCAAGAGATTAGGATGGCTTCAGCCTTCTTGGGGGAGGCATCCATTGATGTCATTCGCCTGATGTCTCGGGATATGCTGGCAGCCGTTTCGGCGCGACGTGTATTGTGGCTCCGTCCGTGGCTCGCAGACCCTGCTTCTAAGCAGGCTTGGTGCCGCATCCCCTTTGAAGGGTCCTCATTATTCGGCAATAAGCTTGATTCTGCCATATCCCGGGCCACAGGTGGGAAATCTGGGTTTCTCCCTCAGGATAGGCGTCCTCAAAATCAGAGACGCTCTTTTCCAAGAAGACAGAATGCGGATCGTGCCAGGGATGCACGCAGCTATAAACCCGGCCGAGAATTCTCCAGGACATGGAGGTCCAGGCAGTCTTCTTTCAAGAAGGCCTCTAAAGGTGGTTCCTCTGGGAACCAGGAGGCTGGGAAGTCCTTTTGAAATTGGGCCCGCTCAGACATGTCGGGTGGGGGCCCGTCTTCTCCACTTCAAACATGTTTGGGCGGCCTCAATTCGGGACTATTGGACCGTAAAGACAGTATCGTCCGGTCACAAGTGGGTCTTCTGCAACACTCCAAAACTCAGATTCATCCCTACTACTCTTCCAAGCTCAGAAGAGAAAAGACAGGTCCTGTTGACCTACGTAAGCTGTTTATTGGAACAAGGAGCAGTCGTACCCGTCCCAGAAGAAGAGAGGGGCATTCACCCCTGTTTTTGGTGCAGAAGAAGAACGGCACATGGAGGCCAGTAATAGACCTGACTCACCTCAACTCATTCATCCGCAAGGAGAAATTCAAGATGGAGTCCCTACTTACCATACAACAGTCAGTACACTTGGGAGACTGGTTAATATCAATCGACCTGAAAGACGCATATTTTCATGTGCCTGTGACAAGGGACTTCCACAAATTCCTCCGCTTCGCGGTAGGCAACCAACACCTTCAGTTCATTTGTCTACCCTTCGGGTTAACCACGTCACCCCGGGTTTTTTCCAAGGTGCTATTGGCGGTAGTGGCTCTTCTCAGGGTCAAGGGTGTGCGTCTCCACCATTACTTGGACGACCTGCTTCTACTATCTCAGAGCAAGGATCAGCTATTAGTTCACAAAGAGGTTGTCATCTCTACCCTGCAAGAGTTCGGGTGGCTCCTGAACTTAGAAAAGAGCCAGCTAGAGCCATCTCAGTCCCTCGTGTTTCTGGGCGCTCTTTTCAACACCGTGGAGGGTTCCATCTCCCTCCCAGAGGAGAAAATCATGGTAATCCGAGACAGGATTCAGGAGGCACGTGGATCAACTCACCTTTCTGCTCTCCAGTGCCTGAAAATAATTGGTACGATGACAGCAACCATTCCCATGGTGAAGTGGGCCCAGTGGCATACCCGTCCCTTTCAGAAGGGATTTCTGCATCAGTGGAACTCTGTCGACCAGAATCAGCGCATCTTCCTTACCCCATCTATGAGGACATCTCTCCTCTGGTGGCTCCAGGGGAAGAATCTGCGCAACCATCATTCGATTGTCCCCATCTCATGGATCACGGTGACCTCAGATGCCAGCAACCAGGGTTGGGGCGCTCATTGCCTTTCGGAGGTAGCTCAGGGCAGGTGGACATGCCAGTCTCAAGGAGTCGTTTCCAACATCCTGGAACTGAGGGCAGCCTTTCAGGCACTCCTATCCTTTCGCCATCTAGTGTCGAACTCTTCCGTCATGCTAAGGTTGGACAACACAACAGCAGTGGCATACATAAGGAAACAAGGC